>VZTF01005243.1:2457765-2510347 GCA_013397755.1 Cnemophilus loriae
AGAGGTTTTGTGATGTACTTTTCTGACCTGTATGGATAGCCAAGATCTACGGTTCGTTAGCGTATTTTTCTCTCCGAGAAGAGAGTGGGTCATAGAATTCAATATTTCGTTGATGCAGTATTTACAGAGAATTTGCAAAGCCTCATTTTCCCAAACACCGTAGGACCTGAACAGAAGAGGGTTTGTTTGTTTGTCTGTTTCCTGTATTTTGAACTCTGTTTCTTACTAGGTAGCATTCTGTTTGAAAATCTATTTGTTTACTCTTTTTTCCCTATGCAGATTACTCCAGCCATTTTTTCTCTTCTTTTCTAAATGCTCTAGAAGGCTGTTCCCCAGCAAAATCATTCCAGGCATTCAGCTTTCCCCTCTGCCTTACAATTCATTTGGCTATTTGCCTTTGTTTCACATGGCCTTTGCATCTACTTTAGGTAGTAGCTCTTTTTCTTCTAGCTATAAAAAAAACCAAAAAACTTCAGAAGGTAGCCTGGCTTCCTCCATCATTTATCTTGACATCAGGATGATTTTCCTAACAGCACGGGTAATGCAATTCTGGAGTAGACTGTCAAGGGATTTTTATAGAGTCTCTATCACTGGAGCATTTTAAGCTGCACAAATATTGCTCAGGAATGGCACAAGTACAGTTGTCCTGACTCAGGGCAGTGTGATAGTCTAGATGATCTCATGTTTACTTCCAGTCCTGTTTTGTTGGATTTCTGTGATCTATACACCTATAAATAGCTCCAAGATTATTGCTGTTGAAAGAGAAAAAAACAGTCTTCTCTCTCTCTATTAATTTTTTTTCTTTTCTTTTTCTATCTGCTTATTTAACTGTGCAAAATAAAGAGTGTAAAACTGTGATTATGAATCATCGCTTACTCTTACTGTTTGGGATACGCTTTTAGTGCAATTCTTGCTCGTGCAGAACATTCGCTGATCTCATTTGTGCATGCACAAGACCACCAGGAATATGAAGAGACATTTAGGGAAATAGAGACACTACAGAGGAAAATCTTGCCTGCTTTTCTCAGTGTTCCCCTTCAGTGGAAGTTTTATGTGAATAAGGTGAGTAAGGCTTGCCCTCAGAGTAGGCTGACTGCTTTGAAGGAAAATTGTCATCTATCTGCATTATTTAGACAGCATCTGGGAAATTCACTGGAGCCTCAGGCTTCCATTGTGCTAGACATTGTGTAGATGGGTAATTAATGGTGGGCCTCCTTCTGTTTTGGTTAATATATATATTGTACATATGCAATGACTTGAGGAGGATTGCCAGTGTGGGGAGTCAAATGCAATTCTGCAGTCCCATGAATGCTGTGGCTGACAAGCAGCGACTTGAGTGGGCATCTCCAAGATACAATGGGCACTGGAAGCATGCTCAGCATGTAAACTAAAAAATGTCAGCCTTCCATTTTTTGATGGGCTTATATGCATGGGGGAAGCACAAAGGCAACACATGTCCTGAGGGAAGAGGTGGAGGATCTTTTTTTAAAATATATTTTTGGAAGCATGTTTTTTCAGATATGCAGATTAAGTGCAACTATTAATTTCGGAAAAGTTAAGTATCACAACAAGATGAGTACAAAACTCTTCACACCAGAAATAAATGCAGTTTCATGTGCCTATGAGAGAGGTTGAATAAAAGCTCCTTCCAGGTTTTGGACATCATGGCTCAAACACCCCATCCATGCTAGAGATTCTCACATGGATTGTGGGGCATAAGAAGGAGGAGTGGGCATCTCCAAGATACTTGTTGTATCAAGCACTACCATGGTTGGAGGCAATCTGCATGTCTGATAATAATAACAACTTTATTAAAAAATTGCTGTCAAGTAAATTCCACAAAAAGGAAAAAGAAAATATTCTTGCCTGTTCTGCTGAGTGCTCATGGACACAAAATGAAATGGTCACTTAACTGTTTTTTAAATATTCATGTGAACATGACGTGTTCATTACTTAAATGTGAGACCATGAAATGAAATACAAGTGAAGAGTGTGCTTTCAGTTAAACTGCTGATTAAGCAAAGGAACAGCATATGTAACAGAAGAGAATGAGTTAATCATGGCACATGAACGTGTTTTTAATTTCATCTGTTGCATTTAATTATACAATAAGGGAATGTTTCTGGGTGCCTCACTTCATTCCTACACACTTCTTTTTTGAGAGACTCTTTGCTGACTTGTAAAAACTTTCAAGGTTACAGAAGCAGATTTTTAAAAGACTAATAACTCCAAATGCAGACGTTGCGAGAGCTGCTGTCGCCTCTTCAATGCAGCTGGTGTGGAAGTGGATCAGTGAGCTAAGATTCAGTTCACTACCTTGCAATGACCAAACCAAAGCAAACCCTTTCTTCAGCTGGTGTTGTATAAGGACCTGAAAGATGCCTCAGAAATGAAGCCTCCTAGGGATATCTTTTTCTCACACTCTTCAGTGAGCTGAAAGGACCTTTCATTTCTGGTACGAAGTGTTCTGAGTATGTTTGCTGACAAAAACCTCTGTCCTAACTAACGTGGACCTGGTGAGAGATCCCTGGGCTGCACTGCAGTTTGGCCTTTGGGTTACCCTTGCCAGCATTTATTTACAGAAGTCTCCTCTGCAACTATTTCCTGAGAAGGTGTCCTGCTTTGTAATAAAATGACCTTTTTGCTTTGTTTAGGAATGGATAAACACAACCAATGTTCTAAAAGTGTAACCATCACACTGGTATAAGTTACACAGATACAGTTTATAGATTGTGGAAAGATCAGATAGTTTTAAAGTCAGTGGTTGGCTGTAAAGTTGTTAATTGAACATTTGCTGAAAAATGCCTACGGGGAAGTGATCTTGTTATTCTTGCAGGATAATCGAGTTTAAAAACAACAGTTGTTGGCTATATTTAAAGAAATATCTACGAGTTAAAAATCACAGTCCCCAAAACATTCACAGTTGGAGACATCCTTACATTACCAAACCTTTAGGCAGGCAATACTGAAATAATTTTACTATACAATTTAATGACTTGTTGATTTAGTGACTTTTTTACTTTCAGATGGGAAAAACATAGTGGGTTTTCCTGTTTCTCACTTTTGAATGCTCTCTGTAATGAATTAATTTTTATTTTCATTTTCCAAGTGTGGGTTCAACTTTGTAACCACACTGCACACACACATCAAATTAATATGTTGCTTTAAACATTGCCTCCGCTTGGATTTTAATATTCTGAAAAACCTGAAAATCTTACAAACCAGTCACTGACTCACAGAATCACAGTGTGAGTAAGGTTGGAAGGGATCACTTGAGGTCATCTAGACCAACCTCCCTGTTCAAGCAGGGTCCCCTGGAGAGTGTTGCTCAAGATTGCATCCAGATGTCTCATGAATATCTGCTGGAAAAAAGACTCCACAACCACTCTGGGCAACCTGTCCCAGTACTTTGTCACCTGCACAGTAAAGAAGTTCTTGCCTATCTTCAGGTGGAACTTCCTGCATTTCAGGATTCCTGTGTTTCAGTTCCCTCTGAATTGTTTCAGCAAGACTGAGGAGCGCACAGCAATGGACTTCTATTTGAAAGTGACCTCACAGAACTGACAATATTTTGTCTCAAGTTCATTAGTTTCAGTAAATTAATTTCTGTCCCTCATTATAAACTTTAAGTGCCGAATAGATGTCCTAGTTTTTCTCGCAGGTGCTGAGGAAGGGATGGAACTAGGCTGCTATTCTATACCATGGACATCATCTCTGGGGAGAGTGGCTTGCTGGGGAAGAAAAAGGGAACACACTCTGGAAGCGGGGGCATTTTGTTCTGTTTCTTCTTCGGGAAGTTGCCAGGACCAGCCCGGCGGACTTTGTCCCTCTCTCATCACCACCCATCCCTTCCCATCCCTCAGGAAGAATGCAACTCCAAGCGGCAAACACAGCTGAGCCCAGCAGAGCACACACGCTGCAGCGCCGGTGCGGGAAGCAGCCGCAGGGAATGGGGCAGCGGAGGCGAGCCATGCCTGAGCTGAGCCCGAGCTGAGCCCAAGCCGAGTGGAGAGGAGCCGAGCTGAAGACTGCCGAACACAACTGAGCCCAGCAGCCCATGGAGTGGGTGGCACAGTGCAGACCATCCAGCTCTTTGGGTGTTTGTCCATCGCTGTTTCTCGTTGTCTCGGGCTCCAGGACAGGGAATGCCAGCTGTGGAGAGTGCTTGCCATCTTGTCTTTGTCTCGGCGGCCGTGCAGAACTGAGTCAAGGTGGTGAACACCTCTGTGTGTAAAGCACCTTTTCCCGTCTATACTTTTGTTATTAATGCTGTTGTTGTTATTGTTTATTTCCTATTCCATGGATGTTTGTTTTCGGTAAATTGTTATCTCAACCCATAGTCTCTTCCTTTGTTCCTCTCTCACTGGAGCGGAGGAGGGGGAAGGGGAGCAGCTTTTTTGGAGTTTAATTCCCACCTGGTTTAAACCACCACAGTAGACCATGGTTTATTACAGAAATGCAGCAGCTGTACTCTGCACTTCCAGAAGAGATGTTATATCTGAAGAAAACCATCACAATTCACAAGACATATTTTCTCTCAACAACCTCATTCTACTTTACTGTTTTTCTTGGATAAATTTTATACTTTTTTGCAGGCTTAACAAGCCACTTAAGAATAGATATTCACAATTTAAGTTGTATTTGTTATAGCAGTGTGAATTTTAAAGCCAGCTATGGAGGTTTCAGGTCTGATGTCCTGTGCAACACAAGCAACTTTAATCCAACTCGATTATGATATTTAAGTCTTCCTACACAGGCCTTGAGGGGCCATTAGGTTATATCCATAAGTGGTGGGATAAGTGAAGAGATGCTGTAAACTTGCCTGGATTGACTATCCCTGTGTGTTTGGTGAGGTGGTGTTCATCTCAGCTAACCACAGCTATCTAAAAGTTCGATGACTAATGCATTTTAGCTTCTAGAGTTCCTCCAAAGTAACGAAGGGAGGGTTATTAATCCTTTCTTCAGGTAGTTCTGAAGTTTAACACTAAGAATAGTGAATCTGGTTAATGTATTTTTTAATAATGGAGGAGATAATGTGTAAACATATTACATAGGTGTTGATTTCTACAATTGCAACTACTAATTCAAATTTTTTACAAAGAATTAAGGCATTAACTTTGTACCAGGAAGTTTATGTCCAGACAGATATCATCCCCTCTCAGTACGCCACACTTCATCTTCTTGCCAGTTAGGGCATTTTTAGAGCTTCTGTAGCATAAAACCCTGATGGACTCAACATTGTGTGCTCTGCTCACTTAACAAAAGCATTCAGCTTAATTTGAAAGACTCTTATGTTTATTTGTGTACAGTTTGTGTGTCAACAATCACAAAGCAATGCATTTAAGAAGGTGTGACATATTTCCATTAGAAAATAACTTTCCTCCATTTGCTGTAAAGGGACTCGAGAACTAGCTGACACTTGCCTCCTCTCTTTCACAAGGCCAAGATGAATATATCTGATTGCTTGCCTGCCTGGATACAATGTGACCACTTCAGAATTTATTGGAAATTTTCAGGAAACATTTTAGGCATTATGGAGCATAACACAGATGATTTTCCTGAAAATCAGGAAACTGGAAGACATTTGGACTTTTAGGTTACTCATTGCTCTCCAAGTGCTGTGTGACAGCTGTGGGACAGATGCTTAGCCAGCGAGGAAAGCCGGTGAGAGCAAAATAAAGACATTTCATTTTTTCCCTCTCCCTTCTCACAGATGGTTTGTTGATGATGGTAGAGAAAGAAGGAAGACACCAGCTGTTGGGTCATTGTTTTAGAAAGGGTAGAATTACAGGCTATTTAGAAGAGGGATTAAAAACAGAAGCCCACAATATCCTTGATGGTGAAGATGCTGAGGGGCAGGGATGTTGTTCGTCAGTGCTTTATTTATAACCTATGCATTTTATCTCTTTTCATCTTTATTGATCTTCACATTCCATATGAATATCAGCAACAATTAGATTAGATTAGGTGATTTTTTGACTCCCGCACTCTCCCAGCATCAGTATCAGTCCTGCCCCACATTTGCCTCTCGGTTCCCAATCTGTCAAATCTCATGCATTAACAATGAGATTTGTGCACTTGCTCCTGCCTGACTTCTCTCCATTTGGCCCACACTGTACTTATTTTTGCTGCAGGCTCTTCTGCTCCATGAACTAATATATTAGAGGGTTATGTGTCAGATCAGAGAGAAAAGGCTGCAGGACTGTAAGGCAGTGAGTCACCAAAGGTGCTTTGCCCCCTCAGGTGTGTTGCAGGGCAGCGTGAGGGCTGCTCCCTCACATGACCTGATGCACCAGTCTGATTCCCCACCGCATTATCAGCCATTATTTCTGTCTTATCCACAGACACTGAGTAATACCAGGAGATATGCATCTCCTCATTTTTTCTTTTCTCTTCAGCTTCACCTCTGCTTCCCTTCAGCAGCCTACTGAGCTCTACCAGGTTACCGAATCCCAAGCAGTTTCTTCAAACTTCAGGTTTGACTCCAGACAGAAATGAAACCTAAATATTGAGTGTTCCCTTTTCCTGCTCCATGGTTTCTGTCTGAAACCCTGGCCCTGGAGATTGAAGAGGACTAAGAGATCAGGGTCCCTTGGCTGGCTGCATGCAATCTCGTATAGCTTCTCAAATCCAAATCAAACTTCTTTTATACATGCTTTCTCCTTTGCGAACTACAAGAGTGAAGTGAGATCTGTGGAGAGTCTGTCTTTATCATCTTTCCCTTTAAAAACATGCCAGGAAGGAAAACAAGGAGTGGAAAATTAGTGTCTTTCTCTGGTGTTCCTGGAAAAGAGGGATTGGAGGAAGCAGGGTAACTGTAGATGGTGTGTGTGTGTATGTGTGTGCCACAGACAGCTCTGTCCTTCCACTCCAGTGATGACTACCCAGGGAGGGACCGGGAAAGAATTCCAACTCTTACACAGCAAATCCCTGGGGACCAGAATACAGGAAAATAAGCAGGACACTGTCAGGGTAGGTTTGCCATTAAAAATCTCGAAAATTTCATCACAGCCTCAAGCGTCTTGATTCACCCTGAGACTTGTTTTGTACTTACTGAAATCAAAAAACCCAAAACAAAAACAAAAACACCACGAGGGCTAGCAAAGTTGTGCAATCTTATTTACAAATAATGTAGCCAAAGTCTGGTTTTCCCAAACACAACAAGGAAAAACTCCGTGCTGTTCTTCTTGTGCCTTATTTATGCAGATGTACATAACCCCTGCTAACTATTTCTTCATCTGCTGTGTTTGCAGTATATCCCAGGGAAACTGCTTGGTTTCTGTAGTCCAAAACAGAGTAATATGTGTTTGTAGGGTGGTAGCTTTCATTGCTTCTGCCTTTCTCTATAGAGAGCTTAATTTGGTCTGACTACGACAGCCATAAGAAGACCAGTTCTCACCCCTTCCAGAGTAAAACCATGGATCACATTAGCCAACTTAGTGCTATTTTACACTAAAAAATTAACCATCAACCATTGCCTACCCATTTTTTAGACCCACTACACTCAGTCCTGAAAGTGTGCTCTCTATGTTCTCCTCCCAAAACAGCTTTTAATTGGCAGTATTTATACTCATATAATTTCTACTTAGTTACAGTTGTCTAAATCTCTCCCTGTTTGTAATCTATCCTAGTAAATTCTCTACTCTTGCCATTTGTAGAATTTAGAGATATTATTACAGTTTATGGCTTTTTTTTTTTATTGTCACGCCATAGGTAAATGGATTGAATAACTGTCTAAGGCATGAAAGAATCTTTGTATCAGCACACTGGTGATACTTGGTAAATTTTAGTTAACAATTACACATTGAATTTCTGAGTTCTACAGTTTAGCCTCATTTATTATGCGTTGTCTTGGTTTTGTTCTGGTGTAACATTTAATCAGAGCGTCATGTGGTATCAGTGCTTGACAGAAGTCTGAAAGGCATTGTTTTGTCAACATAGTTACCTTTATTAAACAAATCAAGTAATCAAAATTCTTATCTCATAAAAGTACTAGGCAGTTTGTTTAACTTAACCTGTTTTGCATAAAGTCATGTTGACTGACAGTAATTATGTTACCATTTTCTATTTCCTTGTGGACAGAGTCCCGTATCAGCTGTTCCATTCTTTCACACTGAACCAAGGTCAAGTTAACTCGTCTAGAGTTACCGTGGTCATCCTGTTTACGTTATTGAAATATCAACACGACATTAGGTTTTACCAGGCCTCTTGGACTTCTGCAGTAGGCCAAAGCTTTTTGCCAATGCGCAGCAGTACAAATTCTTTTTAAAATCTTTCAATCAAGTTATTTCGTCCTGCCAATTAAAAAAAATTAATAGATGTTCTTTACCATCTGCTTTGGAGAATGTCAGAATAGATGATAGTTTGGCAATGCAGACACTGTTTTTCTTTCCAAATGCAAAGCAGAAATATTCAATGAATGCTTTTTCTTTTCCCCAATTAGTGATGAAACTATGTCAGCACTAAGATTTCTATTGTGCTAAATAGTCTTTCAGAAATTCAGAATAAAATAAGGGCTTATTCTTGTTGTCTTTATCCCTATATTTTCATAGATATATTTAGTTTGCATACCAATATACTGCATTTATTAATGTATGAAATTACAAACATTATCTCGAATTGTCTTTTAAGCATTCTATTAGCATGTATATACACACATATATGTGTATATATGCTAATATACTGATGTACTTCTGTATGCAGTAATTATAATACACATACTAATGAGCACGGAATTCTGTGTGCGCATCTTTAATTAGATCATTGCTGTGTACTTCTTGGCATGTGTTTTAAGTTTAGTGAGCAATCACTTTCACAAGTCAGAATATAATGCAGAAGGATAATGCAGTATTATAACATGCTTTTCTCTGGGATAGAGATTTCAGTCTTCAAGTTTTATAGGATCTAGGTCATTGTAGGGAATGTGGAACAAGAGCTTTAGCACATATCATTCTATTAGAAGCCCTATTTTATAGAGGCAATGTTTCTTTCTTTATAGGTATTTATTCTTGGTCACAAAAGTTACATGGGGTGGAAATCATCTCACCTTAGTTGATAACATAGATATCCACATCTAAGCTAGTGATTCCCCAGGGTGACCATGCCTCTGTCCATAGAGAAAAACAGACATTTTAGAGCTCAATGAACCTGACCTATTTTAGATGCCTACATTAGGATGGTATGAATCATGCCTTAAAGTGTTGGGTTTTTTCTCCATTTTTCACCACAGACAATAAAAGGAACCCGTGGTGATTAGTCCTGATCCAGTTCTTTTGCACAGCAGACTTCTACATCTGGACATCCTTGCAGCATTTTGCTTTTCTCACTGAGAAAAAAAAAGAAAGTTTGTTATATACTCATGAAGAAAAGAAGCAGCTGAGCCTCAGAATCTTCAAGATACAAAAATTATTTTAAACCATTAATTTTCTCTACCAGCTTTGGAGTTGAACACTAAAGTGCCTCAATGTACAAGACCTCAGTCTAGCTTATGTAAAACAGCTTCTAGATGAAGTCTGCTGGACAGCCTTTCATCATTGTTGTCTTTCTCTTTCATTCTACCTTTTCCATCAGAGACATGCATATCTAACAGGGTAACATTGTGTGGCCTAATAAGTAGAAATTAAGTTAATTGTAACAGCAGATACAGGATTGAAAAAAAAAGGATAGAAAAATATTCTGGCTTATTTTTATTATATCTTCAGCTTTGGACTGAGTTGTTACAAATCACCCAAATCTGACCCCACAAATATTTTAATAACTACAGACATTATCAGTATTTTATCTCTTTAGTGACAACAGAATCCTATTTATTTAACAGATGACTTTATACTGACCCACACGTATTAAAAAGAAATCTTCAGGCAAAGATAGTTGTCTATTTTGGCAAGGGTATTGTGCAATTAAGGAAAGAGCTATATTTTATTATTTTTGGCACAGAGGCCATTTCTTTGGTAATGACTACCTGTTCCTTTTTTTCTTTCTCATCCAAGCTACATTGCAGTAACCATGGCCACAGGTGCCTACACTGGATGAACACCTGTCCAATCTATGCAAAAAGGAAAGGAAATCAAAGGGTAGCATATTTTGATTCTCTGTACACAGCAAAGTGATAAAATGACGGAGAAATGGAAAAAAAGTTACATTTAGCACGATTAAGAGGAAAGAGAGAAGAGTAGAATGGCCGTGATCCTTTAGAAACAGCTTTTACAGGAGACAGACAGCAGGTAAATCTAAATATGCTCTTTTTTCAAAGATAAAACCCATTTGCTAATAGTGTGTCTACTGAGGTAGCAGTTTGCAGGTACAGGTTTGTTCTTCCACATTCCACATGGCAAAGCAGCAAATAAAATGTGCATAATGTGGGACCCCATAAACTTATTCATCTGCCCAAAGGGGTAGTGTGTTTCTGCAGTTCCAAAGAATATTTTCTGCTGCTCTCTTGCCTTAGTTAACTTACGCTTTCTAAAGTCATTTTCCTAACCCTGCTTGACTATATTAGAAGCTTTGCAGAATTCAATAAAATCCCTGTTGTGTGATATGTTAAAAACCTTCATATATACAAATTTCCCTACTCCTCCCCAAGAGGGCAGGCATTTTGTTCACAAATCTGCACTCATTTCACAACTAAATTGTGAGGCATCACTGACTGTAGTCTTTTTGATCAGATGAAGGATGGCACCATCACTACTTTATTTATTTCTCAAAATTTCTTGGTGTTTCTGTTTACTTTGCTGTGAAAGAATCTACAGAGATTCTTTCTACAGAGAAAGTAATTTTCATGAGGCAGATATCTCCAATCAAGCATTCAGCTTTTGAATATTATTAATGCACAATCTAAAATCACCCCACTTGGTTGAGTATAAATGAGCTTTTCTTTATTTAAGCATCCAGTGAAAATCTTCAAAAACAGGGGAAGCATGGGTATGTGGGTATGCTCAGTCTTTTGAACAGACAAGAATAATCATAACATTATTGTTTTCTATATTTGCCCTTAATGAAAAAAATAGCATTAAATAGTCCAGCATTTCTGAAAATGTAGGCTTCTTGGACCTACTCATCATGTCATTCTAGTATTAGTAAGTTTCCCATAGCAATCATCTGCTATATCATATGCCTTCTGTTAGGTACAACCTGAAGTGAGAATAACCCTATCTGTCACTCTAGTTGTAGAATCATAGAATTACCTAATGACCTAAACAAAATTAACTAATTTCAAATACTTAATCTCATCAATAAATTCCTGTGTGTTGCCAGCTCATATATGCCAACCAGCTTTTTAGTTGTTGCGTATAACCCATTCACAATAAACCTGACTGGTTTTTTCTGTGGATTTCTCTCTGCAGAAATGGTTACCGAATGAGAATGGTAAATCTACTGATGAATATGGATAAGTATATTTCACCAAGCCAAGATAAACTCTTAGGACATGATCCATTCTCAGAGTTGTGGGGCAATTTCTCCATTTAAGTCTCTTGGAAGTTAATATTCCCAAACCTTTTGAAATTGCTGGCTGTCTGTGTTCTGCATCACTACTGAGCCTCACCATTTCATGAATTAGTTCTTAGTCAGTTCCCTTCTCAGCTTCAGCTGTGCACATGTCCCTGTCCCTAAAGATATGCAAATAGCCCCAGGAACTTCTCAGTGGTCTTCAGTGCTTCTTGCCTGATGATCAGTAGTCCTTCAAAAACAGAGCTCACTTTGAATGTTGTGATGAGATGAGAGAAATCGTAGAAAATACTCCACTACTTTCTGTACTGGAGTGTTCACAGTGAGCAAGCAGCATGGAAAAAAACAGAAGGGTAAGGCAATAAACCATGGAATCTCCAAAGAATGCAAAGCAGCAATGTTGTAACAGCTGTGTAGGCATAGTGATTCCAGAGCACTGTGTGTAGACATGATTATTCCAAACGCAAATTGCATCACCAAGGATAATGAAACACCCTGGGCATACTGCTCCCTGCTTCAGAGACTTGTGATAGATACAGATGTCCACAGCAAATTTCAGTTGCATGTACAATTTAGGTCTCTTTTATAAGCTTTGTGCTATGTGGAGAGTTAACTGCTAAAATGCTTCTGAAGTAACACAACAACAGATTACAAAGACTAGTTCTTTGCTGCTAAGAAAAAATACAATGTTTTTTCCACAAAAATCACTTGGATATATCAGATATGCCAAACTGGAAACACAGCCAAGTGCTAGATACATTACCACAAGGTTACTTTAGCAAGGTCTGCCCTGTCTTTTTAGGCTAGGACTGACTTTGGAAAATTCCCCTCAGTCCAAAATTAAAGCATCTTATCTTGACTATGTTTCTAGGACAAAAGAGCTGACACCTGTTGGTTTCTCTAAGGTTAAAAAAAAAAAAGTTAATCTTTTCAGCAGTAAAGTCCAAATCAGTAGAATCATCTTCAATATGTATCTCTGTAAAACCAATGTGTTACCTATGTGTCACATGTTATCAGGTGTTAAATATGTTCTTCAATGTGCTCACTGTTGCATTAAAACTTAATTAGCAACCATAGTATGGATATAACAATAGTCTGTCTGGTGGTGTCTTTATGCAGGACTAGTCTTGAGGATGACATAAAATGTGATATAAAATAAGGCAGATGTGAGTTTAAACAAAGAGGTTGATATAACAAGTAACCTTGGTAGCCATACAAAGGGCCAGTGGTGCTTTGTCTTTCATCCATTTTATACTGGTAAAATCCCAGGGGGAAACCCACTTATCATTGCACAGAAATGGTACAGCTAATTTGGCATTTTTGCACTGGTGCATGTTATGCAGGTGAAGCACTTTTGTTGCCCCTACAGGATCCCCCTGTCTTAAGAGAACTTTCTGGGAAGGCTATTCTGACAAATCTTTCCTGACATGGATTTGGCTTTACTTTTGTATCAGAGCAAACTTTCACATGTACGTTTTTATGACAGAGTAAGCATGATTTTTCCCATTTATTTTGAATCCACTAATGACAGTTTGAAAATGAAAAATTCCCTCTTATATCAAGAAGGCGCATATCAGGGAGAGGCACTACAGTAACTATGCTGGCTTCAAAGCTAATTAAATTTACCTTAGTATATCTTTTCCCCGTAGACAAACCCACAGGTGCCAACCCCATCAGTCATTGCCTCGCTCACCTTACTGACCTATCTTTAAAACTAGAAAAAAGAGCTGATCACCTCCTCTCCATTTCAATTTTGTGCTCCCCAGCCTGAAGATCTTTTTATGTCCTAGCTTCTGGCATGATGCCTTCCAGTCACTGGTCAGATTCAGCAGTGGCAGCTGCTAGTGGAAAATCCTCCTATTCAAGAGATGACCTTATGTGCTCCAAACACTGCTTTCTCATTCTGACTAAGTCGCTTCTCCATGTTCAACATGCCTGCACTAACACCATGATGCAGATATAGATAGGTTGCAAGTGTTCTGGAGCAAAAGGTATTATTCAAAATGTAAGAGATTTTGCATTTTAACTTCGAAGTGATGGGGAGACAGTCTTTTTTACTAAAAGAAATCAACAGAATTTCACATATAGCATCCAAGTTTTATTTTGAAATCAATGCCACAGTATCCTTCCTGATTTCCTTCTGAAAGATCCGCTGTAAAATCCTGTAATGCCTTGTGAATAATGTTAGTGATTCACTCCCATGCAAATCTCTTATTTTCCAATGCAAATATTGCATAAGGGTAGCACAGTACTCTTAAACGCGAACAAGACATAAACCAATTTCATTCAGATTATGATTGTGTCATAAATAAGGCTCTGTATCCACTCAGTTCAGATCGGCCTCCTTAAGCAGGCTTGCACTCGTTAAATCCTGTCTATGACCTCAGGCAGCCTCTTCTAAATGCAAGACTCTTGCATGTGAAGAGAGGAGCTTGGAAAATAACACTGAACTTAGCTAAGGCTAAATCTATTTGGATTCATTACATCTATGACTGAACTGGCTTTGTAAATAACACTTACATATGTTTTAAGAACTGTTGAGTTTGCATATGGAAAAGACAATCGCAAGAACATTGAAAACTCATTCAGGTTTAGGTGAACAACAGCCACAAAAAAAAAGAAAACCTGGGTGCTTATACCTCATATTTTACAGAAAATATAGTCAGTGCATGCCTACTAAAATTACTACATTTCTTCCATCCCTTTGTTTTTTTCACACCATTCTTTTTCTCTTTGCTGCTCATCATACTAGCTTGAGTACTGAGTAGATTTTACGTATGCAATTCACTGTGTGTACGTATGTCTGAAATGACTACTATTACTAAGGAGCAAGCCAGGAACTTTAGGAACTTTCCAGGAGCACAAAGTATGGCAAAATAAAAAAAAGGTTGCATACAGGAAAGTGATTGTTTTTAAACAAATGTTTACTTTTCCTCACTAAAACATACTTGTCAGGTAACAGTTTTTCTAGATATTAACGTGGGTTTAATCGTGTTTGAAAAGGTTTAGTTCTGTTAGCCATTTAATTTTAAAACATAGGGCTTTTTCCTACTTTAGGCTTGGCTTAGGAGCCCCGATAAGGTGCCATAGCTAGAGATCTCTAGTGGTTGTGCTGACACAATTAAGGGACTTGACTCATGCTCGCACAGGACTCTGACTCAGGAGCTAGAATGGCTTATGCTGGTGTGGCTGTAATATTTCCTGCTCATAGTCATCTATTTTGGTCTAGCTTTCTCCCCTCTTTTTGAGTTTACTCACTCCACTGCAAGATGGGCTAGGCTCTTTGGGAAGCAGCCATAACCCCAAAGAGTTTAGGCTTGTCAAAGTAAACCAGCACTGATATGCGGTTCTTTAATTCATGGCCATTAGCAGCTTCATTCATGACTTAGTCACCCTGCAGTGAAGGTGGGGATGGAGAACTGCACCTGGGAAATGCTCTCTCTTGCCTAATGTTGGTCACGTTTAAGTGACCATTTTAAGACATTAGCTTGTGGACACGCATCCTCTTCAAGGGTTGTCCGTGGTATCTGAAATTGCTACCATCCGGAGGTGGCTAACACAGCCATCACTGGCAGGTTGTGTTAACCGAGCCAGTTTTACCCAAGAAAGATTAAAAGGGGTAATGGGGGAAAAGAGGGAGGTGTCTGCCCTGAGAGGATACTGAAAATCTTGGATATTAAAACATTATCAGAGTGTGTTGCTGTTTCCAAACAGTCCCTTATAAGCAGTGTCAGGACCTGTGCAGCACGTGTTCAGCCAGAAAATCACATCCTGGCCAGGAGCCAGGTGGTTCAAATACAAGTCCATGTGTTACCATGTTGGTCCAAAATCTGACAGTTTATGTTCACCTGTATGAAAAGTTTGTGCTGAACTCATTGACTTGGCTATAAACTGGCTGAGGATCACTCACTGTTGTGTACTGCCATTTGCCTGAGGCAGTTGTAACCTTGGTCAGGGAGAAAAGAGGGGAGTAGAGAAGCAAATAGCTGCAGGTGACAATCTCTTTAAATGCTAGGATTCACTTGTCATCTTTCTAAATTTTCAATAGCAAGAACAGGATCATATGGACATCATGTGACTGTGTAGAGGTCCTAACTCACACTGCACAGTTAGCGTGGAAGATCCACCCTCTGCTTTGAATGGGGAGTGGAACTCATATGTAGGACATAGTTATATTGATGAAAATAAACCAGTTTTAATTATCTTTGCCTAAGGGCTGAGACCCAATGAAAAATTGAGATTTCTTTTTGCCAAATTTAATAAGTATACATTTTGGTTCTAAGTGTAACCTTAGACAAGTCAGAATGGATTTCTACAGTCTAGAATTAAGAGTAAATTGGCAACTCAGGTAACACTTCTTATTGGAAAAGGTAATATATGGCCAGGATGGATTAAATTGCCAGGGAAGATGAACTAGATGACATCCTCTAGAAAATGTTAGTGATAGTTTTGTTCTGTGTCTTATTTTTCATCAATTTACTAAGAAATAAACTTTTTACAGGACTGTTCTTCTTATGAGAACATAGCAACCTTCTCAAGAAGAGGCTGTAGAGCTACTGGCCCTGAAAGAGGAAGACTGAGGAGGTAAGAAAGTAAATGTGATCACTGCCTGAAAGTGAGCTTTGTCCAGGTTGCCACACACACTATTTGCCGCGTGAAATGCTGGAGACCAAGCATCAGGCTCTTTAATGCTAACTTAATCCTTAGAAAAGAGTTAAGAAAAAGGCTCTTTTCTTCATGAACAACAGCAAGCCAACTGCATAAGAGTGCCTTAAAGTAGAGTGACACCAGAAAACCTGTGTTGATTCATGCTGGAACAATTCAGCATGTAGTGCTGCCAGGCTCTGCTGCACCTCTCTGTGGACCTCACCATGTCCAAAGCAAAACCGGTGTGTTTGCTTCTCAGCCACACCAGCCCACAGTCCAGCACATTAGGTTTGACCGGGATTGATGGCCATTTGAGCCAGTCTGCCAAGCTTGAGGCAGTGGCAGCTGAGGAGGAGACCCAGTGCCTGTTCTCTCAAGTTTACAAAGGGGTAACAGTTTCTTCCAGAAGAGCAGAGCAGCCAGCAGGAGCTATAAACTATTCTACTATTGTCTCAACTGTGCTCTTTGTAAAGCACAGCTTTTCTTTTGTTTGCTGCTATTTTTCATTTTGAGCTGATATCACTTACTTTTCCCAAGTGGTACTGTGTAAACAGTTACTGCTGTTGCGGTTGGTGCAGCCATACCCAAGCTAGAACGTGGGTCTGGTGCTCTGCTCCCAGTGTAACCATAGCAATGAGAAGCTGTGCATCTGAGACACAGCAGAAAGTGTGTTAATATCTTCTTCCCTAGGAGGCAGTGGATATAAGCTGAACTACAAGCCTGATGTTCATTACACAGTATGTTTTGACTGAGAAACACTAGGGAAACACCAGGTTTCGGTAGGCCATCTGTAATTACTGTGTTGCCTAGATAGTGGCCACCTCTGAGCTGGTGTATTTAACATGTTTCGGGTGTTTTCTGCCTTCTTCAGTTTGAAGATTGAGTGCTCTTCCCCAGTTCCCTGGATAGGAACATCGCGTATTTTTTTCTCTTCAAATTTAGGAAAGGGGAAAGTTTTTAGCCAGATGTTGCTTCACAGAAATCAGAAACCTTCTCTAAAACCATCAGGTAGGTTTCAATTAATTAATTAATTTCAATTCAGTTCAATGGCTTGGCAGCCTAGGAAGATAAACAAAACACTCTTCTTGCAGAGATTCTATTACCTGCAGGAGAAAGGCTCACTGATGCATCAAAAGTCAATTCCTCACATAATTAGAGAAAGTCACATTACTATATCAAAGACGTAAGGTATCAGAAACAGTTTAAGCCAGATTGAAAAGTCTGGCCACTGATGGAGCTAGTTTGAAAAGTCTGGCCACTGATGGAGCTAGTTTGGAAAGTCTGCCCACTGGTGGATCTAGTTCTTCTGCCTTGTCCACAGCCACATGTGCTGCTGTTCCTGTCGTGTTGGCACACAGGGTGACGTGGATCAGTTTTCTGATATCACTAAATGCTGATCTTACCAAACATAAAGTTTGTGTTTCACCTGGATCAGAGGAGGAGATGTGAAAGTTTTGTCAGGACAAAATCACCAGTTGAGCAGCGCAGTCTTAGATCACCTCCCCTACACAATGACTGATTAGTGACTTTGTGTTCAAAGAAATGTGATCTGCCTGTGGCTAAAAGTTCTTTTGAACACTTTTTAAGAGAAGACTTGGTGTAGTCAAGTTGCATTTTATAATTCCTGTACTTTATAATACAACAGTTATAGAACTTATATAATTTTCCAAAAGTTGCTAGAATTCTAAATATTCTAAATTTTGGAGTATTTATGATCTTTTTCCATGATAATAAATACTATACCTTCTTGATAATAAATACTATACCTTCTGTGAGAGAGGCGTGATTTAAGTCAGATGGGCCCATGATCCTAATTTTTGGACTGCACAGCCGAAGGAAAATTCCATTCAGGCTGACTTTTATGCATGTGTACTGGCTTTATGCTAATTGTCAGAAATTAGCTTATACAATTAACAATTGTTAAACTACAATCAGATCAATATTGAGCTCCTAATTATACTGATAATTCCTCTGTCTAGCATATCTGTTGCCAGGAGGGTACTTCTTTACCACTGGCAGATCAGAATTTCATGATAGGATTAGCCAAGTTAGGAGTCAGGTTTATCGTTTTGGCTCTGAATAACTGTAATAAAGTTTAAAAACTTGTGAATTGTTCAAAACAATGCTTTCATCCATCTTGCACCAAGTTCTCTCCTGGAAACCAGTGCTCATGTGTTGTAGCAGCTATTAACATAGGTTTTCTCTTGCCTATCATGAAGCTGAATTTTTCATTGGTAAATCACAGTGTGCCTGGATCGCTGATGGTATGATAGGGAATTACATTTCAAAATTACTTTAAAACTAGTTATTTCCTTTACACTTTCAATCATTTAATATCTAAGCACTTAAATCTTCAAGTGATCATTTGTATTTCATTGTCCTTCCTTTTCAGTACTAGGTAAGAAATAATTAGAAAGCTATCTTCTTTGTGGATCCTTTCATTTTAAAATAATACCTATTATTATGTGTGTAATCAGAAGTAGAGTGGCATAATTTTAAATATCTAAAATTAAAATGAAATTACATCTCATTGCTAAGATAAATTAGTAAAAGGAAAACTATGACTTTTTTGCAAAAGAATTCCTTAAAATGACTCTAAAATAAAAAACTTCTATTAATTTTGCCTTGTATTTTTTCTGTATCTTGCATTAGAAATTTATCTTTATATTTTTAGGTTAGTTTTGTCTTATTGACAGGAACGCTACAATAAACTGCAGAAAACAGGTCATAACTTTATTTGTGTGTCTCATAAATACATTCTAAAATATAATATTAAAAAAGTCTTTTTGAGAGGCAAAGCTAGGAGTAGTTGTAATTTCACATTTATGAAATGGAAACATTTTCTCAAAAACATATTCTAGTTTCAAAATGAATGCAGAATGATTTTTTTTTTGTACAATTAGCACACGTACTTGCAAAAGTTCAGATAAAATTAGAATGTAGTCAAGATGAAAAACTACTTAAAATGCACAAAAAGGGACCCACAATTAGAGACTGGAAGGGAGTTATGCACAGTAGTGGGAATACATAATTCAAAATGTCACTTAGCACTCTACTGTGGAGTAATATTAGTTGTACACTGATTCTCCTGTTTGGCAACTCAGAACATACTTTGGCTCAAAACAGGAAAATAAAAGGTACTTCACATAGTTCACATGCTTCACATTCAACGATGGTGAAAAATTGAACATTTTCTGGCTGTTTCAAGAGACATCAAATGAAATAAGGTTGCTGCCTTTCACCTGGTTGTGACTCAAAAACGTAATTCGCCTATGCACAGAATTCAGATGTAGGTTAATTAATGTAGATTTCTTAAAGTCCTCAACATATCTGCCCAAATATTTTAGCTCATTAAGTAGTGCAGCTTAACATGGGCTAGTTTGAAACACAGGGAAAAAACTAAAAAGTAGCGGGGAAAAAAAGCAGAGGAAAGAAGTTAAGCGAACATGTTTATAGACATTTTAAGTCTTTTCAGGAGTCAAAAACCCCCATGCAGTTAAATTATTCTTACCTCGGAGTTTCATTCAGATGTTTCCTCAAGGCTTTCAGAGAAGGAGTGCTGAGAAGGAGAAAACAGCACAGAGTAGAATAGCAGGAAAATATAAAAAAATATTAGCAGAAAGGACAGTGTATGTAGCATGAGTGATTATGGAAAACTAGCAGATAGTGACAGAATGGCCAATGGACAAGAGCAAATGTCAGCATAAAAGAAGTCAGTGTTAAGGCCCTGAAGCATGGAGAAAACTGTTTACACACTAAACAAAATTGTTTACTTCGTTTTGATTTATAGCCGGTGCATCATGAATTTCAGTTGCTGCATGAGGCATTTTTCTTCAATCCAGACCTTGCCAGTAAATGAAAATATCTGATTTTCAAGCAACCTTTCAGAGAGAGTATTACACAACATATGATGGATGAGTATCTATAGTGTTATTAAAATTAATCTAATCTAATATACTCCCTAAGTCTAATAGTCATTGAGTTCATTGTTGCACTTTTAAAAGCTGAAAAAAAAAATGAATGGACCAAAACACGTTTTAAAAGGCAAGTTAAAACATAAAAAAACCTTAAAACATATAGCTCTCAGTTTTGCCTCATGTTTTCACGTAGCATCATGGTTACTTATTTTTGGATGGTTGGTGAGGAGTCTGACCATGAGTCTTCCTGGATGCTATGAGACATTAAAAATGCCTTGAATCCTAATTCGTATAATCCGGTTCTAATATTTCAGAGTTCTTTAGTTTCTTGCAACCATTCCACATTAAACTGCACTGCAGCCACAGATAGTTGTTCAAGGAGCAGTTCTGACCAGAGCTGGTCCTTCCTCAGTTTGTTCTTTGTGTCTTTTATCCATAAACCACAAAAGTAGCTCTGGGGGTTTGCATTATCCAGACTGACTGCCCAGAAGAAATTGTCTGTTTATAGACTGAAGTTGCATTGTGCATATGAGAGCAAAATTTAATAAATTAGCAAAGTAATGTAAACACATGTAGTTAATGGCTGAGGGAGGGATTGTACAGAAGCCCTTGTCTTCATTTTTGCACAGCTGTGAATAGATGAGAATACAGAGACTGCCATTGCATGTTTTGGACATGTAACATATGGGACATACCTCACAGACCTTCAGAAAAATATGAAACAAATTCCATCATATAGAAATGGCCTTTTCAGCAGACTGTCTGATGTGGTCAGGCCCCCTGGGACATGGGGAGATGTTCACTGCAGAACACATGGACTTCAGTATGTTTTACTTTCTAGCTGCTTAGCATCACCTCTCTCTGAGATGCCATTTCTATGGCAGAACAAACCATGTGAGTATACTTCATCCACTGCAGTGCCAAGCCACTTGAACTAATTTAAGCCATCTTTTCACTGGAGCGAATGAGGTGTCTCTATGTAGTCAGTTCTAACATAGCTCTACACCAACCTCCAATAAAACTTTTAAACTACTGAAAGTGGCAACTTTTTAAATCAGTCCATTGAAATTCTGTTCTGGTTACCCATTCTACAAATGATCACTTCCTGCAGGTCACTGTAGAAGTCTAAAACCAGCAATGTCTTAGCAATGGCTAAAAGTAGGGAAATTACCTTTTTGGCAGTTCCACCTTTATTCTTATATACCTGAGACAGCATGTGGAAGCCACCTTGAGTTTTATTTAGGTGGCTTCTAAAGCCATATTATCTCATCCGGTCAGCTCTTTGATTTATTGATTTGTTTTCAGTACTGATTATAGGATTCAGTAGGGCTTGGTGTAAGCATGTGGCAAAGTTGTTGCCTGATTGGGGATACAAAAACAGGAGTGTTTAGGAAATAAAGAAAACAAATGAAAGGACCAGCATAAAACAGCTGTTTTGAGTTGCTGTCAGAAAATAAGATGCAGAACTTCACCTACCATGAAAATTTTATAGAATGAATATTAATGTTATGAAGAGAAGTAGGGTGGATTTGCATTATGTATTTGACTTGTCCCTGGAGTGAAGAGGCTGACACAGAGTTGTAACTGCATTAACTATAGCCAAATTTTAATTGAAGATGATTGATTGTTGAGCTTTCTGTTAATTAACCTCTTATTCTGCATTTTCCTACAGAATGCCATTTCAAAATAAGTTTTTAAATTTAACCATCAAAAATACGGTCATGAATTTCACTCACGAAAGATGCCTTGTAATAGCAATCCTGGGAAAAGAAAAGAATGCATAACAAATAAAATACAACTGGATTTGAGCTCACAAAGGTTTTCATGATGACCAAAAATTATTTAAATCTAATCTAGTTACTCACCATTTCAAGAAGCCCAGTCCTCAGAAGCTCATAGGAACCTGGTCTTTGTAATACAGTTAAGCTCTCACAGATCCATTTTAATAACAGAAAGACAATAATTTAATTTTTAAAAAATTATGCCTGAAAGCCTCTCCCCCCATCTAGATGCAACCAACTATGTTTCCTTTGAGCTTTTATTTCTCCCTTTGTCTTGGATTTAAAATTAAATACATATTCAATCACAAAATAAAATTTCATCATCAGCTCGTTATGATTTGCTAACAGGGTTGTGCACTATGTATGATTCCCATCCTGGCATAATACAAAGGTCAGATTTGCGATATGAATGATTAAAATAATTTGCCCAGGATAAGAAAGGATACTTGTTTCCTAATGCAAAGCAGCTTCTTTCAAAATCACTCAATTTTTTCAGTTTTGTGTACTATGCAGGAACCTTCTACATACAGTGACATAGAGAAAGGGAGGGATTCTTCTCTAGTCAGTACAGTGAAAACAAAACTAGCTGTTCTACATCTAATCAGGTGTCACGCCATCACTCTCCAGCTGCCCCACAAATAGCACATTTGAAGCATCTTGTCAGTGACAATCTAATGCAAATTTCATCACCTTTACTTCACACTGCCAAACAGATCATGATTCACGGAAAACCAGAAGGAAAACAAGGCTGTTAAAATGATTTACCTGTTTTGGGATGGCACACTGTTCCGTTCAGATGGAGATTTAGGGCGGGATTAATCTAAACACTGAAGTCATCTCAGGTCTGGAGGACTAAGCCAAATTGTTTCTCTGCACTCCATCAGCATGTGTCCAGGAAAAGAGATAGACACCACTAGACAGTGATCACCTCATTCTAACCCAGGTGTCAGAGGTACTGAGATTAATTGCTTCCTAAGGTACCTTTCTCTTTTCACTGACTATGGAGGAAGCACAGACTACACATCTTATTTTATAAACTAAAATCAGGTGAGATTAAACTCAACAAACTTCGTGGGAGGTGCGGAGAGCAGGATCAGGAAAAGATAAACAGAGCACAATGAATGGATAGTTGTTCCATATTTCTTTTTAGACTCACCTCTCAATGTGTGCCCTATCCATTATTTACTGCTCTCCATCCAAATGCAGCACTGAATAGAGAATAACTCATTTTCTCATGGGCTTTTCCGTAGTGCTCTCGTTGTAGTGCTCTAGTTCTCTGCAAATATTAATGAATTTATCTTCCTGACATGCTGGTGGTGTTGTTATCTTTCTCTTGCATGTCGTGAGTGAAGACACTGAAAAAAAGGAAGAAAGGTGCTGTAATGCTATTTCCCCCATATAACGTGCCTTTCAGTTGTATTTTTCAGAGAATTTGGTGACTTCAGGGTTTCATAAAGTCAAAGGACAGTTCCTGTTCACTTCTGCTGCAACTATTTGCCCTTAGCATTCAGCTGAGTAGTATCCAGGTGTTTTAACATGGATACCCAGAGAAAAAATGAAGGGAAAACAGGAACGCAAATTTTAAGTTCTCTGCCTTATTCATGACGCACTTTCCAAGATTCGCAACCAGATTTGGACCTTTTTCACTGTTCAGCTGTTCGCTGTTCAGCTTTGACTCATTCGCCGTCTGAATGTTCTTCCTGTATTTCCCCTCCTGGCTGGAAGATCTGTAGTTTTTCGGGCTGTGAACAGTTGCACTCGATCTAAGAGGCCTTGCCCAACCTTTATGATTCTATAATTCTATGCTTCATATATCCTCAGACATGAGCAGTCACAATCCAAGGCACATCCCAGGCCCTTTGCCGATGTGAACAGGCCCTGTAGGACTGCGCCTAGGCAGAGCAGAGGGGGAGTGCTGGGCTGGGGACAGAAAGGGCCATCAACAAGTCAAATAAAAATGCCCATAAATTGAATGTGAGCACTGGACCCCTGACCGTCGACATTGCTGGCTCTTCTTTCTCTGAAAGAAATTCCTGGGTGAGCAGGGATAATTATCTCTCGGATGTCCAGGCCATGGCAGAGATCACTGGACAATGTGCACCATGGCATGGACATCCACCCTGCCGGAGGAGCTGTGCTTGGGCAGCGTGGGAATGAGCGTCTTAGTGCCACTTGGTTTCAGCAGCAGGAGCTGATCCTTGTTCCTCTTATTCAGCACAAACACTCCTCCAGGAGTGCAGTGAGGGCGTCCTGGCCGTAAGACAGAATGACCTGCGGAAGGGTGTGACTGTCCTCTTTCCACAGCCCTGCTCCATGGTGTCAGCCTTGGAATACGTGCATTGAAGAGTGCAATAATATTTTATGAAAACACTGGTGGCAATGTTGTAGCTGAGATGGGCTAGAGACACAGGACCAGCAGAGTTTGCAGGAAGACATTCAATTTTTTATTAATTATGGAATAATGAAAAATAATTTTTTAATCACCTGGCTCTAAATCATACTTCTGTTTCAAAACCAGAGTGGGGTTCTTTTGGTATTAAACAGCCCCAACCCCTGAAAAATAACAAAAGAAAGCCTTTTTTGTTTATGAAAGGATTGCTGCCAGAAAAATGTTTTTGCCAGTGCTGCAATCTGTCCAGGCTGTGTGGCAGGGGTACACCAACTGGATATGTTAACTGAGTAAACTTTATTATTTCAGTGAATTTCAGTTACTCTATCAAAATGAAACAGACTGTTCCTCTTAGGAGTAAATCAAAGAATGTTACAGGAAAAACTTAGAATGAAAGTCATCAATACCGTGGTCTGATTTTAATTTAATCGAAGTTAAACCATGATAGGCACAAATGGTAAATTAAGATAAGAACAAACAATGTTTATAAAATCAGCATAAGTCTTGGCTTGTAACTTGATATAAAAATAAGAAGTGAATAGGATATTCAGTATTGCCAAGCTAGTAGATTTCCAAAGTTGAATATGGGATTAATCAGAGTCCATTAACCTTAATTTTCTGTCTGACCAAATATAAAGAAATTTTACTTTTTCAGCCTTATTGATCATTTTTACCATTAACATTTCTTAGTTTGCACAAAACACTCATGTATTGCTACATTCCTGCTTTTAATGGAAATAGTTTCTGTAAGAAACTGTGCAAAAAACAGATTTGACATTGCACTGCTTTTGTCTTCACATGTCCTTCTTTATCTTCTCATTCATTAGCTGACTGTTTGCAATATGGATTTATTTCAGTCTGTTTCTTACACCATCAATGTCTTTAAACGAAGTTCTGCCCCTGTACATGAAAAGACTTCTTAATTTGCGGTTTCGTGTTATACAGAGATTAACAGTAGAAGGTTATTAACAGTGCAAGGTTATTAAGAGCATGTATAATATTATTTGAACGATGGCAGAATCCTATGGAATCCCATTTCAGTGTAACTTTATTAGCAACAGAAGTATTCTGTGCTTTTTCCTAGAAGGACTGATAATAAATTACTGCAAATCAGTATGCATTTTAATCTCCTTTTCAGCTAGCAGTTGACGATTTTGTGGTCTATTAAAGGCCGTGGTTGCTCAGAGTAAGTGTTGAGAAATGAATGTACTTTACCATGGGCAAAGCTAATAATAGTATCACTATTATTTCAAAGAATTTTCTTTCTGGTTTACTTAAAATCATTTCAGATACACTTGGAAATTTTTGAGTTTAGGCCTAGCATTCAGTATGCTAATTTCCTATATTCTGATGAGAGCCAGATCCTGTAATGTCTCACTTGAGCGTAATCCAGGAAGGAGAACAGGGGAGGCACAGAAGTTATGTCAGCTAATTTCGTTTTGAAGGTGCTAGAGGTGATCATTTCTGGCTCTAAATGGGGCTTACAATTAGGCACTCTGGGATTTTTTACTAATCCTCAGCAGAATGTCTTTGCCCCCTGAGCTCAGCTGATATCACGGATAACTCAGGAGTGTGTTTTCCCCTGCCTTGCCGCAGGCACCCACACGGACAGCAACCCGGCCAGAGCTGTGCCTGGGAAACCCTTTCAAGATCGCTCACAACACCTGCACTGGTGGTTCCACCATCAAACCACATGGCAGGTGTAAACATCTTAAACTGCCTTGACTGTTTATAAAGTAATCATAAAGGTCTGAGCTCTTAATCAGCGCCTGTGCTGAAAGCACAATAGACTTAGAGGAGTCCACTAATGCATCAAGAGCATACACCTACCCATACCAAACAAAACTCTTCTTCTCCAAGCCAAGCTAATACTTTCCCTGCAAAGTTTCAAAATCTCCCAATTGTTCTCAATTCTTATTCCTGTGAGACTTTCTCATAAATTTCTTGCAAAATCCACCTAGGTGCACAAAGATGCACTTTAAAAACTCTTGTTCTAATTTTCCACTAGAAAAATAAAAGGATGATTTGCAGTTGAAGGATAGATGTATCGTAATTTTGTAACCAAAATATCCTTAACCCTAGGAGCCTTGTTTTACCAGCACTTTGTTTATTTAAATTCCCTGCTGTTATGCAGCATCTGTAGCACACCCTGTGGGATGCTTATATAGATGAGCCCCTGGCTGCTATCAGTGCTTTTTAATCTTCATATTGTCCAGCCCTACTCAGACAAGGGCTGTAGTACAGTTCCAGACTTCATTTTCTCTGGTGACAAGACCAATTTAATAAATTTCAGTCCTTTCTCACCCCAGTTATTCGTTCCCTCCTTGTACCACTATTTATCTCCTCCTTAGTTGTGCCCATGTTGCAGGACAATGTGTGTTCAGTGCCATGCTCTAAATTAGATTAGTGGAATAATCTGTGTTGAAAAGACCCTCTTTTTTTTTTTTTTTTTCTTTCTGGAGCATTTTTCTTAGCTTAGAATATTTTGTTGATCCTGTTGAGTGAAATCTTATCAACGACTCCACTGGCAAAGCTGAGGAGATAAATATCAGTAAGGGAATGGAAGCAAGCAGCTTGAGAGGAAAGTATTGTCAGGAGGAAAATTGTTCACAGACCTCCATCCTTAGAGACTGGAGAACCAGGAACACCTGTTTTCTATGATACAGAAACCTTGCAGTGCAAAAAAACCTTGAAAACAAATTTAGTCATGACTACAAAATCCACAAGTATCAAGAGCTCTTAAAGTCTAACGAGTACTTAGCAATTTTTATTAACAGCAGAATATTGTTATTTGTTTCCTAATTTTATTGTCTATTCAACTCTCTATTCAATTCTGTCCTGAATTTGCAGACCTGTAAGAGCTGACTTTGCACTTCCCATTTGAAAAGCTATTTTTTCTGATTCAGAAGAGGGTCCTGCACCCCCATCACTCACAATGTTTTTGTTGCATGGCTTCTTTTTAGCTAGGAGTGTGAGGTAAACTGACACAGAAGAGACAAAGTCTTGAACATATGATGTGTGACATTTGTGAAACACACAGAACTTCTGTGCACAGTGCAAAGCAACAGCCAAAAAGTCCGTGGCTGAGATCCCAACGAGTAATGAAAACCCTGGAGACACTTCTCTCAACTTTAGGCTCGGGTAATAGGTGTGTAGGGCATCCCTACCCCGGCTCAGTGGGGCCCCTGGCCACACGGGGCAGGGCTGTGGGGAGCTGGGCTCTGACAACACCGGGGCAGGAGCTGACAGTCCCAGGGGGGCTGACATGGGGTCCTGGGGCCTGGGCAGGGCAGGGGGAGCCCCGGGTATGGGCAGAGAAGGGAGCTTCTCCATGCCCTTGGGGCCATGAGAGGCCAAGAGTCAGGTCAAGGAGTGATGGGGTGAAGGAGGATAATGTCTTACAATAAATCTGCCAGAATGCATTTGCCATGGGTTAGGTGAGAAATTGCAATGAAAAATCCTAGCAGATTTAACAGTTTGCTGAATGCAATTTGTTGTGATATTGATATAGAAATAAAACATACTCTATGCCTGCAAGCCACTGAAAAGCAATCATAAAATTACTGCAACCAATAAACATACCACAATGGAAACAGAAGTGTAAAATAAATTTTTAAGGCCTTGTCTTGCCTCCTGTGAGAGGAGAGGCATCTGCTCTATTGTTATAAAAATCACGGAAAAGATTTTAGACAAGAGTTATTGCAAATATATTTTCATTCAAGCCTGACTGATCCTGCCTCCTTCCTCCTCCCACTGCATTCCTGATTCAAAAAAACAGGGTTTGATAAGTGGGTCTCTCATTGCTCGCCTTTCCCTTTTATCTCATGGGCTTCTGTGGGATATTAGTGTCCAAGGGGAAGATAAATATTTTGCCCCCTTCTGCCTTATTTCATGAATAGGTAAAGCTGTTTTAAAAAAATTAATGTAAGTGGAGAGCCAATCAGTTGTCTGGGGGTTTTTTCCTACCTTGAAGAAATAGTTTCGTGTTCTTACTGGAAGGTTTTCTGAAGGACAGAAAGCAGCTTTCACAGCAGGGGGACGGGCAATGCTTTTCAGAAGGGCAGCACCTGGGTGTTCAGGCAGGCAAGCACAGCCCAAACCCTCCACTGCCCCCTCCCCACCCGTCCCACCACGTCTCAGCCGCTGTGTGGCAAGGGACACTGAGGAACCGGAGACATTCACTCGCAATATTACATCAGCTTGTCCCTAGCAAATGTGTCCACCTACAAACCTCTGAATGGGAGGACTTTGTCCAGAGAAGCGCTGGGATGTGGGAAGGACCTGTCATACCTGTTACACAGCTGCTGGCTTTACTGTGCTTTTTTCTGATTTTCCTTCATTTCAGTTCTTTCAGCAAAGAAAACCTAGTCTCACTTTTCTCCGTTGTAAACCCTGCTGTATATTGTTTGTAAATTATTATGAAAAGTAGCACTTGTTCTAAGCTATAGGGTTTAACATTTTATTTTGAATTTGAGTGAGAATGGGTCCTTTGCAGTTCTCTTACTGCTACTTTTGGGCAGTTTATATTTTATATGAGACTGGACCACATCAAATAGCTGCAACATACTTTTTCCCCAGTGATAGTTTCTAATTACTGCTTGACTACAAAACTCGATGAGGAATTAGAGGAGCAGCAGAATGATAGAGTTCAACAACAACATTCAAAATTAAAAATAAACTCATCCGGAAGTGGGGAGGGGGAGGAAAACAACAACATGTGCAACCCATTTTATAATTCAGGACAGTCTTGAACATTTCAGATATTGCTTCAGCTTGGCAGAACGAAAGGCAGAAAAAGGTAGATTACCAGAATACTCCAGCTTTAGGGTTTGTATGAAGACAAGGTGATTTATTTTGCTGACTTTCTCTACTGAGATTTATGTTCTGATTTGTTGATTTATAATTATGATAATGCTTACATAGGCCTAATGCAAAAAGTCTTTCATTTCCAGGTATCACTTTCAAGCTATCATTTCATAATATTCAGGCCCTAACCACTCATTCCTGCCTCCCCATATTGTACCACCTCCACAGTTGTGTCAACACAACTGTTTGTGGAACTGCAATCTAAGCTGGATCACTGAACTGATTTGGATTACAAATAACCTTTGCTTTGGAGGGGACAGGGCGTGGGAATGAGCAACTGGGGGCAGAAATGGGCTAGCTAAGATGGAGAGGAGGAAAAAGAATGGGAACTCATTAAACTAGTCTTACCACTGAAGCTGAACTATTACGAAACTGAATTTGTACTCTCCCTTTAGCTAGCACAGCCATGCTTTTCACCTAGTATTAATCAAATTAGATATATTGAATTCTTGTTACCATTACATTTATTACAAAAAAGAGGATAAATTCCATGAAGAGTTTATGAGCCACCAGTCAAGACTACATTAATCTCATGTACTGTTCCTACTCTACCAAATAAGTCAGTAACAAACATTGCTACTGCAAATGTCTAACCCAAATCTCAGGGAGTTCAGTGAAGGTACACCTGGCTAAATAAGCAAGACTCAGGGAGTGAGTTCTAGCTCTGATCTTAATCATTGCCACGGTGATTTGATAGTTCACTCCCCAGCTCTGCACTGGCCTGTCACATCTTGCTCGTTAAGGCAATTCTTACGTGAGAAGAACTAACCTGAAGCGGTGTGGCTACTGGTCAGAGGAAACACGTGGACTTCAGGCCAGTTACTCATTCCTATCTCACTTCTGTTATGCAATATCAAGAGACTTGACTGCCCTTCTTATGCTTTCAGAAGGCTTCAGGTCAGAATCCAGAAACTGGATTGCCAAAACAAGTTATTCATATTTGAATGAATACTGAATACTGAAAGCTGGAGAGGGGCTTTTTACAAGGGCATGTAAAGATAAGACAAAGGAGAGTCGCTTTAAACTGAAGAAGGGTAGAATTAGATTAGATATTAAGAACAACTTCTTTACTGTGAGTGTGGTGAGGCACTGGAACAGGTGGGCCAGAGAAGCTGCAGACTCCAGTCCCTGGAAGTGTTCAAGGCCAAGTTGGATGGTGCTCTGAGCAACCTGGTCTAGCGACATCCCTGCCCATGGTAGTGTGGTTGGAATTAGATGATCTTTTAAGTCCCTTCCAACCCAAACCATTCTATGACTCCATGAATTTCACATGGAGAAGTGTAAGCAACACAAACACACTTGCAGCCCTGTATATTTTGCTTAAAATAGATCTGGAACTAAAGGAATTCAGGGACTGAATTAGAAGCTGATTCCATGAAAGGATGATTCCTTCTTGTAAAAATTACCCAGTGATTACCCAGTGTGATTACCCAGTGACCTGGAATAATAATTTAATGACATCAGTATGTTAAGTAGATGATTTCACAGCCAAACAGTTGAGTGACCTACATACAATCTCTTATTTATAGCGCAAGTATCAACAGTACATAAAATTGTAATTAAACGTACTAGATTGTTTCTCATAGGTTGATCAAAGAACTGCTAAAATAACTGCTAACGTGTCATCACTTTGAATAATGATTTTTTTCATATCTTAAAATGTTATTTCATGAATTTATGTCAGCTGTCTCCTAAAGAACAATCTTATCCCAGCTGCCATATCAATCCACATCAATAAAAACCTAAGAAATTTCCTAACTTGTAACAGTGATACAGTGTAATAGTTTGACTTTTCTTATCAAACCACCGTTGGGATTATGGGTGGAAGCAAAGTGTCTCTCTTTAATAGAAAAAGATAAAATCTTAGGTCCTCTTGAGAAGAAAATCAGTGTCAGCAAATTAGCATTTCCTAATTTCCAAGTAATTATTATTTGACTAGCCGTAGACCCACAAGTAGTTGTGGTTTGCAGTCTAGCCTGTTCTGTACTAGGATAGAACTGAGTACAATCGAAGTTAAAATATCAGAGTCATGTTGAATAGAGAAAAAGAAGTCACAATTTATGATTTCTCTGAATGTCTGCCCATGAACACTGCTGGTAGTGAATAGTGTTTATGGGCAGAGACATTCAGATGCTCTTACTTAATCCTGCTTGAACAAAGGCTATTTTTTGACAAGGTTATGATTGTCATTGCCATAGACCAATTAGTGCCACATGTATTATCTTTTGACAAAAGTGCTACATAATCCGTCATGTATTGGGGCTCGCATTGGAAGCATTTGACAGCAAGTGACCCTCCAGAAATATTTAATCAAGCTTGAATTCACCAGGAGAACTACTGACACAACAGGTTTCCTTCTAGCTAGGATGCCACGGTATGCAATTTTTTCCTCCTGTATTGAGATGGAGAAATGTGACTGTCCAACTCCTGCTTCTGATCATGAATGTCTTTATCCTGTTAATAAAAATCATTACTTTTCTCATTCCGGTTTCACCCACAGCTAAAAGACAGATAAATAACAAAACCAGTGTTTACACTGCAATTTTTTTCGGAGAAGTAATTTCCAGATTCTGATCAGATACAGCCTGTATCCTTTTGGAGGAATGAATCTACACCCTCAGCTTCAAAGAACAGTTACAGAAGGGAATGACAGTATTTGCCTGCCTGCAATGCCTCCACATTTTTATTAGATCTGAATGCAGTCATAATGGAAAAGAAGATCCAGTGAACAACAGCTCTGTAAGTGTGCTGTATGAGGAGCCATGTATGAGGAGTTCAAAGACTGTGATTTAACTGACTCTTAGAAGTGGAATGAACAGAAAGGGATCATTTTTCAAATTCTGGAACAGGAAGGTCTGCAGTGTCTAGAGTCACAAGCAATTTCTGGGCCATGGTTTTACACTACAAAGGGTTTATCTGTAAGATTTTTATTTTAGTGTTTAACCTCACAGTGTGGTGCCACACACGATTTTTCAGCAGTGCTGAAGGTCTGCTTTCAGCCTCATGCCACAGCACAGGGTGACAGGGTAAAAAACGGAAAAGAGTATCTGAAGACAGTTTTTTCACTGAGCACTTTATGCCGTGAAAACACATCTTGGATACCTTTTCAGATATTCACATTAGGCAAATCAAAATAATGAAAAACACATTTTCTTCTTAAAAATTCAGACCTTTAAATAACAGCTCAGAATAAATAGTCAAAGACTAACACACCAAAATTCATTAGTCACAAAAAAACCCCAAAAATTCCTAAAGGTAAGCTATGCAACCCAAGAAGTATAAAGATTATTCTTTATGAATTTTGGCCTGTCCTAAGCAAAAAATTGTGTTCTAATTGCGCTTTCTGTTGTATAGATATCAGTTTCTTCTTGTAGGCGTTAAAAAACGCTGTAGAAAAGTGGTGGGTTCCATAAATAAAACAAAGAAATTAAAACCTACAATGCTTTACAGGCAAGTCTGACCAGAGAGTTTTTAAAGCTGTAACTGAAGTTGCTGCAGACAACAGCTGAAGTTACTGCAAAATAAATTAATCGTTGAAACAGATGGCAGAAATTATATTCCCTTTTATGTGGAAAAACAAAGTGAGAACTATTTGTTACCTCGAAGCTGTGGATTTGATCCAGTTTTCCAGCAACTTCATAACTAATAAGATTTATACAAAGCGTAGGATATCCTGTGTTTCTAAATTTATAACTAGAAAAAAATCAGCAATACTGTCCAAATACTAATATTTTACTTCAAAATTTAGCTGCAAGGTAATACTACTGGTTTAGATTCAGTTTAAAAGTTACTTTCAGAAACTCCAGCATACTAAATGGGGAGCATTGTAAAACCATTCCATTATCAGTGAAAAAATCAGTTTTATTAGTCATTAAGAATAGTGCTCTCAGTATCCCTAGTGTGAGTCATGAAGCCAAGTAGGCAATTATGTAAGACAGCTTTTGGTAAGTATAGAATGAAATAAAATGGATCATTTTAGTTACAAGTGTTTCAGACCACTTTATGAAATGCTATGTTGTTTGCTCCCATAAGCTTCAGTAAGTATTAAGTGTCGTCTGTATCTCAGAAATTAGGGCTTGTTTTGCTAAAAGTTATGTTGATAAGTTTTATAATCAGATTACTGTGTATTGCTAAAATTTATTAAAATTAAATTGCAAGATACTAATAAGAATCCATGAGAACAAAGGGAAGAAGATGCTCAAGAACAAGTTTCTTGTGTAGTGTAAATCAGAAGAGTTTCTAGATTTCGAAGACTTCATATTAATCCATATCTGCTTAAGACTTAATTCTTTAAGTACACAGATGTAGACAACACTTCAGTGAATTTATTTTTCTGCTGAGGGTCTACATACGGATTCCTGCTCATCTCACCCATTCCCATTTACAACAGTCTGCATGTTCAGAACCTACCCAGTGTGATCAAGAGTAGGGAAAACAAAGTCATAAGTTGTCAAGAATCAGAGACCTGGAAATCTGGGAAAGGAATTTTTCTTTGCATGTTTCGTTGCACTTTAGGACTTACCTGTTGAGAGTATTTTTCCAGTCTTCAAACAGGAGCTTGGCAGTTTTCTTTCAGAAAAGCAGCAGTTTGGCCATGGTCCCCTGGCAGCAGGACCATGGTTACTGCAGAGCACAAAGAAGACCTCGGAAGCCAAAACACTGCTCACTTCCCCATCACAATGAACTGCCATCTGAAAGGTGCCAGATCGACAAAACTAGAAATTCAGGTAAACAGTGGTCTAATAGAAAAGCAGCTGGTTCTTCACCGCTTTTTCAAATATATCTGGAAGGAGATGGTGCCCATGTATATCACCAAAGGCTGGTTCCTCACCAGTAAATCCTGTAGAAGCATGGCAACTGGCAGAAACAAGACAAGGTTCATGTCTGAAGAAGTGTGATACAGAGTAATGACAAGGATGGGCTGAACTATTAAGAAATTAATGTATTTGAAAGTGTGTGTGCTTCAGACATGAGGTTGCTTCAGGAGGGCCTCAGGAGTAGGTTAACAGAGTAAGTAACTTCACTGGAGAAGGAGTAGAGAGAAAGCTAAAATGACTTGAAATATGTGGGTAAGCACTTACATTTTGTCCTCTCAAACTAGCATCTGGGGAAATAAAAAAACTTTAGCAAGAGTCTGAGAGAAGTGATCCCAAACTTTTAGTATCAGATCTGTCTTGTTCTTAATCCTTTAATTTTATTTGCAGACTGCCCTATGCCCTTTTATTATGAAGGTTTGTGGCAAGCACTTTAAATGTTTCCAAGGACCAGATGCAGACAACTTACCACAGTCTTTCTTTACACAATCTGTGAATGGCATAATTTTAATCTTCTGCTGATTATAATTTTTAAATATTTTATTGGACTACTTTCAATGGTCCTGAATAAAACTGCGGTGATGGCTCAAGGTCCTCATCTTGAATAATGGTTCATGTGATAAAGTCTATCTCTACAAGGAAATCTAGACATGTCTTCCTAGAACTCATCCTCCAAATCACCTCCAAGTTTGTAGCTGACATACAGGAATTTTATTTGCTGTCTTTGGAGCTGAGCAGCAATTTTAACACTATTACTTAAATTCTTAATAATTTTAAATGGCGCTTCACTAAATTATTCTTTTAAAAATGTCTTAGCTATCCACTAGATGAGGCCATCAGAGAAAGCCTTATCTCTCTTCTCTCTTCTTTGCTGAAAATCGACAACAGCTATTAAGAGAGAAAGTGAATTGTGATAAGCATTTCCACTTTGTGATATCGAAATTTCTCTTCACATATGGTAGAAAAACTAATTACTTAATTTAGTCATTATGAGGTAGATTTCAGAAGGGAAAAATGCATACATTTAATAAACTGCAAAACAAAATATATCACTGAAATTCGGTTAAAGGGTACCAATGTCACACGAGGCAGAGGAGCTGGTAGGGGACACTTTACATTCTGCATCTAGCCACCTGGCATGTGTCAGCATCTTCAAGGTTACCCCTCATCACATGAGAGGCATCAGTTTCCACTGAGCATGGGAGCTATTATTACAGCAAGCTTAAACCCAGAATGGTTACACTCCCCCATTCGTAGCGGTATTTAAAGTATTTGTGCCTATCTCCTAAGCTTTTTCTGGCCTAAAGACTTTTGCTGTTTTACAGTGCAGGGTATGTTGTGTGCTGTGCTCTGAAATATCTGCTATCTGTACTTCACACACAATTGAGACATGAATCATTCCATAGTAAGTCAATTACTGCATTACAGATTTTCCCTTGTCTATAGATTTCTTTCACCCATGTTAGAATAGCTAAATCTTTGTCTCTACTTTTATTAAACCTAAACCTTGCAGATATTTTGTCTTAGTTGCCTCATATATTTTGTATTAAACGGAGGTATAATAATGATAATTTTTTTTTTTTAATTCATTTGTCTTTTCTGAAAATTGATACTCCCTCTCCCACTTGAAATATGCAGCTATTCAAGAGACTTCTGAACACATGATCTTGAAAGACTTTTGGCATACAATAACAGCATTTGAACTCTGAAACAAAATCACCTTATAATGTCATAAATTATTGAGTATTGACATTCGTATCACACAGCCTGTTTCTGAAGCTCCAATAAACAGGTCTTGATCTTTTGAACTCATAGATATTTTCACTATCTAGTTATCATAATGTATTATACAGTATTTTGGGACAATCAGTGAAGCACAATAAACCACACAATTTGCAAAAACCCCTTCTTTTCATGTCATTAATTGAAAGAAGTCAATGGGCTGCTTTTCCATGGTACTTACCACCTAGCAGCACCCAGTCCCTCTGGACAGAGTGGAAAGATCTTGCATTGAAATAAAAATATGACTTTAGAAGCAAGACCTTCTCAGCACTAATTTTAGAAGATCTGGAAAAGGCAAATATATCACTATGCACATACTTAGGTATGTATGTGTTGGTTTTGTATTATACCATTTATTTATAAGTGGTATAATATTCTATATTATAATATCACCATTGATATAACTTGGGGAATTTGTCGACTATATCACATACACAGACATCCTTGTAAGGCTGATAACAGAATGAACAAGGAACACAAAAATACAGTCTGTGCTTCCGTGTTAGTGATTTAATGTACCAGAGAAATATGCATTTGCCTTTCTTTTCTGCTTAGGGATGTGATGTACAACAAAGTATATCGCTGGTGTTCAGAGCAGTTTCCCTGCAGAGGAAATAAAGGTTGAAGAAACACAGAGGGCCACCACTCAGGGCAACTCACATGAAGGGTGAGCTCAAGGCCCTCCAGCAGTCACCTGCCATGCAGGTACTGTGTGTGCACGGGCCACAAACCTGCCTGTCATTCTGCATCCTACTGGAAGGCATTTAAAGAATAATGTAATTATCAGGCACAAATCAACGTGGGCACACAAAGGGAAAGTCCTGTTTAACTAATCTGATATCCTTCTCTAGTAAGCTCTCTCATCTAGTGGATGAATGGAAGGTGGTGAATGTAGGTGAATGCAGTTTTTCTTGATTTTAGTAAGGCCTTTGATATTGTCCTTCACGCCATCTTTCTGTACAAGTTGTCTGGCTATGGGATGATCAGGTTCGTAGTGTGCAGCATGAGGAACTGGCTGAAGAGCAGGGCTCAAGAGGTTGCAGGGAATGGGGCCACATCTGGCTGGTCACCAGCAGTGACAGCCAGTTCTGTTCAATGTATTTATCAGCAATCTGGATTCATTTATCAACAAACTGGACTGAATACACTGTTAGCAAGTTTGCTGATGATATCGAACTGGGAGGTGCTGTTGACTCTCTTGAGGGACAAGAGGACTTACAGGGGGATCTAGATAGACTGGATCATTGGACAGTGATTAATAGGATTAAATTTAGTGAGTCTAAATGCCATATTCTGCACGTAGGATTGGAAATGCCACACACAGGTATGAATTTGGTGACGACTGGCTGCAGAGCAGTCCTGCAGAAAGGAATCTGGGGATGCTGGTTGACAACAGTTTCGGTAGGAGTCAGCAGGGAGCTTAGGCAGCCCAGAGGGCAAACCCCATTCTGGGGTGCATCAAACACAGCATCGCCAGTCGCTGCAAAACGGGTGATTATCCCGCTGATCTCAGCTCTGGTGGAGCCTCACCTGGAGTACTATGTGTAGTTCTGAGCTCCACAATTTAAGAAGGAAGTGAAGGTCCTTGAATGTGTTCAGTGGAGGACAACCAAGTTGGTGAAAGGGCTGGAAAGAATGCCCAGTGAAGAGTGGATTAGGACTTCGGACAGCTTTAGTTTGGAGAAAATTAAGATGACAGGTGACCTCATTGCTCCCCACAGCTTCCTGAGGAGGTGGAGAGAGAGGTGCTGAGCTCTTCTTCCTGAGGTCTGGTGATAGGATGTGTGGGAAGGGCTCAAAGCTGCATCAGGTAAGGTTCTGACTAAGTATTAGGAACCCTTTCTTTACCGAGAGGGTGGTCAAACCCTGGAACAGGCTTCCTAGAGACAAGGTTGATGCCCCGAGCCTGTCAGTGTCTAAGAGGCATTTGGACAATGCCCTTAATAACAGGGGTTAATATTTGATCAGGCCTGAATTGTTTAGGCAGTTGGACTGGACGATCATTATAGGTCCCTTCCAGCTGAAATATTCTGTTCTAGTCTATATTATATGCTGTTCTGTTCTGTTCTGTTCTATATTATATGCTGTTCTGTTCTGTTCTGTTCTGGAGATGCAGTGCAGATATACAGTTCTGGAACCACAGTAGATCTCAGCAAGACAGAGCTCAGTTCGTCCACTTTGCATTGCACCACCTGCTGATAGACATGTACCTTCACGCATTAAAATGAAATCTAAATGTAAAAAAAAATAAATTCTGAAACACATGCTCATCATTTGTGTAATAAGTTTCTGACATACTTGTTTGTGCATTCTCACAGAATGCAGCCTCATGATCTGTAAATAGTGTGGTCACTCCAGGTTTATTCCCAGAACATTTATTTCACAACCTCATGTATATATATATATATGCAGAAAATACACAGAGATTTAATATATTACTTAGACAAATGTTGTAAATACCTAATCATTAAGTAAAGGTAGTCTCACAGTGATTTCAGTGGAAGTTAAATTCTATGTATATAGTCCTTAAGCAGTCATTGGCAAGCAAATAGTAACCCACCATCCAAAGAAAGAATATGAATTTACACAGCATTTTTCACCAATATGGAATATATTTTCTTACATTTCCTGCTATTATAATCAAGAATTTTACGTTTTAGTTAAAGGTCTATACTTTGCATTTAAATATGGAGCCACTTTGAAAACCAGCTGGTGAAAAAACTAAACAGTTTATTTTATGTATTTATTTCCTTTAGACAGCAGAAGAGAATGCAAAGAAAAGTTTCTGCAACTTATTTTGCACCAGGCTGTAACATTTCTGCTGTGCATTGGCCCACAAATTCCCCTATTTACATTTTTGTTGGTAAACTAATGAAAGATCAGTGATCTGTGATAGTTTCCAGTTCAAACAAACCAAAAGCATTTATGTATGAGATGTGTGCGTGGCTTTCATGCACTGCTTTATCAGTAGGAGTTAACAAGGAGAGCCGTGGTTTCCCCATGCAGAGCCAACATTCCACTCATACCACTGGAGAGTAATGCTACTGAGGTTACGGACGTCTCTTCTGATGTTTCAAACTTCAGTTAAAGATACAGTTGGCACGCAGCAAAAGCCTCAGCAGTATAAAAGGCCCAGAAACTGATATAGGAGCTTAAATTAATAAAGGGTTTCATTCCGTTGTGTTAACCCCTCCTTTTTGCAGTGAATTCATGGAGCTCCCTGTTGCTGCAGTGACAGACTTCAGCAGCAAAATTGAGCGGACACTCTTTGTGTATGATGTGCATCTTCAAGTTTAAAATGAATGACATCATAGCGTAAAAATCAGGAATAGTCACGAGATATAGGCATGGATTTATGTGGGAGTAGTAGGAAGATCATTTTGACAGCAAGTTTTATCTATAACCCAACCACAAGGTGATAAAGGTTAAATACATTTGTCATAGCCATTGATGCAAGCTAAATATGGTACTGCTTAGAGAAAATGTACACTTGGAGTGCTGACAGCAGAACCCATCCTCAAGGCAGGATGCATTTGGGGAGCACACCTGTGTACAGCATTATGCCACAACAGTAACCTGGAAAATTTTAGTCCTTTTTCCTCTCCATGTCTGCACAGACTTGGAATCAGATATTCTCCCTGCAGTGAGCTCTGTGTACATGCTTTGTGTGTTGTTTTAATTTTAGTACTTGGCTGGTAGTAAGTTCACAGCAGTAGTAGTAATATAAACAAAATGAAAAGGCCACCTTCCATCTCAGACAAAAAACAAAACAAAAATACCCCAAACAATGAATACGAGTTGAAATAAATTCTGCAGACCATGAAGATACTATTTGTATGAAATCACAAGTGACTTGATGATTCAAAAGCCTATTCCCCTTAACTTCAAAGAGCAGGCGTATTTAATATATCAAAATATTAAGTATACCTTCTAAATCTGTTGTCCTTATTCCAGCATGCTGACAGCAAAATTAGAGAAGAAAACAAAAATTAAGAGTTCTGTAATTGTCATGATATGAGAATGCCAGGAAGGACAGGAACAACTTGAAGTCAGTGGATTTCTGAAATAGATAAAAGCTCTGTCAAAACATCATAATTTCGATTTTAGAGAGAAAGGGAGAAGTACTTCTAAGACAGAGTGTAGGAGATTCTTTTAACCAGGAAAGGCAGTAATCAGTGAGAAATGTCATATTAAATTAAAGATTTCTTCCCTGTTTTCTGTAGGAAGTGGAAACAGAGTGCCAGATTCCTGTCCCTGCTAATGTTCGATTGTACAAGCAGCAAAATATCAATCAGAACTTCGGCTTTCGTGTGATGCTTGACACCCTTAGGCCTCAAAAGAGATGCCAAAGGAAAGTATTGCTCTCTTCTTGGACTTTTTGGACAAACTTCGGCCTATTCCTGTAGTTCTTGTCTCAGGCAAGATTCCTGGTAGCACCAAAGTGTCAGTCATGCTCGTCCTAAGGGCTAAAATAAGGTAGGTCAGAACAGCTCCTGCCTTCAGGGGATCAGGTCCCCTTTTGCAAACAGGACATGTGTGAGACAGAACATTTACCTGGGAAGCAAAAATCTTCTTCCTGTCATATAAACAAAGTACCAGCAGCCAGATATCACCTTCAAAAATAATAAACTCTGAAATGCTCGGAGACAAAATAAGATTAATGACTTTTTTTAGGGGGGCGGGAGGGGAGGAATAGAGCTAGAAAAGGACTGCAGAAGGCTTTTAAGCCTTAATTTCTAGCAAATAATTGGCAGCAAATGTCTAACAATTTATATGAGGGAATAAAAATATTCATTGTGTGTGTATGTGTGATGGCTTTGAACACCACGGTCACCCTGCAGCTAAGGAGCTGTTTACATCTGCCAGCCAGCAGCCAGACACCAGCGGGGAGCTGGCAGAGCCCTCATGGGCTCGTTGTGTGCGAGTCCAGCCAGGGAGCAGAGCCAAGACTCCTGCTCCGGCTCTCCCCAGCAGCCAGAAGCAGTAGCTGCCTTGGAGAGCTGAAAATGACCTCCCTACCTGCTGCCTGAGCCCAGAGAGGTGCTGAGCTCAGGGTCAGATGGATGCTGCTCCCCACCCTGCACAGCCTCCTGTGGCTGTCGGTGCATTGTCTGCTAGGGGCTCTTTGAAAAAGTCTGATAGATTTCACTCAAAATTTTCAATGCCTCAAAGTTTCAGCCCATGATTTACCAGCTTTTGGTATATTCCTGCAGTCTTTATGTGCAAAGCAAAATAAAACTATCAGAAGATTGTCTCTCATTTTCTTAAATCTCCAAGAAAATTTGTCTTGAGCTCAAATATGCTATCAAATGATATTTTTACTGATCTGTTTATTTTATTCAGATAAGTCCTCTGGAAGCAAGATATGAAAAATAATTTTTAAAGTCACTAGGAAATGAGGTGGAGAAGGGTGAGTTACAACTGAGATTTTCACAGATTTGAAAGGGTTTTTGTATTTAGAACCAGGGGAAAAAAAAAGAAGTTAGATTTCAAGGCTGTTAGAAGAAAAATGTGAAATTTTAATGAGTTTTTATATAGTGTTTCCAAACACAGCAGTCAAGAATCAAGAAAAAATGAATGAGATTGGCTTAAACATCAAATTTTACCTGTTATAGATTTGGAGTTCTTTGTATTTATGTCTATTTTAAAGCCTTGGGCATTTTTAATGATGACGATGGCTAGGACACTTCTAATAAAATACTGAAGAATCTTCTGTGTCTAAGGGAAATGTATAATGTTAAAGAGAAACATAAAGTTACAGAGCTCTGTAAACTGAAGTATTATCTAACGTGTTGGAATTGTGGAGTAAGTTGAGTATTAGAAATTTCTTTGTGATAAAAGATAATTTTGAACTCTCATCACCAAAAATGTTGGTGTCGGATTTCAAAATCTAAAAAAGTTTCATTTTGAAGGTTTTTGGGTTTGCCTATAAAATAATTTAGAGCAGGGTATGCTGCAGAAAGTGTTCAAGCTCAAACATGATTAATAAAAAAGTGTTGTGATTTATTTTTATGACTAACCCTAGTGATAAAATAAGTCTGGTGCATTTCAGAGCTATCAGCACATGCTTTGTTAGTGTGGAGAGTGAGAAATCTCGTGGAAGCAGAGAAGTCCATCCTTCTCCTGTGGAGTTTCTGATGTTCTGATGGCAACAGGGAGGAAAATAGAGAAGGTCAAAAGCTCTATGCCCTGAGGGATTTCTGGGGAGTGAAAACTGTGCCAGGAGTAAGCTCCTTCCAAGTTCCACAGGTTTCTGCACCTTCATCTCTGAGAGGAAGTCTTCCAGAGTGCAGGAAAAATAAGTTTAAAACAGACAATGAAACTCCTTGAGCTATCTGAATCCTTCATTCAGTAAGTGGATGAAAGATAATTTTTAGGTAGGTAGGGAATGACGTTAGCAGATGGATAGATGGGAGCGGATGAGTGATGAGACCATGAGTAAGCGAGGAAGGAATGACTGGTAGGTGCGATTTGAAAGGACGTAGCCCAGAGCTGTCTTACAGCTCTAACAGGACTCTCTAGGAAAAGCAAAAAGGAAGCAGGAGAAGCACCTGAGTCACCTGCACCATCAGCTGTTGTCAAATATTTCACTGGTTTTTTTCTTTCTTTTCTTTTTTGGGGTTTTCTGGGGAGTTGGTTTGGTTTGGTTTGTTTATTTTAACATGAGCATCTTTGATGCCATGATTGTACCAATTAAGCCTCTGAAATATATTGGCAGCCCTCATTCCAGTCCAACTAGGACTTACCTACTTGCTTGTCTGGGAACTCATAATCTCTGAATGGAGCTTCTAGATACACACATGGGCACCTCCAGTTCCAATAAACTTGCAACACAATTTCTAAATAGGCTCAGGCTTGTGCTCACTGGCCAGTTTAGCTGGGATAGGTGAGGAAGCACTATCCCATCCATTTCCCAGAAGTGGCTGAGCAGGACAGATATCTGAATTACCTCTGTTTACAGTTTGTCTTACAGCCATAAACTGGTAGTGAGAGTATGTGAATGCTAATCATACAGTTACGTATCATGCTGGAAATTACAGCAGTGGAGGATTGGGTGTCAATCCCATTTAAACTTCTTTGTTATTATGGTTGAACTTTGAGCAGTGTGCAGCTGGGACAATGGCTACTTCCCAGCTAAATCTATTTCTAAATGCAACTCAAAGCCAAGATTCAAACGGTCTTCAGCTGAAGTCAATATACTGAAATCTTAGTAAGTTTCAGGCTGTTTTGTGACTGAGAGACTCTTGCATATTACCACAGATGGTAACAACTACTCAAAAATTATTTGAAGTCAGTTTTTAAAATATCCTCTGAAACATAATTCTGTGGGACTGGTAGTGTAAATAATCCATGTTTATCAAACATTCCCATAGGAAATCTGACTTTCATTTCTAGCATCATTTACCTGTAGTATTACTTACTTGGGACTGTAAAGAAGTGCATCAGAATAATATTTGAAAACAGTGCAACACATTGAAAATGTCCGATTCTTTCAGTGTTTTCCAAAGTACTGAAAACTATGGTTTTTATCTTGGCCTTGTTTTTCTTCTATACTGTTGACAACCCGAAGTAAAGTGTAACCTCCTTTATAGCTGTATAGCTTACACAAAAATATCTGAAGTACCCAAATTATACAGAAATTCCGCTGTCAAAGGTAACCCCTGTCCTTTTTGCATCTAGGTCTGCTTTAAGGAGATTTAAGATTTCAGGCCTTCAGAGAATAAGATTTCTGTATGAATGTGGGCAATGATGCATAATGAATTTAAAAACAGAAGGAGACTAACATTTAGTTAAAAGCACTTTTGGATAAGATTACTTGTTTCTTGATGCCCATGACAAGCTCTGTAGTTTGGCAGGTCTCCTTCTGTTGCTGCTGGGAAGATTTGCATAGGTAAAGTGGAACCTGGTGGATGATTACACAGGGCAACAGAAAATCACTACCCACAGAATGTTGCTTCAAGTACTCAAGCAAGAGAGAAGTCACAAAGTTTTTCTTTCATTTCCGTCTTTTGGTAAAAGAAGGGAACACCATTAAAGGGAGAGAGAGAAAGAGCCTTTGTCAGAACAAAGGGAGAAGAAAGGAAGATGCTTACTCAGCCACTCTTGAGGGGAAAAAAGGGCTAACTGTTTTCTGAACTGAACACCAGATTAAGCAGGGAGTTATGACATACATGAGTATTGTATGCCACAACATAAAAGAAGAAAAGAGATTTTAAAATTATGACAAAGCATGAATGAATAAAAAATATTTGCTATTCAAGACAAATGTTAGCATGCTATACTTGCTAATTCTGAAAATAAAGATTTAAACAGAATCTGTCAAAAACCCCCAAACACAACACTGTAAACTGCTAGTGTTACATGTTTTGGACTACCACGAAGCTTTATAAAGGACTGGGCAATAATACTACACAGAGGTAAAATGAGGATGAAAACACAGCTGCTCCAGCTCTGTTGCTTGTTCAGTGGTCTTCAGTAAGAGTGACTGAAGAAGTGACCTCTCTGCAGAAAAGTAGAGAGAAAAATAGGGGGAGTGATTTTCTTCACAGTGGTCAACAGTGAAATTAAAATCTCTAAATCTTTAACTTTTTTTTTGATTTTTATGACCTTATTACCTCACCAATGCTTACAGTAGAGAGTACTGTGTAAAGCATAGTTCCTCTCTAGAAAGAGCACTGTTACTCAGATAAGGTGTTTTTGTAAGAAAGCCAGTCTGGCAGCCATCCTATTACAAAGCATCCCAGTGAAAGCAAATAGAAACCCACAGCTCACCGGGAAAAAAAAAAAAATAAATCCATTCTGCTGCTTGTGCTCTGCTACCTCCATAAGTCAGAAAACGGAGTACGAAATAAGTCTTCTTGTGACGCACAGTTCAATATGGTTGAAGTGTTACAATGTGCTGCTTGAGTCATAACTGACAAGGTGCCAGCCTTACATTTGTTAGAGCAAACAGAGCTCAGCTTTAAATTTCCATGCTGTTACACAACTGTGCTATTACTTAAAGGACTACTTGTACTCAAACAATAAAGGCCATCTACTTTCCTGTTACTGTGCTGATATAATCGTCCCTACCACAGGTACATTTTCATACACACACATATGTATTTAAATACACACATACATTGCAGCATTTTAACTGCTCTAAGGATATGCTCACTACTTAGCCTTCAAGGATCTTTCCTTGTTTTTACAGAAGTCTGAGGCTTGAGGCTGCTGCAACTAGTGAGGGAAGAGGTGGCCACGTAGTCCAGCTAATGATGTGATTCATTTCCCTACCAATCTCAGTAGTCTGCAGGATCCACACACTGAAGTGTCAGAAAGCAACAGCCATATTTGTTTCTGCTGGTTTCTCAAAAGGTGGTGTCGTTATAACTTGTCTCTCACTTCCATTAACCAGTCATTAGCACAGTCATTGCACTTACCAGGTCTCTATTGGCTTTGTGGGAGATGCCCGCTGATAGCATAGTGTACAGAAAAAATACTTGCAGCAAACACTGTTTGGAGAGCTGTTAGCAAACACAGCACGACTGGCAGTAAGTTGGGCTCCAGGTTTCACTGGACACCGGGTTACCTTACAGTCTAGAAATGACAGATCCTAGGGTCTGTCTCCAGGAAATCCCAGGGAATGGTTGGTCCTGGGTGTCAGCAGTGCAGTCAGAAGGTGAGACAAATGGATAGGGCCTCCTGAAACACAGGGAGGGCTGGCCATGGGGCTGCTGCCAGCCTTTAGATGCTTACAGCAACCAGCTTACTTCCTTTCAGAGCCTGAATCAAGATAGCAGTGCTATTCTGGTTTAGTTTATCAGAGCAAATCATATGACTAATGATTAATCATTCAAGTATTTATCACTTCAGGATAATTTCTACATACTATTATTGGGGTTGCACCTTTACTAGTGTGGCTCAGGCACGATTGGATCTGACACTTGGGGAGCATCTTTCAGCAAAGAGCTTAAAGAGCTTGAGAGCCTGAATGCTGACAACAGGTGAGGCTGCTGTTGGCTTGGGAGCAAGCAGAGGAACAAGGCACAACAGTTGTGAGAGAAAGCAGAAGCAACACAATTTGATATCGTCTCCAGACTGCCCTTTGAGGTCACCCCTGCAGACCCAGGGCTCTTCATCCCCCGTGGTAGGAGAAGGGAAGAAGGCTGGTGGAAGGGACTGCGGGCAAAGGGCCTGAACTAGACTGCCCTGAGGCATGTGCTGATCTGGCTGTGATGTGATACTGCTTGTACAGCCCTTGCAAAAGTACTCCTCTGGTGGCTGTGCTCCAGCTTTCCACCTTACCGTGTGTTCCCTCATGCAAGCAGCACAAACATTTGTGATGTCTTCTTTCCTCAAGGAATTCAAGGAAGTTTGTGCCTCACCTACTCCAACAGGATTGAAGGAATAAAGCAAATGGAAAGGTAGTAAAATGATGGTATGTCTTGAGAATCCCCAGCTCATATTTGTCCTATTTTTTTTCAATCCAAATGCTGGTGGGCAGAATTTCTGAGATGATTGTGTCATAGAACTTATTGCCTGCTTCAGCTTTTGATGGAGTTTAACTTTCACCTGATTTTTCTTGTGACATACCTGCTTGGGGACAGTTAATGCTGGGAAAATCCTGCTATCATACCAGTATTTCTGGATTTCTCTACACTCTTTCCATTGGCACAGTTGTCTCTCCCATTTCATTTTTGTGTGTTTGTCTAGGCAAATGAACTGCAATCATATCTCCAGTCCGACTCCTTCCCTAGCCTTTCCCACTAGCTGCTTGTGGTTCAGGCTAAGAAGACTTATCCTACCAAATGTGTGTGATGCTTGGGGGGAAGAAAGGTCTATCCTTTTGCAGCTCCCTAAGCCAAGCTGTGATTCTGTCAGATTTCTTCAGGGTTTTTTTTCAGAAGTTGTTGCTGCTGATCTCCACGAAGGCCACAATCTACCTTTCCTTCACCTCACTGTGAAGGGGGAAGCAGAGGCTATCAGAGAAGTGGAAGGACTAGAAACAAGAATGTAATATAGACAGAAGAATTACTCTTTGGCCTATTGTTGAACAAGATAGTATTTGTGGATTCCAGTCCCTTCCTGGCTTTAGTTTTGTGTTTTAAATAAAATAGCCATGGGTTGACGTATAGAAATTGTGCTGGAAACAGGAACAAAGCACCCCATGCTTTCAAGTCAAGGCAGTACCTAAATGGCAATCTAAAATTGCAGGCTTTGTCATAAATATTTGAATTTTTTTGGAGGTTCTGATCCCTAAATCCTGTCTTACATCTTAGCCCAACTTGTAATAGTGCCACCTTGTGACTCCTATCATAGAGGAGGAAGTTTCTACCATGTTTACTCTTCACCAGTTTTGTGAAAGTGTAACAACGAATAGCACAGCAAATGTGAAACAACAGTAAGACCCACTCATTGTAAGAAACGGGTTAGACAGCCACCAAATAAACAAGAGCAGTTAACACCGCTGTCTTCCAGCCCTGCCATCTCTCTGGGAAATCCTTGGTTCCTAGGTGCAATCTCAGTCTTTTTGTCTGCTATTACTGATGTCTCATCCTCATAGGAGGAATTTGACTTCAAATTCTACCTCATTCTCTTCAGAACTGAGTCCTCTCTCCTAGATAAATCTAATGTCTCATCACTTTGGGTCACATTCAGACAGCTGTTACAAAGTTCATGCTCTCGAAGTGCCATGTGGCCAGAAGGTTGTCTTTTCCCTTCAACAACTCCCTGCGTAAAGACAGAGCAGGACCAAAATCTTCTGGTCTGATTTAAAGGTGAGAAATTGTCAGCCCTGTGTTTGTACACAGATAATGCTTTGCCAGGACAAGCCAAAATGGTGCACATACAGGGCAGTGCCATGGTTACTCTCCTACTTCAGGCTACAGCCGGCATTTGGCGTTCATTAGTTGGAAAGGAGCCAATTATTTAGTTACTCAGTTATCACCGTGTCTCCGCGGTGGCTCTCACAGAGCAGCAGCACAGCCATTCCTTCCCTCTCACCCTGCCAGCATGTGACACACGGTGCCCCGAGGTGCCCCCTTCACACGGCCACATGCACACACGTCAGGCATGTGACTCCCGCCCCCTGGACCATGGCCACCCATCCCTTGACCCAGTTCATGGCATCTCACAGTCATGGAAGTAACTGCACAGCCTGTACTCGCATTCCTGGGCAGTCTGCTTAAGCTTGTGGACAGCATACATTTCACAAGATATGGCATGTACAATTTCTGCTGTTCAGGGTATGTGTGCGTATTAAAATGAGGCTGTCTGTAAAGTGTGTGTGCTTGTCTGGGGATAACTCTTGCAGAACCGGGATTTAGTCCTAGGGCAAAAGTAAGAGAAGCACTGCCCTGTGGACATTTTAAAAAATGTGGCTCTTAATAAAGTGATGATAGTCCTATTTTTAATTTGGCTTCTGTGTCTGCTCAGTAACAATTTTTTGTAACGATTTATTGGCCCTGAATTTTTACTGTGGTCTTCCTGCTAACACTTTAGGAACGATAAAAAGCCTTGGTTCTAAAATATAGTGCTTTATAGATGCCTTCTAGAGAGAAATAGCAAAAAGTGTCGTAGGTTAGCCAGATTTTTTTGGCTGTCTCATTTCTGCTTGGCTCAAGTCTTACTTATTAGACATTTTCACGTTCATATCCCTGGCAATGGAAGAGCTATACATTCAGAAATTTGGCACATGCACAAAGATGTGCACCGACATTCACAAAACGTTTCCTAAGGTTGTAGCTCCTTGAATTTCAGCTCCTTAATTAGCCAGATGCCTTTGAGAAGACATTTTCAGGGTTCTTTTCACAGTTGACTGTTCTATCTTAAAGGCTTCTCTGAGGATTAGATTTACAGTGGGGCTGGACCTGATATATCCATGTATTTCTAGACTGGTTCTCAATTAAAAGTTTTGGCCTGGTTGAAGTAGACTGATTAATCATCAACAGTGATTTTTGATGCAGAAGTCAGGTATGAAGTAAAGCCAGCACAGGCCAGAACACGTTGGCCTTACATGCGAGTAGTCGTCCTGACACTATCAAAAAACAATGTTTTTGGTGCATGTGTGGGGATAATCATTAGGTCTGCCTTGCCTCAGAGGCACTGTCCTCGGAGTGCTTGTTCTGCATGGTAGGAGTGCAGAATTTCTTGGAGACAAACACAGAAGCCTTCCCCCATCCTGACAACCTTGAAAGGTTTTGTCTAGACAAGAGAACATTTTCAGCATAATTATCCTCTTGCATTTTAATTGTGCATGCAAATAATTAGAACTGTGATGTTATAATTTCAAGCTGGCCATGCAACTTGTAGAGACCTGAATCAAATTCTGAGAGGCCATTGGGAAAAGAAGCTAGAATATTGAGAAGTTAGCACAGTACCTTATAAGAAAAAAAATAAAAGCTATCATAGCTTTAAACACAGCACTAATTAATATATATACTGAAAGCTGATGAAGGAATATGACCCTGATTCATAACTGTGCCTTTGGACTGATTGACAGCAACTGGATATACACACACGCTCACTCATCTTTGATTTGGAAATTATTCATTACCACCTTTAACAGCAGAAAGTTTTCTACACTTACATAAAGCAGAGGAAAGCTCCAACAAAATAGAAGGAAGATGAGTTGTGATTGCCAGTCTGCCTTTCATTTCCCTTTGTACACCATGTGACGTGCCAAACAAGGCCCCCAAAGTGGAGTGAGGAATTAATATAGATTAAAAAGGTGTAATTTTTCTGAGTGTTCTTCTGGGTTATGAGTTTCTCGTCCTGGTTCACTGTGCAGCTGTAAAATGGGAGAGCATACGGATGGGGAGACATGACATGTGAACACATTCTGCCACAAAAATAAACGTTTGACTAAATGGGGCCTTAGTCAATTTACCATTCAAGCAAGTAAACTAGTTCATTACACTGGATGTGCTGTACTCAAACTATTAAAAAATCCTTATCTCCATAGTAAATATGCAAACCTGGGAACTCAAACTCAATTTATTTTTCGCTTGGTACAAATATATCTGACATAACCATCTAGCTTTGTAGATGTGCTTGTAGCAACCTCACACACTCTAAATGGCTTTACAAATGTAGAAATATATGACTTTTTAGAGAAATTACTGGCAGCAGAATTATATGAGTAATCAAAATCTTCACACACTCTCCATACTTTCTTGCTATCCCTATATTACAGAATGATTCCTCTATAAAGAGGGTCTAATTCGGAATAGAAATTATTTCATTTTGGGATACTTACCCTGCTTTGTGAGTAGAGTAATTATTCTAGAACATGCTCATTTACATTTTGGATGAGTGCCTGAAGAACGGCTCAGCAGAATAATTAGTTTGGAAGAGCTATTCTGATCAATTTCTGCATCTGAGGCCCTGCAGATCATATGTGTCACCAAAGGCAGTCCAGAACTCCACAAACTGCTAATTGAGGCCTTTGGCTTAAAAGACTTCAACACTATTTGATGTAATATTTAGAATTAACTATTTGTAATGAAAAAATACAGTTATCACATTTTTAGGACACTATTTATAAGCCAGTTAAGCACAGTACTTAATCATTAAGTGCCCGGTCAAGGAATTTCAGTGCAATACAGAGGAAATATATTTGCCTACAATATGTCATTAGCACCTTTATGGTCCCCATGCTTTGCACCATGACACAGTGGGTATCCACTGCTAAACTAAAACTCAGAATAAAGTTTAAGCTGACCCTTGGCTGTCTGCACTTTTACTGTGTGAAAACTGTGGCCTGGGTGTCAGGCTTTTATTGAGGTGGTCAATAAGCTGAGTGATAAATCCAGACCAAGTTCTTTTCTTCATCACATCACCCTCAGGAGGCCAAGCCAAAAGCCCACAGTGGAGATATCCACCAGCACAGCACCAAGGGTGAGGGACTTTCTAGGGTCAGTAATGCTTCCTGGTAGCCTGTCACTCACTGGTATCATCACACTCTTATATCCGTCAAGGAGCAAGAACAGTAGGACGATTCCTAGTTTATTTGTGCTGCTGGAAAATGTTAAGACTTTGTATACAATATATCTCTTCATTGCTAACATGTCTCACATAATTTCTTCCCACAGGAGAAAAAAAAAACAAAACAAAGTAACATATGCTAAGAGCGAAAATCTCCCAAGAGGTGTTGTGGAGAACTCCTCTTTCCATTGGGATGAAGGAAATGCTAGTCCTACAGGAATAGTTGTGGGTTCTGCCCCAAAGAGTGTGCTTACCAGAAGTTCGGGATTTATCCCAGTAGGAAGGAGAAATCAGAACCTATTCATTAGTTGCTCCATAATAGATTTAAAAATACAAACTTGCAAGGTCACTTACATAAAGCCTGCGATACCATATGCTCAACACATTCCAGAACACCAAACACATGAATCACTGCAGTTATATTCATAAAAATACTCTTCTACTCCCCCAGCACATCACACAACGATGCAGCTATAGGAACTTTTTTCAGGTGGCAGCTGATTTAAGAGGTTCCTGCATTTGCTGCTTATTCTTGCCCCATAGCTCTAACCGATCATTTCCTCAGCCGCCACACTGGGTTTAAAAACCTAAAACTACAAAAAAACCCCAGAACTACAAAAAACCCCCCACCAATACATAAAGTTGTTTGAAAATAGCTCTTAGGTCATTTCAGTGATGTAAGGTCTAGCGCCTTTAATTATTAGACCTTCTGAAAAGTCTTTTCAAAAGATGTATAATAATAAAAGATGTATAATAATAAAAGTACTAAAGCTGAATATTATCAAAACGAATTTTATTAAGTCAGGCTTTTTTAACCCGGACTTTACTGAAATGCTGTTTCACCCTAGCCCTTTTTAGAAGCTTGGTGTGCATATTCTCTGTGTATGTGTATACATTTATAGATGTACAGTTATAAATTGCGTGAATCCTCATCTAGTGTTGCATTGTTTGCACAAGCCTTCAGACTCAGTAAGCTTGTGGGGTTTTCTCTCACTTTCACTGGAGTCAGACAGGAAAGCCTCAGTGGAACTGACAGAATAACCCATTCTTAAATAAACAATGGTGAAAGATGAAGCAAAACCTCCATGCCTTGGTATTTAAAATGAAGTCAGTTGGCAGAAAAATTTCCAATTTAACTGACTTACTAATCAATACAGAGGAACTTTCAGTTTTTCCATAAAATAGATTCCGTTTGCTTAAGGAAGTTAAGTGTTCTGAACATTGAATGCTAGAATAGATGGGGGATGTGGAATATGGAATGCAAATGTGACCAGTGTGTTTGCTAGAAGCTTCTTGAAGAAGATAATACTTCTTCAATGAGAAAAATAGAAAAAAATCAGTATTATTTTGTATGTGAACAGATACCATATAACAATAGTCAAGGAGAGAAAGCTCATTTATCTGTAGGTACTCTACTATCATCTCTCTCTTTGGCCTCAGAGCTCATTCCCATTTGGTCTTGTGCCTTCTGTTTTCCATTCTTACAGGTAAAGCAGTAGTCTGGGATGTTATTACCCTGACTGCCTCAAAGTCCTCTTCTCTGGCCTCAGCAAGAGGCACTATCTGTACACAGTGTTGCTGCAGAGATGGCTCTGACTTATCACTGTGATAACATCATCCTCAGTGTTACTTCCTAACTCGACTTTTGCTTTGTGCCTTGCATCAGTCACTAAGCCCTCATCTGCAAATCCCATCTATAGAGAAATCACTTGCTCCACTACTGAACTGCGTAACATTTCCTCCAGGATGGAGCTCCAGCAATGCATAACACTGAACTTCAGGTTTGGGAGAGGAAGTGAGAAGTTATAGTGTACACACCTCCAAATTAGGATGGATGTGCATAGGTGGAGTATAACAACCCAACAGGAACTGAAAAGTTTCTGAGAAAGATTAATTGTATTATTACTTTCTGACATGTTAAATTTTCTCGCTGGGTTTTGAGACTTATGCAGATTGGGAAGGGCGGGGGGAGGG
>VZTF01005245.1:1401-14741 GCA_013397755.1 Cnemophilus loriae
CGATCCCTGTACCGGGACAGCGATCCCTGTGCCGCGATACCCGGTCCCTGTGCCGGGACACCCATCCCTGTACCGGGACACCCATCCCTGTGCCGGGACACCCATTCCTGTACCGGGAAACCGATCCCTGTGCCGAGATACCCATCCCTGTGCCGAGATACCCATCCCTGTCCCGGGACACCGATCCCCCGCGGCCCCCGCCGCCCGCTCGGGGCTGTCCCCGTTCCCCGCTCACCTCCGAGCCCGGAGCAGCCGCCGCGGTGCCCCCGGCCCGGCCCCGCTGCTCCCCGAGCCCCCCGCCATCGCCGCTCCCGGCTCCGCGCCTGCGCTCCGGAGGCTGCGGCGTTTCCTTCCGGGAGCAGCCCTGCCCTTGGCCCCGGATACACAAATATATTTGTGTTTTCAAACCCTATAGCTCCGTAATCGGAGTTCCTCACAGTCTATATCCTGTCTATAACACAGCAGATACAGGGTTTTGTTTCGGAATCAGTTTTTAAAGACATTAAAATTTCTCAGTATATACAAAAATGGGAATATTGGCAGTTTTCAGTATTTTACACACAAACCTCTTGTGAAAAACGAAGTTCACTCTCCTGTGAGAATTTAAAAGTTTTAATAAGAAGACAATAAGGGACAAAAATAATAAAGCAAAATTTACAGCGCTGGGTACCCTTGGCACTCAGCCAAGAGCACACCTGCTATTGGGGAGACCCCTTTACATACCTTTACTATTGCATCAGCCTTGTGTGCATATTCATCGACAATTATGCATATTCAAAGTTTTCCCCAAACTAGTTCGCATGTTCCAGGAACTGTTTAGCATGGCCCTTCCCCAGATCCGCCTTTTTAGAGCATGCATATTTCTTGGCTGTGGTTTTCTTATCTCCTCCAGCTTGGATCTTGGTCCATGGCTCTTACATGGCTCTACAGATGGTAGCTGCTGATAGTTGATAAGCCGGTAGCAGGGGTCTTCACCATACGTTCACTGGATGTTATCTAACCAAGCAGACAGTTCGACTGTCACGAGTACAACTATCAGCTATTTTACTACAGAAATAAAAACTTATATCCCTACAGCAAAGCTACTTTAACATTATACATATAGTATTCACTTTAATATTTGCAGAAAGCCAATATTATAATATGTATTTATCACACTCTCAAGAAATTTCAGGCATTTGGAGGCTATAAACCTCCCTTTTTTGGCGGCACCTCGCCCGGGCCCTCATCCCTCACTCACCTGCTCCCCCACCACACTGGAGCATCCCAAGTGACACCATCACCCTTCAGACTGTGCCACCCCCTTTTTCCTCCCCCTCCCAAAGAAGGCACAAAAGTCCAAGTGCCCTGGCCAGCAGCTCAATGCTTCCATAAAGCCTTTTCCACATGGACATCTCCCCCAAAAATGGGGGGAAAATCGAGGGCAGCACAGCACCCCAAAGTCCCCCCAGCTCCTGTCCCACAGGCAGGCGGCTGCCCCATGGCACAGGGAATGTCCCTAAGGATGGTTCCTTGTCCTAGATTGTCCCACAGGACACTGCAAACTGCTTGAGGAGGACAAGCCCCACTCAGCACCCACCAAACCATCCGTGTGTTATCCGCAGCATTCCCATCCTGAATCCAAATCCAGTAAAGAAAAAGTTCCCCATTCCCGTCAAAACCAGCGCAGCAGCCAGCACATCCTGTCTGTCCCTGCTCATCTCCCAGCTGGACACCTCCAGAAAGATTCTGTGAGGGACAGAGCCAAAACTCCTACTATGATCCCCAAAATGAATAGGCACTGCCTTCCCATCACCTGTGAGCCAGGTGACCTTATGGGAGCAGGATAAGAAACCAGTTAGACGGGAATTTCTCTCCATTATCCTGAGCTGCCTGTGCCTGACGCAGGCATTGTCCTTGGATTGCTTCCCAGCAGTGTCCGGAATGACCTTCTCCACCACTTTTCTTGGTACTGAAGTTAGATTATCAGGGCTAGAGTTTCCTGGAAAAGTCCAAGTGGGATACAGCTGGAGAGTGCCCAGCCAGCACGGACCTCCTCGGGCTTCCACGACCTTGGGTGGATGATTGAGGTGGTTCCTTCTGGGACATACTGGGATGAATCCCATACAACATCACAGCCTCGTGGACACTGAAGTGGTCCAAGTGGTCTCCAGTGATCCCAAATGGAAAATTACCGTCCCTCCTCCCCCGCTGGACACACAGATAAGCCAGCGGTGCTTGGCAGAGCCAGGGTGGCTGTGGGAGGGCAGGTGACCGGACAAGGACACTGGGAACAGCTAAAAGCAGAGAGGACGCCCAGAGAGCCGAATTCTCACAGGGTTCTGCCACGCTGAGTGGGTCAGCTGGCTCCGAGAGGATGCTTGGCATGGCTTTGGGCATCAGGGTCCTGCTGGCCCTGCTGGGCTGCACAGCCACGGAGGGCTGAGCTGAGTGTCAGCCACCCACGGAGAGCTGGGGGAGACCAGGGATGGGACACGGGATCCTGGTGACCTCCCCTCTCTTTCCAGTGGCCTCGCAGGACATGGTCTCCGAGCTGCTCCAGCGTTTGGAGGCATCTGTCAATCTCGAGGAGGCAGCGAATCCCAGCGTCCTGCTGGCCATGAACTTGGCTGGGGGGGACAGCGATGGTCCCATCCACAAGTGGCTGCTCCAGGAGATCAAGGAAGAAGCAGTGAGGAGAGCCCAGAAAGGTAGGAAGGCAAAGGAGGGAAGGCACCTGCTCCTGGGGGACCAGGTTTCCACCAGTTCTTGGGGTGCCCAGCCCAGCACACCCCGGCTGCCCTCTTGTCCCCACAGACATGACCTCGGGACAGGTGGCTCTGCACGTCCTCGCCCTCCTCTCCTCCTGCCAGGATCCCCAGCGTGTCCATGCCCTGGAGCAGACCCTCGACCTGATCCATGTCCTGCAGCAGAAAACGGATGAGGAGATGGCCAAACTGGGTTTGTTGGGATTTGGGGGGCTGGGGGCATCACTGTCCCCACATCCTGTCATCTTGCCACTCTTTGCTTTCAGAGGCCGAGGGAATTCCCAAAACTTCCCTGTACAGTGTGAGCCTGGACACCCTGGCCCTGTGCCTGGCTGAGGCGGGTGGCACCCAAGGGCCATCGGTGGCCCTGGCCAAGCAGGTGCTGAGCCCCGAGAGCCACCTCTCCGTGGGTAAGGGACCCCTCTGCTCCCACATTCCCACTCCTGGGGTCCATCCCGGGCCTTGGCGGTGACTCCAGGATCCCACAGACACCCGTGCCATGGCGGCACTGGCGCTGGCCTGCGTCTACAACTACGTGGAGCTCCAGGATGTGCGGGATCTGCTCCAGGAGGCACTTTGGACAGTGAGCAACAGCTTCCTGGATGTGCAGGAGAAGGGGAATGGCATGATCGGGAATATCTACAGCATGGGGCTGGCCCTGCAGGTAGGGGAGGTGCCAGGGGAATGTGGTGTCACAGCCACCTGGTCCCATTCCCAGATGTGTCATTCCACCCCCCACCCACTCCACAGGCGCTGGAGGCCACAAGGAAGTTTTATGCCCCACGGAAGTGGGACTGTGCCCAGGCCTTCTCCGTGGTGTCCGCCCATGACTACCAGCAGCCCATGGCCATCAGCCAGGTGCTGCCGGCCCTGGTGGGCAGGTCCTACCTGGATGTGGCTGGCCTGGACTGTGCTGCCACCAAGGGTATGTCTCCAAGCCAACAGTTGCCCCTGTCCCCAGTGCTGGGCACACACGGCGTTCCCAGAGGTATGCTGATCCCACCTGGAGTCCCCCAGACCCCGCTGGGATGATGTTCCCACCCTGTGCCCTGTGAGGGTGTGCCAGCTGCCCACCCTGCCCCCCTCTCCCTGCACAGCCCACATCGAGGTGCATTACTCCATCACCAACATGCTCCAGGGAAAACACTTCCACTACTCCACCTCGGTGACAGTCCCAAGTGGCTCCACACTGCTCCAGGTGATGGAGGTGGCAGCAGAGGAGAACCCCCAAACCTTTAGGTGAGAGCCAGGGTGGCCTTGGGGGTGGGATTTGGCGTTTCCCACCCAGGCCTGAGCCTCCTCACCTCTCCTGCAGCTTCCAGACGGAGCAGACATCGTGGGGTACCTATGTGACCTCTATCCACGGACTGGCTGCCAGCACGGACGACAGGACCTACTGGCAGTTCCTCAGTGCTGGGGATGCCCTCCAGGAAGGTGGGGGGCCCAGGGAGGCAGGGGGAGCCTGTGGTGGGGGTCTTCATGTCCCAGCCTCACACATCCCTCTGCCGCAGGGGTTGGAATCTACAAGCCACACGACGGGGAGCACATCCAGGCCGTTTTCAGCACCTACTGACACCACCAAGACACCCTGGACCTCTCCATGGAGCAATAAAGTGCCATTCCAGCATGTCCTTGTCTGTGTGTGTGTGTGTGTGTGTGTGTGTGTGTCCCTGGGAGAAAACACAGCTCACATCCCTTTTGTCTTCCTTCCTGCTTAATTCCATGAGCTCAGCTCCTCTCCTTCTCTCCCCCAGCACCGCACACAAACGCAGCCTCACCCAAACTCCACAGAGTCAGTTCCCCCCCGGACATCAACAAAGCCTTTCCCCAGCAGCCACGGGCTTGTTCCTCTGGCCACATTCCTGGACTTCAGCCTGTTCTGATCCCCACACAAAGCTCTCCTGGCATTAATCAGATGCAATTATCTCTGTTTGATTATTACAATCCCAATTAGCATCAGCCTCAGGCCACCAGTTGCACTTTGCCCCAGAAATCCGCAGGTGGTGGCCTGGGGTTGGAGCTGATTCTAATCCCAATTCCGTGACTCCATCTCTGGCCAGGAGTCACCAGCACCTCCCAGTTGAGTCCCAACTGCTCTCCAGCCAGCCCCATTCCCTACTCCTGCTGGCCCTTGTCCAGCCAGCCCTTCAGGCTGGACCTGCTCCCAGCTGGACCCTTCCCACCCAAACCATTCCATGATTCCACAGACGCCGTCTCCAAAAGGAGCTGTGAGGGACGGGATCCAAACTCTTCCTAACAGGCCAAAAAACAGCATCCACCACCTTCCATCATCTCCAGGACATGTGATCTTATCCCAGACATCAAACCAGTCAGACAGGACCATCCCATCCTCAACCCATGGTGACGGTGCCACCCTCCAGGTCCTTCCGTGGCCACACAGATAAGCTGGCATCGTGTGGTGTAGGCGGGCAGGTGACCGCAGGATGGCACCAGGAGCAGATAAAAGCAGGGGGAACAGCTGGAGAGATGAGTGCCTGCGGGATTCTGCTGCCCTGAGCACATCAGCTCTCCTGAGGACAGAGGATGCCTGGCATGGTTTATGGTATCGGGGTCCTGCTGGCCCTGGCAAGTGCCACGGTCACGCAGGGCTGCGGAGGTCACTCCTCCTGCAGTGGCACCGCAGACAGACCGGTGACGCTGCAGGGGGACGAGTGGATGGCGCACAGGGATCCTGGTGACCTGCCCTCGGAGGCAGAGGAGTGCCAGGCTACAGTCGCCCATGACCACCTGGTCCAGGAGCTGCTGCAGCGCATGGAGGATTCCGTCCTGTTTGACGAGCCACCGAACCCCAGCATCCTGCTGGCCATGAACCTGGTTGGAGCCACCCACTGCCACGTCCACAGCTGGCTGCTCCAGAGGATAAAGAAGGACGCAGTGAAGAGAGCCCAAACAGGTGGGGAAAGGAGAGGAGGAGAACCCAGGGCAGGGGAGGGAGTGCACCTGATCCCAGCATACCCCGTACTGCAGGCTCAGCATCACCAGCTCTCAGGGTGCCACATCCCATCCCATCACTCTGTCCTCTTGTTCCCACAGACATGACCTCGGGAGAAGTAGCTCTGTACATCCTTGCCCTCCTCTCCTCCTGCCAGAACCCCCGGTGTGTCCATGCCATGGGGAATACCATCAACCTGATCCCCATCCTGAAGCAGAAAATGAATGAAGAGATAAGCAAAAATGGTACACAGGGACGTGAGGGAAGAACTGTGGGTACTGGGGGGTGTCACCCTCGGTGCACCCCGTCAGCTCACCCCTCTTTGCCTTGCAGTGATCACTTGCTACAACAAGAGCCTGGACATCCTGGCCCTGTGCCTGATGAAAGAATACGACAACCAAGATGCAGTCGGGGCTGTAGCTGAGGAGTTGCTGAACCCCAAGAGTTCCCTCACTGTGGGTAAGGGAACCTTCCAGCCCCCCCGTGCCCCCTCCTCTCCCAGAGGTGTCTCCAGGGCACAGGCAGTGACACTGGGATCCCACAGAGACCCGGGCCATGGCGGTACTGGCGCTGGTGTGCGCCTACAACCACACAGACACTGGCAGGCACGATCTGATCCAGAAGGCACTAAAGAAGGTGACGAACGATTTCCTGGATGAGCAGGAGAAGGGGAAGGGCAAGATCGGGAATATCTGCAGCATGGGGCTGGCCCTGCAGGTATGGAGAGGGGCTGTGGGGTCACAGTTACGCTTCTAGGCTGCTCGTGCCACCTTCCACCTCCTCCGCAGGCTCTGGAGACCTCGAGCGAGTTTTACGCCCCTCGGAAGTGGGACCGTGCCCAGGCCTTCAGCGTGGTCTACAACCACGACTATGAACAGCCCACGGCCATAGCCCAGGTGCTGCCTCCTCTCATGGGCAAGTCGTACCTGAACACAGGTAGGTGGGGCTGTGCTGCCACCAAAGGAATGCCCCTGAGCCGACGGCTGCCCCTGTCTACAATGCCGGGGACAGTCAAGGTTCCAGCCTGGAGCCGATCCCGTGGGGATGACACTCCTGCCCAGGTGGGGCGTCCCAAGTGCCCAGCCTGCCCCTCTCCCCACCCACAGCTCCCATCACGGTGCAGTTCTCCATCACCAACACACTGAAGAATTACTTCCACTACTCTACCTCGGTGTGTGTCCCAGATAACTCCACGCTGCTCCACGTGATGAAGAAGGCAAGGAATGAGAAACCCGACATCTTTTGGTGAGAGCCAGAGGGTGGGAGAGAAGGGGAGGTGTTTGTATCCCCCCACCCAGCTCTGAGCCCACTCCCTTCGCCTGCAGCTTCAAGACAGTGTCGTACGACTTCGGTTGCTTTGTGACCTCCATCCATGGGCTGGCTGGCAATGCAACTGAAAGGACCTACTGGCAGTTCTTCAGCTCCTGGAGTCCCCTCCAGAAAGGTGGGCACCCGGGGGGGGGGGGGGCCCAAGGGGCTGTGCTTGGGGGGCTCCATGTCCNGCTGTGCTTGGGGGTCTCCATGTCCCAGCCTCACACATCCCTCTGCTGCAGGGGTTAGCATCTACAAGCCAAAAAACTGGGAGCATGTCCAGGCCATCTTCAGCACCTACTGACACCACCAAGACACCCTGGACCCCTCCATGGAGCAATAAAGTGCCATTCCAGCATGTCCTTGTGTGTGTGTGTGTGTGTGTGTCCCTGGGAGAAAACACAGCTCACATCCCTTTTGTCTTCCTTCCTGCTTAATTCCATGAGCTCAGCTCCTCTCCTTCTCTCCCCCAGCACCGCACACAAACGCAGCCTCACCCAAACTCCACAGAGTCAGTTCCCCCCTGGACATCAACAAAGCCTTTCCCCAGCAGCCACGGGCTTGTTCCTCTGGCCACATTCCTGGACTTCAGCCTGTTCTGATCCCCACACAAAGCTCTCCTGGCATTAATCAGATGCAATTATCTCTGTTTGATTATTACAATCCCAATTAGCATCAGCCTCAGGCCACCAGTTGCACTTTGCCCCAGAAATCCGCAGGTGGTGGCCTGGGGTTGGAGCTGATTCTAATCCCAATTCCGTGACTCCATCTCTGGCCAGGAGTCACCAGCACCTCCCAGTTGAGTCCCAACTGCTCTCCAGCCAGCCCCATTCCTTACTCCCGCTGGCCCTTGTCCAGCCAGCCCTTCAGGCTGGACCTGCTCCCAGCTGGACCCTTCCCACCCAAACCATTCCATGATTCCACAGACGCCGTCTCCAAAAGGAGCTGTGAGGGACGGGATCCAAACTCTTCCTAACAGGCCAAAAAACAGCATCCACCACCTTCAATCATCTCCAGGACATGTGATCTTATCCCACATATCAAACCAGTCAGACAGGACCATCCCATCCTCAACCCATGGTGACGGTGCCACCCTCCAGGTCCTTCTGTGACACAAAGATAAGCTGGCACCATGTTGCAGCACCAGAGCAGGTGTAGGAAATCAGGTGCTCCATTGGAAACGACATTCCTGCCCTGTGCCGTGTGGGATGTTCCAGGTTACCAGTTTGCCCCTCTCCCCCCTGCCAAGTCCCACCTTGCTGCAGTTCTCCATCACCAACATGCTCCAGGGAAAACACTTCTGCTACTCCACCTCAGTGGAGGTTGTTTGCTTTTAGTAGGATTCATGAGGTTCCTTTTCTTCGCAGTGTGTGGCACAGCCCTGGGTTTGGATTCAGGATTGGAATGCTGTGGATAACACAGAGATGGTTTGGTGATTGCTGAGAAGGGCCTGCCCTCCTCCAGCACTTTGCAGTGTCCCATGGGACAATCCATGTCCCCGGCTCTGTCAGCCAGGAGGTGACACCATCATCCTCCTCCTCATCACTGTGTCCTGCTCAGCTGAGAATCTTTCCATCTGTTCTGCTCCAGAGGGGCCACCAGTGCCCACACGGAGCCCCTCTCGCCCCTGGAAGCACTGGGGTGCCCTGGGGCTGTGAGCGCTGGGGTGAGGCGGGGCTGTGACATCACACAGGTGTCCTCGCCCTCAGCACTGTGACATCAGCACGGTGTCTCTACAGGACACGTGCCACCACCCCCTGGCTCCCAGTGCAGCCACGATGGCACATGGATGAAGCCATGAGTTTCCTGCTCCCCACACTTGCCCTGCTGGTGGCCAGTACGGCCGTCCTGCTGGCCACCCGCATTTGGAAGGCACGGAAGCGCCTCGGGAGCCGGGACAGGGGGTCCCGCTGCAGCCGAGCAGCTCCAGGGGCTCCCGGTTCCCCCCCGGCCGAGGAGACCCCTCCCCACGGCCCGGGGAGCCCCCTGTACATCCCCTGCGGCTGCGGCCCCGGCTGCACCCCCTGTGTGACAGCGGCCCGGGAGCTGCAGGACCTGGTGACGCCGCTGTGGCCCGGGGTGTCCTTCCCGCGGGACTCGGAGATGTGGCAGCTGTCGTGGGAAGACCTGGAGCAGCTGCTGGAGCGAGGCCACCTGCCCTGCTGCGCCTCCTCCAGCTCCTCGGGGAGCCCCCAGCCCTCCAGGAGCAGGCGCCCAACAAGACCGCTGACCCGTTGGAAAACATCGGCTGCGGGAAAAGGCTCGGTCCTCCACAGAACCCGACACTGGTTGAGATCCTCCACCCTTCCAAGAATGTCCATCCCTCGGAAAGGCTCCTTCATTCCCACCCAGACCCTCTGTGACCTGTGTTGTGCTCCAACTGGAACCTGGCCCGTTCCTGCCAAGAAGAAACAAGTGGAAGTGTCCTGGAGCCGCCGGTGCCCAATCCATGGCTCCCAGGATCCTGCAGCGGAGCCATCTGGGCAGACTCTCCGCATGCTGCTGGACAAGAGGCTCCAGAGGCAAAGGCAGCTGTTCCCACATCCAGGACACTCCCTGGAGTTGGCTGTGAAGGACAAGGCTAAGGAAGATCTCCACACCTTGGGTATTTATAGCAAAGGTCTCCATCCCTGCCAGAGCCTCCATGAGATCTGCTGGACTCCAGATGGAGGAGCCCACATGGACAGGTCTCCCTGCTGCCTCGGAGCCGTGGCTATCCACAGAACCCACAAGATACCCACAGCCAGGAAAAGCCTGGAAATACAAATGGGAGCCCAAGCCATTCCAGCAAAGCATTCCCAGCAGCAAGTGGCACAGCAGGAAGTGTCCCTGAGCCGCTGGTGCCCAATGCACGGCTCCCGGGACACTGCAGCAGTGCCACAGCAGAAATCCCTGCGGGCAGCGCTGGACAAGAGGCTCCAGCAGGAACAGGAACACCCCCTTTTCCAGGGAGCTCGCGGGAGATGGCTGTCACGGCTCAGGACGCAGCTCGTGGCAGCAGCTGGCACACTCCGTAGTGCTCTTCGTGCTGGATAAATGAGGAGTTTCCCCAAAAGCTGTCTGAGAGCTCCCACTGTTCTGCTTTCCACTGGGACAGGGCTCTCCTTTCTTCCCAGGAGCTGGCACATGTTGGGTTTGGATTCAGGGTGGGAATGCTGTGGGTAACACATGGGTCATGGTCCAGCCAGCTGGAAAACTGGGATGAAAAAGTCGAAAACTCATTTAATTAGAACTAAGAGGTGGAAAAGGGGAAAAGGTGGAAGTGTTCCAGTTTTCCCATGGGGAGACTGCCCACACCAGCTGACCCTGAGAGCCCCAAATCCATGCCCTCTCTGATTGCCTGGCTTCCCACAGCACCTGCTCCCGGGATAAAGAGTGGAACTGGAATTCATTAATAATAATATCAGTGTCAGAAGCAGTGGGAATCTTTGTTTGGAATGAGAAGTGGAGGAAAAACGGAGTGAAATACCACGAAGCACCAGGTAGGGAGAGGGTGGTGGAAAAGCAGCTTTTAGAATTGGTAAATTCCCCAGACTTATTTCCAGATATTATAATTTTAAAATCATTTTTTACCCTTCCACCACAAAACCATTCCTGTACCTATGAAGATATCTGGAGATAAAAGAGGAATACCTAATTAAAAAAACTTCTGGGCAAAAAAGCAATTATGGATTGAAACATGTAAGAGAATCCACAGCAAGGAAACATAAATTCCAATTTTAGCAATGTTAATGGATAATAAATATTAAATATTAATTTCCTCACAAAACAAGCCAGCTTCCTGTTCTCCAAGCTGGCAAAGAGCAGACTCACGGATTTTTGATGTCTACAAAGCATCCAAAGAGCTCAAAATTGTAATTCTCCATGTTCCAGACTGTGCTTGGTTTGTTGGCTGTTACGGAACTCCCTCTAAAACTGGGATTTTCATTTAAAAACACGGTTTAAGCCACCTCTCTGGAGAAAGAGAAACAGTGTCTTTATGTTCAAATTTTATTCTGGAAACAAAACGCATCCTGTGGCTCTGACAAGCAAAAAACTATAGAAAATACAGAATAAAATAAGAAATAAGAGGTTTAATTCCCATCCTGGGACCTGTAAGTGTGTACAACACAGAAAGTTGCCTCTGGAATTCAGGGAGTGAAGAGGCTGCAGTTCTAGGCTTATGGATATTTTTATATTTAAGCATTTCTAAGCAAATATCAGGCTAGGAGAGCTGCAGTCTGGGCTCAGCTTTCCTTGGACTACACACTAAAAGCGGGCCAGGACATTGCTGGAACAGAGGTCACAACTGGGTTTTGAATAAGGAGAGTGACCACAAAGAGGGAAGGAAAAACCTTAATAAACTCTCGTTAAAGGGAGAATTTTATCTCATTACTTGAAGCCTCCTTCCCAATTCCAGCTCGCCTCCCACTCCTATCTTCCCAGTTTCTGCTTGCATCTACCTCTTTTGGGATGGATGGGATCAGCCTGAAATCTAATTCATCCTGAGTCTGCTCTGCAGCTGTTCAGCTTTGGAATTCTGAAATCTGGGCGTGTGTGTGCCCAGAAGCTGTTCCACTCTCCTGGCCTCATCCATTCCTTCCCAGCACTAACACGCAGCACTGACACACAACTGTCGTTAGTCTAAAATTCCTCATTAGGCCCCCAAAAACCCCAGTCCCAGAGGTCTGCGGGTGCCCAATCCGGTTATTTCGCCTTTTTAGTCTTTGTGGCCGCGGCGCTGTTGGGCTTGGAGTTGCTCTTGGCTTTCTTCTTGGCCACTCCCTTGGGCTCCGGCTCCTTGCGCTTGGCCGAGGTGATGGATCCGGTGACCTTGAAGAAGTCGTCGAGCCGGCCCTGGGTGCTCCCCTGGCGGCTCTTGCTCAGCCTCCTGACGCCGTTGCGGATGCGCTCCTCGTTGAACTGCTTCTCCCCGCACATGAACTGCACCAGCTGCTCCTCGTCCGGCTCGCTCCACTTCAGCTCCACGGCGTCGGGATCGATCACGTCGGGCTCCAGGAAGAGCTTCTGGGCCTCCCTGTGCAGCCAGTTCTCGGGCAGGGGGTACTTCTTGGTGTCGAGCTGCTGCACGATCCTCTCGATGGATTTGTGCTCCCGGATGAGCTCCACGGCGCGCTTCGGCCCGATGCCGCGGATGCTGGCGCAGTAGTCGCAGCCCAGCAGGATGCACAGGTCCACAAACTGCTCCCAGGTCAGCTGCAGATCCTGCAGGATCCGGTTCAGGTGGAACTCCTGGATGGGCAGCTTCTTGGTCTCGCTGGCCGTGAGGTGCCGCATCAGCACGGGGCTGCCGAAGGTGAGGCAATCCATGTCCTCCGTGGCGGCGGCGTACACCTTCCCGGCCTTCACCAGGGTGGCACAGCTGGCCTCCGCCTCGCCGGGTGCCTCCACGTAGGGAATTCCCATCAGCGTCAGCAGCTTCTTGCACTCCTGCGTGTGCTGCGGGGTCACTTTGACCAGCCTCTTGCTGTACTTCTCAATGTTCTCCTCCTCCCCGGCCTCCTGCGCTTCCTGCAGGTGCTTCTCCGCCTCGGCCCGGCGCTCCGTGCGCTTGGCCAGCTCCCCGGATTTCAGCTGCGGGGGCTTCCCGTCGAACACGTACACCGGCTTGATGCCGTTCTCCACCATGCGGATGGTGCGGTAGAACATTCCCATGAGGTGGCTGGTGGTCTCCCCGTCCTCGTTCTGGAGCACGTCGGCTCCCTGCCGCACGGCGATCAGGAACTGGTAGATGCTCATGGAGGCGTCGATGGCCACTTTCCGGCCGAAGTAGGACTTGATGTCGTTCTCCCGGATGGCCCCGGGAGCCACGTCGGCGATAAGCTTGGCCAAGCCATGGATTCCCATCCTGGGGAAGGGAAAAGGGGATGTTGGGCGCGGGCTCTGCATGCGGAACGTTGGGCCACCCAAGGAGGGGGGAGCAAGGAGGGCAGTGCTTCTCCTGCAAACCATCACTCCAAGGGCTGTGGCCTCTACTGGCAGCCGCTATCCCGACTCCTGCCTCAGGCCACCCTTATCCCTCACCACCCCCCCGCCTCGGCCCATCATTACTCCCCTTTCTACCTCAGCCCCTTCCATCCCAATCCCCCTCCCCAAAATTCGATTATCTCCACCACTACAACCATCCAGACCCCATCACCTCCCCATTCTTATCTCTTCACTTCCCAGCTCCCTAGGCCTACCATCAACCCCTCTTCCCTCCCCCTCATATCCCCCGCTCCCCCTCAGCCGCCATTACCCGGCCGCTCCCGCGCCGCCGCCGCTGCTCCCGCGCTCCGCCGCCGAGCCCGCCGGGAGCCGCCGCCAGCCAATAGGGAAGCGGCTCCCGC
>VZTF01005245.1:14763-37275 GCA_013397755.1 Cnemophilus loriae
GCGCTCGCCGCGCCTCGTTCCCGTCCTCACTTCCACTTCCGGCGGCGGAGCGGGGCTGACGTGCGGCGGCGGGAGCGGAGCCGACGTGTCGCAGCGGGGACCGGCGACATGGTGAGGGCGAGGATTGGGGGACCGGGGGTGGCCACAGGGGGCCCGGCCCGGTGGCGGCGCGGCCCCGCTGAACACCGCCGTGTCCCCGCAGGAGCTGGAGGCGATGAGCAGATACACGAGCCCGGTGAACCCGGCCGTGTTCCCGCACCTCACCGTGGTGCTGCTGGCCATCGGCATGTTCTTCACCGCCTGGTTCTTCGTGTATCCCCGCGGCTGAGCGGGCGGGGGGTGCTGTCCCCTTGCTGTGCCTCCCAATCCCGGATTATCGGCCTAATTCCCGGGGGCAGGGGAGCGGGTGGGGGTCCCCTCGCCTTGCTGTGCCTCTGTTATCACCTTAACCCCCGACCTGGCAGCTACGAGGTGACATCCACCAAGTACACCCGGGACATCTACAAGGAGCTGCTGATCTCGCTGGTGGCCTCGCTGTTCATGGGCTTCGGCGTCCTCTTCCTGCTGCTCTGGGTCGGGATCTACGTCTGAACCACCCCCCGGGGGGCCTGGATGGGGGATTCGGGGAAGCTCTTTTTATATTTCTTTTATATTTCAATGAGAAAACGCCCGTAGCAGGTGTGGTCTGTGACAGGCAGTGACCCACAGGTGAATAAAAGTGGCTCTGTGACACACCTGCCGGGGACTCCTGTTCTGTATTCTGCCACCTGGCTTTTCCAAGGGGTTTGGACAGAATTACGGGAGAATTCCCATAGGACTGGAAAAGCCCTCTACGATCATCCAATCCCACTATTCTTCCAGCACTGCCAAGGCCACCACTAACTCTTGTCCCCAAGTGCCACATCCACACTGCTTTTAAATCCCTCCAGGGATGAGGACTCCAGCACTGGAGCCTGTTCCAGTGCTCTAAAACCCTTTTCAGTAAGGAATTTTTACTAATGCCTAACCTAAACTTATCCTGGTGCAGCTTGAAGCCGTTTCCTCCTGTCCTGTCACTTTCCCTGGGAGAAGAGACCAGTCCTACCTGGCTCCACTCTCCTGTCACAGAGTTGTGGAGAGTGAAAAGGCCCCCCTGAGCCTTCTTTTCTCCACATTGGCACAAGATCCAGGAACCTTGGGATATGCCCAGTGTTATCCCAGATTTCTGTGCTGCGTGTGATCACAAATGTTCCAGTGCCACCTTGTGTCCTGGTGCAGCCAGGCTGTGCAAAATCAATCCTAAATCTGCTTTTAATCCTTCAGCCTTCTTTGCTGTCGCATCCCTTCACCCTTTTTTTGGGAATGCTGTGCCCGTTCACATCCCTAACCAGGAGTTTTGTGGTGCTGGATGTGCCCTTCATTAATTCCTGAATTAACTGCCTGGCCTAGAAACAAGGAATTCACCTTTACGGGTCTTTAAGAGGCAGATTGGAATTGTAGCCCAGCTTTCAAACCATTCCAGCTCCAAATCACAAACTCAAGCCCCAGTTTCCTATTTGGGAAGGAAGATTTCCTTCTGTGGACTTTTGGATCCTTCTGGATCTGAGCCTGCCCTCTGACATGTGAGCAATGAGAGGTCAGAGGCAGATTTTACTTTTCCTTTCTTTTTCCTTCCCTTCTCCTCTTGCCCTCATCCTTTCTCCTGTTTTCCCTCCTTTTTTCTTCTTTCTTCTTTTTTCTTCTTCCTTTCTTTGTCCTTCCTGCTTTCTTTTTCCTCTTTCCCTTGTCCATTTAACCTTTCTTTTCCCTCTTTATTTTCTTCATTATTCTCCTCCTTCCTTCATTTTCCCTTCCTAATTTCTTTTCCCTTCTTCCTTTCTTTTTCCTCCTTCCTTTCTCCTTTTTATCCCCATTCCAAAGAAACATGACTGGGCATATCCAGAAACTTCCACTGACTAAAGACCAGGAATTTCCCCCATCCCATGGGAAGTTCTAGTCACTCACCTGAGTTATTCCCTAGGAAGGCAGGAAAACACCAGGAGCCATCCTTGGATACAAAGCAGTATTTATATATTTTATTCATATGGGCACATTTACCTCCAGCATAAAACAAAGTCTAAATAAGCAAAACAAAACAAAACAAAAAAATCCGGGGAATCCGGAGACTCAGCCCTCAAATTCAGCAAAATATAAATATAAATCAGGAAGAAAAGAGGGAAACCACGCTTGTTCCCCACAAATAAAAACCGGGAATCAATAATAACCTGCTACAAATGCAACTCTACAAACTGGCTGGCAAAATACAGTGATTAAAGCTGTGGCAGCAACATTTAAACCAACAAAATTAGTGCTTTATGTGGTGGTTTTTTCCTTAATTCTTCCAGTGGTGCCATAGTCTCTATTTACAGGCTTTAAGCTCCAACAGTAGGACAGAACAGTTGGGAATTTGCTTTTGAAACAACTCCCAAACAGCCTCGTTTTCCACCCTTTTGTCTTCCATTCCTGCCAGGAATGTCTCTTTGCTGCTGGACAGGGAGGGATTTCCCCAAGCTGGAGAGGTCGGCTCAGAATTCCCTCCGTCCCACGCAGGGAAAGGCCTGATTGTGAACTCTCTTGGTACTGATTGGGGACAGGGAAGGGGCAGAGATGCATTTTGGGGGGGAAATCCATGCAAACAGCTGTTTCCACGGGCCTGGAAGCAATTCCATGACTCCTTCGTTTTATAATTCTGAACCCCTTTGGAGCTCATTGCTGCCTTGCTGGCAAGCAGCCGATGGATGATTTTTATCATGGAATCCTGGAATGGTTTGGGTTGGAAGGGACCTTAAAGCCCATCCAGTCCCACTCCCTGCCATGGGCAGGGACACCTTCCACTAGTCCAGGCAGCTCCAAACCCATCCAACCTGTCCTGGAACACTTCCAGGGATGGAGCATCCAAAACTTCTCTGGGCAACCTGTGCCACTTTTAAGACATAAGGTACTACTGACACTAAAAACTTCATCCTGAATCCCTGTCCTCTCCTGATCCCAGGGATTGCTGCCAGCTCCGTGTGGGTAGGGCTGGCTTTGGCACTCCAGGATTTGCCACATCCCAGTTAAACCACCCGGGCACCGTTTCTGAGGCAGCATTTGGGAATAGAGGTGGGAAAACACTGTTCCTCGGGGCTGTTCCATAAGGAAAAAGGCACTAGAGATGTTTCCAAGCCCTCAGGCACTTGGTTTGTTGGGGATCTCCCTAAATCCCATGGCGGAGCATCCTGAGCACACCTGAGAGATCCCAACTCCTCCTGGGCCACGACTGATTGATTCCTTCCCTCAGGAGTGGAGTGTCTTGTCCCTGGGGTGTCTTGGCTGAGGGGGGGTGATTGCAGGCTCCGGCCCCCCCCAATATTCCTTGTTTCCTCTTCCAGGGGCTTTTATCCTAGCTCGGCATCACTCACCTGAGGAAGGATGTGCCAGCCTGGGCCACTGATTGCCAAGGGGACAATAAACCTGCCAAGGAAGTCACTTCCCAGTTTACAACCAGGAAAATCCACTCAGGGCAGGTGGAGAGAAGAGCACTGAGCTACATCCAGGTGCCTCCTTCCCAATTTCAGGGAAAAACAGAGAGTCCTGCTGAGCATGGAGCCCCCCTGCTTGTGCATAGGTATTCCCAAGCCTTGGGGCGTCCTGTTGTCTCACTGAGCTTCCCAAAGCTGGGGTTTCCAACTGCTTGGCTGCTTGGAATTCCCTGCTTGCCCACTATTCCCTGCTTCCCAGGATTTGGTGGATTTTAGTAACTATAATTCAGTGTTTGCTGCTTCCAGGCCTTGAAACCTCCCTACAAACAGTTTTTGGGGGCAGATGCCAAATCCAAGTGACATCACCAGGAATTCTAGGGCTGCTTTGCTGGGATAAGCTCAGGAGGGGTATGATGGGAGATAAAACCAGACGTTCCCAGGAACCATCACTTTACCTGGATAAAATCCATCTTTGTTGGATGACAAAGAGCAGCTTTAGAAGGTCCTTAGGATCAACATGTGGCATTCTCCCCTCCCTGTTTCCTCAGGGAAATCCATCTTGGAATAACCTGGAGGTGGCTGAGCCTCCAGGAACGCAGACAACTCCTTGGTAGCACGAGGAGCAGGACGGGGAGGAGGAAGCACAGGGAGCCACTTGGCTTTCCCACAGGACACACGTGGCTCAATGGGGCCAGAAGGAAATTCCCGTTTTTTTACGGCTTAAACCTCACAAGAATTCAGTAGTTTAGCAAGTTAAGGACTTGTAACAGTAAAATATCCTAGATCCCCCCAGCGCAACTCTGTGAGGGCAGGGACAGCCTGCAGCTGCTGCCATCCCAACTTTTGGGAGATCATCACCCCTCTCCCAAGGCAGAGATCCTGCCTGGACACAGATCCTGGTGTTCCCAGGGACTCAGCCTTGCTCCGCAGGGCACTCCAAGCTTTGCCAGTGCTGCACATCTGGGCAGAGGTTGGCACTGGCTCCAGAGCCAACCGGGCAGCTCTGCACATGCCACTTCCAAGTGGATAAAAACGGATCCCACCACACTTCACGTGGGTAAGTCCCGGTCATTTGTCACCCCTGGCTTGGGGACAAGTGTCCCCAGGCATGGCATGGCCTCAGCAGCAGCCTGAGTGGAGGTTTTATCCATCCAGACCTGGATATCCCACATGGATATGGGATTTAAGAGCACAAAGAAGAGGGGGGATGACGTCGAAGCTGCTCCTTCTCCGGTTGTTCCCAGAGGAACGTGTCCACTGGCAGGTCCGGGAGTCTCCGGGAAGTCTGTGGGAAGTGGCCCCGGGCCAAGCAGAAGGAACAGCAACTCCAGTGTATGACTTCCAGTAGGTCCAGGCACAGCCTTCCTTTCCAGGCCAAACTCCAGCGTCTGGCTCTTGGAAAGGGCTCCAGTGTTGAAGCAATTCCAGTGTTGTGAAGAACTGATGTGGGACATCTGGGAGCACCGTGTTAGGGCTCCTGTCCATGGAAGGAGCATCCCTCTGGGATGTGGCAGAGCCATCCACGCTCAGTCCGGTGTGATGCTTCCAAATCCAGTGTTGGAAGGGGAGGGGGAAGTGATGGAGGACACAAACATCCCCATAAGGGAAGGAGAGTGATGTGGGATGCTGGGAATCGGTGCAAGGTCCCCCCAGGAGCCACCACAGTGCTGGTGGTGGCTTTTAGGTCCTGTGTGTGCTGAGCCTCAGTATCTCCAGCCACCACCATTCCAGCTCCGGAGCTGCCGCAGGACACGGGGATGAGGTGGGGCTGGGGGCCAGCAGAGCAGGGAATTCGGGAGGCTCCCAGTGGCACCAGTCCCCCTCCTGTCTCCAAGCAGAGGGCACTGGTGCTGCCGGGACTCACTCACAGAGCCAGTAGAACTGGAAGTAATAGTCAGTGAAGAGGTGTCCCAGCTGCTCCGGGGAAGTGCCGCAGTCAGCTCGGCCCTGGGAATGGGAAAAGCAGCTTAGAGAGGGGTGCGACTCCAAGGCTGGAATTCTGCCTGGATTAAGGGCTGGGGTGGGGAAAGATCATCCTTCTACCACCCACAGGACTGTGGGAAGCTCTTGGTGCCACGTGTCTGCTAAACCTGCATTTCCCACGTTTCATAAATCCCACATTTCTCCCCTTCCACATGTCCCTGGACAAGCTGCGGGTACTCACCGGCTGCGCCACTCGGAAGTGGTAGGAAAACTCCCGGAAAGACAGCATCACCAGAGGCCAGCGGTGCGTGGTGTCCTGGGGAAGGAAGGGAGAGAGCTGGGATGAGGTCAGGGATGAGCCTGGGGGACATTCTCCAGGCTGGATTCGTGAGGAAATCCATGGCCATGCACTGCTGAGTGACTCCACAGATGTTTCCCGGAGCACAAGTGGGACGAGGAAGGACTCTGGGAGCTGGGGGGGCTCGGTCTGGAGAGAAGGAGGCTCCAGGGGGACCTTCTGGCTCTCCACAACTCCCTGACAGGAGGGGGCAGCCAGGTGGGATCAGCCTCTGCTCCCAGGGAACAAGGGACAAGATGAGAGGAAACAGCCTCAAGCTGTGCCAGGGGAGGTTTAAGCTGGATATTGCAGAAAATTCCTTCATGGTAAAGGCTGCCCAAAACAGCAGGGAAGTCCCCATTCCTGGAAGGATTTAAAAGCTGTGTGGATGTGGCACCGGGGGACATGGTGGCCTTGGCAGTGCTGAGGGAACAGCTGGACTTTTCCAACCCAGTGATTCCATGTGTATTTTATGAGCTGTCCCCTTCTCCCTACCTGTGCATCCATGGAGTCGGTGGAGCTGTTCCCGCTCACAGCATCCTGGCAGGGATCACTGGAGATGAGGCCACAAAGGGAGATGGACACAGCGGAGGAGGAGCTGGGAAAAGAGGACACCCTGAGAGCCTGGAAAGGGGAACATCTGTCCCTTTCCCATGGAGACACCGTGGCCACATTAGCCACTCCAGGGGCTCCCAAAGGACATGATTCGTGTGCACTCACTTCATCTCCAGGGTCAGGTTGGTGTTCACGGCCGTCCGCTGGCTCACAGGGATGCGGTAGCTGAAATTCCCAGTCCTGGGAACACAGAGAGAGCATTAGATGTCAGCAGGCTCAGATGGGAAGGCCGGGACAGGACCCAAAATCTGTGGCAGGCTGAGAATTCAGAGGGGAGAACTTCCCCGATGTCCCAAGGATGAGCCCACTACAAAACACAACCCCTGAGTGAAGGCTGGGAGCACCAGCTCCTCTTCCTATGGAGCAGCATGGGGTGATTGCTGAAAACACCCAAGAAAATCTTGGAAAAACTCCCCGATTTTCCTATTTGCTGCTCCCACAGTGCTGCTGCCACCGAAATGCCACCAGCCAGCCCTTCCCGCTCACCTGCAGGCGTCGGCAGCGGCACAGTACTGGGAATGGATGGCCAGGTTGATCTCCAGGATCCGGATGGATTGCAGCACTGGGCTTGGCCCTGCCAGGGGGAGAACAGCATGTTTAGGAACAGCAAAGGGTGGAAAATCCCGAGGGAGTAGGATGGAAGGGAAAGAAGATGGGATCCACGTACCATCCGTGCCGGGCTGCTCCGTGCGGGGCCGCTCGCTCACCGGCTGCCGGAGGCTGCGCTGCTGCCGGGAGTTGCTGCGGGAGAGCGAGAGGTTGGAGACGTACTTGGATTTGCCCTGGATGTGGGAGAAGGGGGAGGAGGGGCTGGCATTGGGGCTGCCGAAGCTCTGAGACCTGTCAGGAGTCTTTGGCCACTTGGTGTAGGAGGTGGATTTCCCAATGATGCCCCTGGATTTGGCTTTGATATTTGTCACTGGCAGGAGGGATGGCTGGCTTTGGTCTGCGGAAAAACGGGAGAGAAGGTTGTGCTGAGAGGCAGGGAGAGGCTGGCAGGACCAGGATCGCCCTGTTCCCATGTCACCTCCTGATGCTTCCCAGGTTGCCCACAGAAGCTGTGGCTGCCCCATCCCTGGAAGTGTTCCAGGCCAGGTTGGATGGGGCTTGGAGCAACCTGGGACAGTGGAAGGTTCTCTGCCCATGGCAGGGGGTGGGATTGGATGGGCTTTAAGGTCCCTTGTGACCCAAACCATTCCATGATTATGTGCTTCCATTCCCTCTGTGCCTGATGGAGCCGGTGATGGAATGGGGAGGGAATGAGGTCAGACCTCAAGGTAGGGCTGCTCAGGTGAGCTCAGCCTGGTGTAGCTTCCCATGACTTTTTGCTGGCAACGTGGGAAGCTCCAAATCCTTTCCAGCCCCCACATCCTCCTGGGCAACAGGATCCAAACTGCATTACATGGGCAGAGAAGGATATAAAGGATATATCCAAGGGTAAGGATAGAAGGGGTATCAGGTATTAGAGAGCTTCCAAAGGAGCGGCATGAGGATGATGAAGGATCTGGAGGGGAGAGGGAGCTGGAATTGTTCATCCTGGAGGAGACTGAGGAGACCCTCTCACAAGGAGCAGGGCAGGGGACACGAGGTGACACAAACCTTGGAGATGTCCCAGCATTTCTGGGAATCTGGGCTGGCCCTCACCTGTCTGGTTGGTGGCATGGGCAGGGCTGGTCTCCGAGGGGACAACGGAGGAGACGTCAGTGGGAGCAGCAGAGCAACACATGGAAAAACAGGGAGGGCTGAAACAGGCCAGCACACCGTGACCGGGAATGCCAAGGGCTACTCCATGAGTCTCGTCCGGGACTGCAGGGACACAGGGAATAAGTCAAGGGATGGAACGGGAGCAGCACCCGGTGTCCTGCAGCCCTTCCATGAAACCAGAGCCATCCCAATCCATCACCCACCATGCTCCGGGGGGGTCCTGCTGCCGGCTTCGGTGGATGTGGCCGTGGATTGCACTGTCTGTGTCTTGTCAATGTTCTGGCTTGACCTGGAATGCAGGAAAAGATGTTGGAAACCTCCTGGATGGGGACAATGGGGTCACTTGTAGGTAGGGAGATATGCGGCTGCAGCAGGAGGATGGGAAGAAGGACATGGAGCAAAGGGAGATGTGGAGGAGAACAGAGTGATCTGGGAAAGGCAGGAGAAAGGCACACAAGCCATGAAGACAGCAAGGAGAGCTCAGAAGTTCCACAGGGAATCATGTGGCAGTTCCATGTCTGGCAGGGGAAAGTCCCAGCTGGTTCAGAGGACACCAGCAACGCTCCTGGAACATGCTGGAACAGGGTGTACGTGGTGGATTTGACTCCCACCAAGAATCTCCTGGGTGGATTTAAGTGTTTGGGAATCAACAGGCTCCAAGCTCTCACCATTCCATAAGCAATGTGCCCGTTATCCCTGGAAGACAGACTGCTCCTCACCTTGTTCTTTCGAAACACACACAATCCCCCCTCCAATTCATCCCATGGAATTCCAGGTGTTTCACTGCAGCTATCCAAGACCTGAGCTGAGGACACCACAGGCATCTCCTGAGGGTAAGGGAGATGGGAAAGGGAGGAAATCTTTCTCCCAGATCCGCAGCACAAGGAGCACTTCTGGACACCTGTGTCCATGTCTTACCCGTCCCTGAGCATCGCTCCAGGTTTCTGTGGGATTATTGGAGCTTCACTGATTTAGAGGAATTAAAACCACACTTTGTCATCTCCAAGATTTGTCTAATTAGAGGGACTTCTTTTCCAGGTGAAAGGAGACTCAATGCCAGTCTCCCAAAGGGAATGTGGGCACAAGCCTCTGGAGCTTCACCTTCATCCCATCTAAATCTAACCCTTATCCCTCATGTTCCTCCACTGCCTCATCCCTTTTCCCTATATGGCTTTATCTTGCTCCTGCTCTCCCTGCAGGATGCAATTTCTTTATTTAACCTTTAATTAATTGATTTTTCCATCTCCTAATCCTAATTTCCCTTCCCTGACAAGATCCACAATCCTTCCTCCTGGAATCCCACTGGAAGTCTCACATTCCTTTCCCTGATTTCAATTTTGCTTCAGTTTCTTGGTCGTTCATGGAGCAGATGGCAGGAAAAAATAGGAATTAAGAGAAGGGATGAAGGAATTAAATAAGGGAATAATGAAACAGTCACATACCGTGGACACAGAGCGACCGGAATTCCGGGACCCCCGTGCCGAAAGAGGGCCAGGAGACAGGCAGTGGGCACAGCAAAGGAGCTACAGGACAGTGCAGGGAGACAGGGAGAACAGGAAAGTGGGAAGATGACCAGGAGAACAGGGAATGAAAGAGGATATGGAAGATAATGGGAAGGAAAAGACAAAAACGGGGAAATTGAAGACAAAGCGGAAGGAAAATGGGTTGGATGAGAGATGTAAGGAGGAGAGGACGGAGAAAAATGGGAGAGGGAAAAGACAGGGAGAAAAAGATACTCATTACCAGGTTACATGAGCTCCCAGAGCTGATCCAGCCCCGCTACACCAGCGGGATGAGACTGTTTCAGTCCAGCGGGAGGCATCCAAGGAACATTCAGCACATCCTAACAGGATATTCCCTTTTCCTTCTCTGTTCCTCACTTCTCGCTCCAGATAATTCTAACCGCCGTCAGACTGGGATGTGTGGCTGCGCTTGGCAGGGTTTGCAGCTCTGGAATTGTGCTCAGTAATCCCAGTTTCTGTGCTCCAGCCTCTCCCAGGTGACCTCATCCCTCCCAGTGATTCCCGAAATACCCACCCGTCAATGTCCACGAGATCCTCCTCGCTGCGCAGGCTCAGCACGTAGAGCGTGGACATGGACACCACGCTGGAAAAGAGAAGGATAGATGAGAAGGGGCAGGGAGCAAGGATATGGCATGGGATTGATCTGCTTCTACGTGATTCCAGCCCAGGAGACATGGATGCCCCATCATTGCAAGTGTTCGAGGCCAGGTTGGAGCAACCTGAGATAATGGAAATTCCCAGCTCACGGCAAGGGGTTGGAACCAGATAAAATTTAAGGTCTCTTCCAGCCCAAAGCATTCCAGGATTCTCTGGAAGAAGCCACAGATCCACAGCCCCTCGCTGCACACCCCATGGATGGCATGGTCCCAGCGGATGAGCCGGAGGGAGCCGATGGAGAAGCCCAGGAGCAGGATCTCACCTGAATGCCATGATGATGACCAGGGCAATGATGGTGCCCTGAAGGAAGCGCTGGCTGATGCAGGCCTGCTCCGGGACAACCGACGGAGACTGCAAGGGAAAAAAACCTGGATCAGCTCAGCTCCCTCACTGCTCAGGTCCTTGCACGGATCTCCCCCAGCCCATCCCGAGCTCTCTTCCTGCCTCTCTGAAAATCCTGAACTCCCCAAGTTTAGAAGTCATTTAATGTCTCCATTAGGAGACAGAAAGGAAGATCATGGGAAAACTGAGGTTGGAAAAGCCCTCTAGGATGATGGAGCCCAACCCTTCCCCCAGCACTGCCAAGGCCACCACTAATCCACATCCCCAACTGCCACATCCATACAGTTTTTAAATCCCACCAGCAATGGGGACTCCACACAGGAGCCCGCTCCAGTGCCTGACAGCCTTTTCCATTAATAAATTTTCCCTACTATCCAGCCTAGACCTCCCCTGGCACAACCTCAGGCCATTTCCTCTTGGGAAAGGCAGGGAGGAGAGCCTGATCTCCTGGCTCCAATCTCCTTCCAAGGATTTGTGGAGAGTGAGGTTCCCTCTGATCCTCCTTTTCTCCAGNCTGCCACATCCATACAGTTTTTAAATCCCACCAGCAATGGGGACTCCACACAGGAGCCCGCTCCAGTGCCTGACAGCCTTTTCCATTAATAAATTTTCCCTACTATCCAGCCTAGACCTCCCCTGGCACAACCTCAGGCCATTTCCTCTTGGGAAAGGCAGGGAGGAGAGCCTGATCTCCTGGCTCCAATCTCCTTCCAAGGATTTGTGGAGAGTGAGGTTCCCTCTGATCCTCCTTTTCTCCAGGCTGAGCCTTCTCTGCTCCTGGCACTGCTCCTTTGGGATCAATCCCTTACCTTGCTGGCGACTTTGTGGGGTCTCTTTTTGTGGGGCACACTTCCTGCCCGGCTGAACTGGCTCCCAGTTTGGCTGCAAGAAGAAAGGAGGAATGGAGCTCAGCTGGGCAGGGATAGCTCTCCAAGCCATTCCCAGGCAAAAATGGGATTTTCTGGGAGGGAAAAACCTCTTTGTGTGTGACAGTCACAAACCCTTTCAGTGCTTTGCCCCAAAAGCCTCAATTCTGCCTCAAAACCAGCACAAGCAGGGTCAGGATGGAGATTTTGGAAGCATGGGAAACTCTGGAAGGCAGACTTTAGGGAAAGCATGGAGACCATTTCATCCTGGGTGTTGTTGGGCTGGTCCTGTGGGAATTCCAAACCTCCCTAACCTCAGCTCTTCAAATCCACTCCAGGCCAAGCAACACCAGCCAACATCCCACTCCTTCCTCATCTCCCTGTTCCCAGTCCGAGCTGCCCCTTGGAGCTTCCTGGGGTGAAAGGCGACATTCCCTGTGGCTCCATGGGTACCTGAAGGCTCCAGAGCTCACGGTTGACTTCATGCTGTCCAGCCTCTTCAGCTTGGCCAGCTTGTGGCTCCACCTTTCCAGCTCATCGATCCGGGTCTCCAGGTTGTCCGTGAGCTTGCACAGCTCCTTCACGGCTCCCACGTTCTCCATGAAGATCCGCTCCTGCCAGGAAATCAGGCCAGCAGGCTGAGGCACACCTGGATCGGGATGATCCATGCCCTCCGTGTGTGCCGTAGGAGACTGTCCCCTCGATTCCCAGAGCAGCAACCAGGCTGCCATAGGTTGGGAAAGGTCAGGAAACCAGGTGCTCCGGGTTATCCTGACATAAGCACCTTTATCTTATCTAGGGAGGGGAGATTAGGACTGGGAGCCTCCCTGCAGGAAGCTGCCAACAAGGAGCCCTTCCCGAGGGAGATGCTGCCAAATTTCACCAGCATCAGGCTGGTTCCTCCCTGCCGGTGTCCGATATCCACCCAGGGCTGCTCCCGACTTCTGGAAAACCAGCCAGGTCTGAAACTCATCTGGGAGCATTTCCCAGGCATCACACTTTCCCTCTTCCATATCCAGCTCCACAATTCCCTCCAGCCAAGTTCCCCAGCCTCCTGGCTGCCACCAACCTTGTTCACCACCAGGAAGTTCTCCAGGGTTTTCCCATTGGAAAAGACCAGGTCCCCAGTGTCCTTCACAGCTTCTGGGAGGATCTCCTTCACTTCCTGAGCGATGACACCTGTGTGAAGATGGAACAGTGGGATGGGATGGGATCATCCTGCATCCCCTGGACACTCTGGGAGTGACACCAGGGGTGTCCTCTCCTCATTCCAAGCTGTGCGGGGCTCCTCGGAGACCCTGAAGGGCAGAGGATGGTCAGACAAGGCTGCTCCCAAAATTCTATGGATAGAGATCATCACCCCACCATAGTGTACTTGGAGAAACCTTCTCCCTGTGGGAAGTGCAGCCTTCTCTCCCACTCACTAAAGAGGGAATTTCATTAGATTCCTTAATTTGGGAGGTGAGAAGGCCCCTCTTACCTACCCCACACCTGGGGGGGCTGCCTTGGCACAGAGCTGGGTACAACCCCTGGGAAAGGCAGGGAATTCCTGCGGGACATTCATGTGTCACAGGTGTATTCCCACGGGATGTACCTGTCTCCGAGGTGCTGTCAATGCCCACCGTGGCTGCAAACTCGGGTTTGTAGTTGTAGTGCACCAGCCTCATCCTGGAGATCCGCTTCAGCTGCTCCGTGGTGTCCACCTGGGACAAAACAGGCACACGGAATTCCTAATGGGATATTGCTTCTCAAATCCCCACCACTCTGCGTCCAAGCAGGACAACCCACTATGGCCCACGGGAATTCCTTGAATTCCCCTGAACCCTGCTCTGAGCAGCCATAAGGACAAACACTGGGGTTAATGTCCAGTTCTGGACAAGATCTTTGGACAGGGAAATCAGGAGACTGAGTCTCGTTGCAGAACCAGACACAGGGAAGAGGCATCTCCCAAAAAATAGGTGACATGACTGTAGCCAGCCTTTCTGGCCAGGCAAATCCAGCTCAGAGGAATTCAGAGCAGAGCCAAGCCTCTCACCCAGGCTCTGGCAAGGCCCAGTGTGGTACCTGCCATATCCACCTGTTTTCCACCTGTTTTTCACTTTTTTCTCACTGTATTTGCTACTTTTGGCTAACACTGGAAGAGACAATATTCCCTAAGACACGGTGGACCGGCTGTGCTTGGGACAGAAAGAATCCTAAGGCACTTCTCATCTGCTCTACAGTCATCGGATCCTGGAATATCCCAAGTTGGAAGGGACCCACAAAGATCATTGGTGACCTCCTGGTGACCCCAAGCCCATGCTGTTTTCCAGGTTCTCACCTCCTGGATGTCCTCCTTCACTCGGACGTCCGAAGGGTGCATCAGGGACCCCATGACCTTCACGTTGCCATGGACCACCAGGGCTTCATCCGGGCGGTCCGTGTTGATTCCCACGCGGCCGTGGTGGAACACGGTGTCCGGGAGCTGCGCCCGCTGCCACAGCACGTCACTGTCACTCTCAAACTGCCCCGGGTTAGAAGCCTGGGGAGAAACGGGAAAACAGGGACTGAAAGGCAGGGAGAGGAATGCTGGGAAGCAGAGATGGGGAAGGTCTTGGGGAAGGATGGCCCTTCCTGCTCCTCTCCTCTCCCTAAAGGAATATCCGTGCTTCCTTCAGCTGTTATCCCAGCTATCGGCCACTCAGGACAGCAGGAAACCAAGTGACATGGATGATACTCCGGGGTCCCAAATTTAGAGCATTCCAGGCTGCCTGCAATTCCCTGAAGGTCTGTGCTGGGCATCCTGGAAGCTGCCTAATCCATTGTGGACTTCTTGTCTGAGGCCCCTGTTTGGGTTTTACTCCCCACCTTCATGTTTTGGAGCTGAGTGCTCCAGCAAAACCCCAGGAGAGCCTGGGAATGCTGCCTTTCTTTTCCTGCTCCTCTGCTTTAGGACGTGAAAAGGTGGGAAAGAATCCAGTTTTCCTGCACCTGGAAGCCTTGTTCCTGCTGCAGAGTCCCAACAACACTCTTCCCTCATTCCCAACAGCTCTACTGGATACTGATCCCATTAGAGAATGGGATTCCTTCCTCATGCTGTAACAAGTTCTTGAGGAACCAGGTGTGGAAAGTCTGAAGCCATAACCCAAGCGTGCACAGGGAAAGCTACAAGCAAGGCAGGGAGAGTTTGGAGGAGGTGGGAAAGGTAGGAAATCATGGTTGGAAAAGACCTCTAAGATCATCAAATCCAACCCAGCACTGTCACCACTTTCCGCACTAAACCACGTTCCCAGGTGCCACATCCGCACATTTTCTGAATGTGGGAAACAGCCCAGGCTCATCCAGGAAGAGTGTGGGGACAGAAGGAGGAGACAGGGATTTACCCGGACGATGATCCGCTCGGAGATGTGGGCTGCCAGCGTGTAGTTCTGGTTCTGGGCGTGTGCCTGCAGGGCCACCACCAGCATGAAGTACCTGCAGAGGGACACAGCTCAGGGACACATCCCGTGATGAGAAGAGCTGGATCTCCACCCCTCTGGAGCACTGGGCACCATGGTGGGCTCGGAATACCCCCTTCTCCTTGTGCTGGGTGTCCCCAACCCCTCCCAGAGCAGGGATACCCTTCTGGTGTCCGCAATCCAGGCTCTATTCCCATATCCCACTCCAGCCACACTGCCCAACCCAGGGACAGGCAGATCCACAGGATTCTCAGGATGTTCTGGAGGAAGCCCCTGTGTCCTCCCTCACCTCTGGTCCGGGTTGGGTTTGCCTTTTTTCCTCATGTTGTTGGCTGTGGTCTCGCTGAAGTGCAGCCGCCCCACGGTGACCTTGGTGACCTGCTCTGGGGGCAGGTTCACCCTGGAAGGCAAGAAAAACAAAGGAATGAGTGAGGATGGTGCCTGTCTGGGAATGGTGCCTATCTTTTCCTACTCCTCTCCTATCTCTTCCTTCCTTAGGTGGGAAGTACACAGTTTTCCTGCACCTGGAGGCCTCGAACCCAACAACACTCTTCCCTCATTCCCAACTGGACACTGGTCCAACCTTGGGACCTGCAACAGGTTCTTCATGCCCTGAGGCTGCTCTGAGTAACCAGGTATGGAGAGGCTGGAGCCACAACCTGGAGAGGAGGGGTTTTTTTGGGAATGGCCATCTCCTGGCCTGCTCCACCATGGCAGGTCTATGAACTGGGCACAGAGCAGGGTTGGGAATGCAAAGAGAGGAAAACAGGAGAAAACTGGAGAGTGTGACACCCACACAGTGGAGTGGGAGACCTCCAACTCCACCCTTTCCCCCCCTTCTCCTGCTGTTGCTTATTCCCTGGAAACACAGGATGTTCATTCCCACATGGACATACTCACGTGACAGGGTTGAAGGGCCGTTTGCTGCGGTCTGACTGCGACTGCTCGATGTTGATGGACTGGTTCAAGGCCTCGAGCTGGAGAGAAGGATTTGGGAATGTGGCACATGGCACAGAGACCTTCCCAGCTTTCTGCCCAGCCTCCCATGACTGGATACATCCAACTTGGAACACTAGGCCTGAGTGTGGGCATTGTCCAAGCATGGGAGTCTCCCTTGGAAGGGGAAAAGTTGAGGGTGGAAGGATCTTCCCAAAGTGCCTTTATCCCTCCAGAGTCAAAGGTGAGTGGGAAGCAATCCTGAAGACACCCAGACTGAGCCCATCTTAGGACTCGTATTTCAATGGCCTCAGGGAATGTTTAGATTGGATATTAGGGAAAATTCCTTCATGGAAAGGGTGGTCAGGCATTGGAACAGGCTGCCCAGGGCAGTGGTAGAGTCACCATTCCTAGAGGGATTTAAAAGCTGTGTGGATATGGCACTTGGGAACATGGATTAGTGGTGGCCTTGGCAGTGCTGGGGGAATGGTTGGACTCCATGACCCTAGAGGGCTTTTCCAACCTAACCAATTCCATGATTCTGTGATTCCACACATTCCTCTACTACATGAAGAGGTGGTGTTGCCTGTTCCCAGCCACCTCCCAACCCCTCCCTCTTCTCGGCTGGATTCACCACGGTCCTTCAGCTCCCGCTTACCTTCACTCCGTGCAGCTTCAGGTAGAAGCATTCCAAGGGTTTCAGGCCTTCAGGGGTCTTCACGTACTTGGGATCGCCGAGCATTCCGATGTACACCGTGACCTGGAAGTGGTTCTTCTTCTGGCACACGAAGGCGTCATCTCCCACGGAGAAGTTGAAGCCCTTGTCGGCATCCACGCGGTACGTGAGCATCGGGCTGGGAAGAGGAAGTAGGTGAGACCAAGAGCTTCCCACAGAAACTGTGGATATCCCATCCCTGGAAGTGTTCCATTGCAGGCTGGATGGGGCTTGGAGCAACCTGGACTAGCAGAAGGCATCCCTGCCCATGGATCATAACTGGATGATCCATAAGGTCCCTTCCAACCCAAACCATTCTACACCTCTTCCCATTCAACTGGGAATGAATATGGGGATCCCAAGTTCCACAGTCTGTCCAAAGCCTGGAGCATCCCTTTAATGTGGCTCACTGGGAGCAGCAGCTCAGACTGACCCACACCCCATGGCATTCCCAATGTCACCTTCTACCAGGCTGTACCCCTATATCCCAAATTCCTGCTGAAATCACAACCACCTGCTCCAGCTGCTGCGGAAAAGCTTCCAGCTCCCAGCAGACAGGTCTGGAGGAGCAGGAGAGGGAGGAGGAGGAGGGGTCCTGGCTGCTCCATGAACACACACCAGCTGGAAAGGTTTAATCTACATCTCCTTAATGGGCTGGTTTCCATGGGAATCAGGGAAATATGTGGCCTTTGCAGCGAGTCCGTTTTCCTCACCGTCCATAAAGCCCAGTCCTGCGCTGGTGGGCCCTCGGAAGGGGGGAAGGAGCTGCCTCTCATCCCGCTGAACACCCAGATCCCATTGTTTTTCATTAAGGAACAAGGGATAAGGTAAAGGGGGAGCTCAGCCCAGCCTTGGATCTGAGGCTTAAAAATTATGGATCACTTTTCCCCTGAAACCAAACCACTTCTGATTTCCACCTCCAGACAGACACACGGATTCTGCCTGGAGCAACGGAAGGTGAGGTGGACAGACTGAGAGTAAGGAATGCAGCAGAACTCAGAAGACTCGGGGAAGCAGGAGACAGGGATTCTGCACTGGTATCCCTCCTTTTTTTCTGGAATAAAACCATTCCCCTCCTGCAATCACCTGAGGAGTTCAAGTGGGTGAGACCTGGGGGTGATTCCAGGCTGCCATGAGTAATTCTGGGATGGCCACGAGGAACTGCTTGCTCCTTACGCCCCAGGGAGTCAGGAATGCCGTGCCATGCTCCGGACACAAACCAGGCGGTGGGAGCAGAGCACTACCTTAGCCCAGAGGCACGAGAGGAATTCCCCAACCTCCTCCCAGCCTCAACCCTGGATTCTCCATCTGGATATTCCTGACTGGGACATGCAGCTGAAGGTGACCCAAGCACCCTCACCCCAAGGGTGACGAAGCCAGTCCCAGCTGTTTTTATGGCTCCCGAGTGTTCACCACTCTTCCCACTTTTTTTAACTGGCAAAGCCAAGGAGAGGGAGGGTCTGTCTGAACTTCCAAACCATGGATGCCTCCCAAACTGGAAAATTGATGGCTGCTAAACATGTGCTGACAGAGGGGAGACAGGCAGGCTTTCCCTCCTCTGCCTTCTGGAAATTCCAGGTTTTCCACAATATTCTTCCAGAAGCTCCTTTTCACTGATTTTCCCATTTTCCCAATGGCTGTGGCTGGTGCATTCCCCAAACTGGAATCCCTGCACTGGGATTGACCAGAGGGAAGAAGCTGCTTTCCGTGCTGGCTTTTCCAGGGAGAGTGCAGGGGCCAAAGGGCAAAGTGTCAGGAATAAAAGGTCTGGGGTCAAATGGATTATTTGATCCCGAACATCCCCACTGACAGGGGTGGATTAAGGCAGGACAGAAGGGAAGGATCAGAGGACGTTTTTCCCGATCCCAGTGAGGGTGAGGGGTTACAGACTCCCCGCAGGGAACTGTATTGGGATCTGGCCAAGCGCAGGATAGCAGAGGGATGCTCACATTCCCCCATTTCTCTCCTCCTTCCTTCCTTCCAGGTTTCCCCATATCTAAACCACTCCTAAGACATAATACTGGGAGACGCCTAATCCAAGGACATTCCCTAATTCCATGAATTCCCTGATTTCTTTTGCTTCCAGGATACAAACTCCAGCTGAGCAGCAGGACATTGTCATCTCTCCCACACAATCCTACCTGTGTGTCCATACTACGTATTCCCTTCAGCTTCCCGGGATACATCCATGATCCATCACTACAGGATTAGCCAGCACCTCATGTCACATGTCCCAAAACACATCCAGCAGGTCTGGACCACATCCCACTGGCCTCCATTCCCTTGGTGGGATCCAGGACGTGCGGCACAGCCAAGTTTGGAACTGTTTATCTGGACACTTCTCCCAGCCAAGGGGTGCAACCCCAATACCTCAGGATTAGCCCCCGGAGAGCACCAGGTTTGCTGGATGGGAAAAGAACAGCACCTTCCCCGTTTCCCAGTTCCCAGTTCCAAGGCTCTGGCCTCAGCATGGAGATGTTTCCATGAAGGGCTGCACTATTCCCAGCTGCCTTCTCTCAAGCTGGGAGAAGGAGGAGGGAGCTGGAATTTATCGGAGCCCGCTGTCAGGGAGATGAATGGCTCCTTCTCCCAGGAGTAAATTAGGGAATTGCCCGGTTCCAGGCCTCTTTGGCTCTGCTGCTGGAAACCAGCTCATCCCTGGAAAAGTTCACTGAGTCTAAAACCACAAAATCAGAGCAAAAGGCAAAAAAAACTGTATGTTATCCATAAAATTAATCCAGGGATTTCTGTCTCCTTCAACAACACAGATTCCTTGGCAAAACCTGAGACATGAGCCTGGAATGGAACCTAATCCTTATCCCATCTCCTTATGGAACCTAATTTTTTGTGTGCAAAGGGAGGAAAACGTGGAATAGCATTAATTGTATTTTTTGCCCTGTAATCGCTCCCAAGAATCTGGTAAGAACCTGGACAGCTTCCCATGCTCTCCCTCCTTCACCTCCTTCCTGGGCTCTTTTCTTAGGATCAAGAGTAGGAAAAATCAGATAATTCAGATGATTCACATTCCTGAGGCCGTGAAAAGGTTTTGGGCACCTGGATCACAGGGAACTTAAACAGCACATCGAGACTGGGGACAGCTTCCAGCAGAAACCAGACTGGCAATGGCTGCTCCTTGGAATCTAAACTGGGGGAATAATTAAGGATCTGGATGTGGATGCTGCTTGCTGCAGACAGCCAAAAGCAGAAAGGAAGGAGACAATTCCCACCTGCTAAATTTGAATTAACCAATTTAAAAAATGCCATTATAGGAGCAAGGAAAGATGGATTTTTTTTGGTGTTTCTCATAAATTATCCTGGGAAAGTGCTGCACCAGGAGAATGAAGGGATATTCCACTTAAAAAGAGATGTGGGTCCAGCTTGCACAAGAGCAGGAAGAGTCCCCTGAGGTAACATGGAGCTAAAAATTAATTAATCAACCTTTAACCCTTAATTCCGCTCAAATCCAGCACCACGACAAGGCCCACGTGGCTTCCTCAAATCTCCATGGAGTCACCTCAATGGAATTTATTCCTTACACAACGCGATGACGACCTCAATGCCCTGGGAGTGGGTTTGCTCTGGCTTTTACTCTAAATCCTAAAAGCAGGAATTAGGGAAGTGATCCCAAGACCCAAAGAGCAGGGCTGGGTTTGTAGAGGTTCTCCAGCAACTCCTCTGTGTCCAGCAGAAAATATCGTGGAATTTGTCTCTGCCAATCCACCTGTGGACACCAGGGTGCATGGAAAATCTCTGGAATTGGGATAGCAACACCTGGAAATGGCCTGGGACAAGCTGTCATGTGTCTAGGATGGGAAATCATTTTCCCAGAGCAGGAAGCAGTGAGAAGGAAAACGGGGGCTGGAAAACCAAAGGATAAGAGGTGACGTGTCCAGACAGAGCTCAGACGAAGTGGCAGCGGAATTCCTGCACGTGGAAGCAGGATTTTGGGGGCAGGATCCATGGGAGATGCTCAGCTTTCCCTATCCCACCATCCACAGGGAGCAAACTGGTGGTGGAGAGCAGGGGTAGGTGCAGGATGGCTTTGGAGCTGCTGATACTCCTTTATGGAAATGGCTTAGTAAACCAGAAGGAACTGCCTTCCCAAATTTTCCTTCTCCTGCTGTGGGATGGCAAAACAGCCACAGAGTCCAAAAGACGCGACCAACTCCAACAGAGAATTCCCTGCCCCTGGCACCATCATGAAAGATGGGACAAAGACCGGATGAGCAGATTTGTGTGGGAAAGCTGAGACTCTGCCCCCACCCTTGGAGCCTTTGGCTCCCATTCCCAGCACCATCCAGGCAAAGTGTGATCATAGTCCCAGGTTATCCACAGGCACCGGAGCATTCCCTGCTCCATGTCCCCCACAGGACCCCAGCTGGCTGTGTGGAAAGACGAGGGAGGGAATTGGGAGGGAACAGAGGGTCCATGAGAGGTTCCTGGAAGCCATCCCACTGCTTGCCAGCTCTTTGTCACCTCCCAGGAATGCAGGGAGGATCCAGAGTGGTTTCCTTCTGAGCACTCCTCCTTCCCGGTGTGCTGGCTCCACCCTCAGCTGCCTCAATTCCCAGCCCACCTTCCCACTACTCTCTTCCCTGTCTTGGTCATCCCAGCCTCCCTCTCCGGCCTGCCCACCACTTCCTAGATTTCCTCAACCCCTTCCCTCTCTTTCCTTCCTCCTCTGCCCCCACAACCACTCCCACTCCTCCTCCTCCAGCTCCTTTCCACGCTGCTCAAGCTGTGCTGAAGTGGCTCTGGATGACCTCCAGCCACCCAATCCTAAATTTAAAATCCAGGATCTCAGTAAACCTAGGGAGCGGGAAAGGTTTTGCTGGTCCCAACTTTCCTCAGGACAAGGCTGGATTTGCCAATAAAGCCCTCCATGGCAGAGCAGGGTCTGAGTGGCTGCGGCATTGTCACCAAAGCTGCTGAAATGCCTTCTGCGATTCCTTTTATTATTCCTTCCTTATCCATAAAAAGTGTGGAGGAGTAACGTTCCTTGTAGGAATGGGGCAGTAGGGAGCGTTATCTCCACCACAAAGACCAGCCCAGTGAGATCCTTATCCCATATTGCGAGTGGGATGTTCCCAACCCCAGTGGCTTGCCACTTGCACAAGGAATGTGAATCTCATTTTTTCCAGAGGCGAAGGAATTACTCACAGCTCCTTGTAGTTGGCATCGTACAGAGTTGCCCACTTGTTCTGCTGGTGTGGCTGCCACTTGATGGACTGGAAGTTGGGATCCAGGTAGGAGCCGTTCAGGCTGTCGTTATCCTGAATCAGGCCTGCGGGGAATGGTTAAAATGGATTAAATCTCGATTTTACTCACTGGGCTGAGTATCCAGAGGAGTGGGAGCCCAAGGAAGAGACTGGCACTGCCTGAAGCTTCCCTCTTGACTGCCAGGGCAGCACCAGATCCAGCCCAGGGGTGAATCCCACAGGTTGGCAACCTCTGGCAACCATCTTCCCTCCTCCCACGCCCCTGGCCCGGTGGGAGCAGGGCTGGAATTCCAGGGGATAATGGGCGTACCTGGTGAGAGCGCACCCGGCTGGTGCCAGGGAGGCGTCTGGACACGGTCAGGATTGAGCGGCACAGATCCCATTCCCGGCTCCTGCTTGATCAGCCCATTGAGCATCTGGGCATTGAGGGTGTTGGGGGGGGACTCGGAGTGTTTCCGCTTCTTGGCGGGATGCACTGGGAGGCTGCGGAGACCGCGGGAAGGCAACGGCTCAGCAGGGAATGGAGAGGCGGGAGGTGACAATCCCATAGCCCGTGACCAGGACAAGTGGGATCTCACACAGAAAATACAACATTCCCACAGCGCTGCCCCACTTTATCCCACACTGCTGAGTCTGGGTCACTCATGTGCTGAGCCACATCTTTCATTCCACAGAATCCCAGAATGGTTTGGGTTGGAAGAGACCTTAAAGCTCATCCAGTTCCAACCCCCTGCCATGGGCAGGGACACCTTCCATAGA
>VZTF01005245.1:37286-64489 GCA_013397755.1 Cnemophilus loriae
TGGCGGAGGAGGAGGAGGGTGCTCCAGGCGGGAAGGGGGAGTCATGTGACACATATTTTCAGGAGTCATGGTCCGGAGGAGGTGAGGATCTGGAAAGGGAGAAAGAGCCAAAGTTAAGAGTGTCCTGATCCCAGGTCCAGCACTGACCCAGTTATCTGGGATCCCCAGGCTGGATGAGGCTTGGAACAACCTGGGATAGGGGAAATGTCCCTGCCCATGGCAGGGGATTGGAATGGGATGAGCCTTAAGGTCCTTTTCCACCCAAACCATTCCAGGATTCTATCATTCCATGGGACAATGAGAGAGAAGAGTCAATGGAATGACCTGAACACCCCCAGCACATCCAGTGAGGATTTCTGAGGGGGCACTTTAAACATTTTAACTGAAACCAAGAGGAGACTTTGATCCCTGAATTTAAATAAATAAAAAGGGACATTCAAATGTGATCCCACCTTTCTCCTCCTCCATTTGGAATGGGATACTAAAGCCATTCCATAATTAGGGTGGATTTGACTACACCATCAGCAACAGAAATGTTCGGGGTGTGGAGGGAGGGACATGCAAATCCATGTTCCTTCCTGCCCTGCTCCTCATCACCTCAACATTCCACATCCATTCCCTTCCATGGGCAGGGACACCTTCCACTAGCCCAGGTTGGTCNCTCGGCTCCGTGCTGCTGGAGGAGCTGGTGCAGCATCTGGGATTGCTGGGCGTGGTGGAGCTCGGCGGGCGCCATTCCCGGCCCGACGCCGTACGGAGGCATCAGGGGCTCGGCCTTCAGGAACATATCCCGCTGCAGGCCAGGAAAATGGGAATTGTGCTGCGGCTGGAGGGGGTGAGGAGGCGGTGGGGNGGCTGGATGAGGCTTGGAACAACCTGGGATAGGGGAAATGTCCCTGCCCATGGCAGGGGATTGGAATGGGATGAGCCTTAAGGTCCTTTTCCACCCAAACCATTCCAGGATTCTATCATTCCATGGGACAATGAGAGAGAAGAGTCAATGGAATGACCTGAACACCCCCAGCACATCCAGTGAGGATTTCTGAGGGGGCACTTTAAACATTTTAACTGAAACCAAGAGGAGACTTTGATCCCTGAATTTAAATAAATAAAAAGGGACATTCAAATGTGATCCCACCTTTCTCCTCCTCCATTTGGAATGGGATACTAAAGCCATTCCATAATTAGGGTGGATTTGACTACACCATCAGCAACAGAAATGTTCGGGGTGTGGAGGGAGGGACATGCAAATCCATGTTCCTTCCTGCCCTGCTCCTCATCACCTCAACATTCCACATCCATTCCCTTCCATGGGCAGGGACACCTTCCACTAGCCCAGGTTGGTCCAAGCCCCGTCCAACCTGGCCTTGAACACTTCCAGGGATAAGACAGCCACAGCTTCTCTGGGAAATCCATTCCAGGGCCTCACTGCCCTCACAGGCAAGAATTCCTTCCCAATGTCCCATCTAACCCGGCCCTCTGGCAGTGTGAAGCCATTCCCCCTTTTCCTGGCATTCCATGCCCTTGTCCAAAGTCCCTCTCCAGCCTCCTTTTTCTTCACCAGGACAAAGCCCATCTGTTTTTCCAGCCTTTCCCTGATATTTGCATCAACCTGTGCCTTCAGGTGCCCCCACAGGACACCACAATCCCGGCAGGAATAAGGGACTGACTCCTGGGACCTGAAGAAACTGTGGGGTAGGAAGGAACCGTGACTTTGTTTTAAATGCAAGACAAAGCTTCTTCATGCTCCAGTGTGGAAAACTGGATGGAAAATGCATCTAGCGACTGGCCAAGCTGGGCACAGCCTCTGAGAACACGGAGAGGAACAGCAGGGAAGGATCTGTTGGATCTTTCCAGGCTGTGCTGGATGGACTTTGGCCTCAGAACCCTCAGGCAGGGGTTGAGTAACGAGGCCAAAGCACTTGACCAGGAATGGCAAAACTCCTCCCGTCAGAAGGTCTGGAAAATTAGAATGTGTTTGCGCTGGGTCCTCCTGCCGAAGGCCCTGCCGGGGCAGGGCTGCTTCCACCCATCCTGCTCCCTTCCAAGGTTTTCCGCTTCCCACTGGGACCTCTCAGCGCCTTTTCCACACACATGGAACCGGATTCCTCCTTCCAGAGTTAGTCCTGGGGCAATCTTCCTTTGGGAGCTGCCTCAGGGACAGCCCAGCCAAGGATAGCCAAGTGATGTGCTTGCCCAAGGCACTCCCAAATCCAGGGAAAATCATCTCCAGGAATGTGATCTCAGCTTTGTGGGTGCCCTCCGGAGCCTCCTCTCCTTCCCAAATGAGCTCCGAGCACTCCAAAGCCGCTCTCCCCACGGTGAGCAACCCGGCCTCTTTGTTATATTTAAGGAAGGGCCAGGAGGAATTCCAGGGATTTTTTTTAGCAAGATAAACAGAACTCTTGACCTCTTCCATCAAAAAAAAAAAAAAAAAAGGAGCAGGCGCTGTTCCCGGTGGGGACTGGGCTGGAGCCTGGGGAAGAGGGTGCTCCTGCTGAGGGGGAAGGGAGACCAGGACAACCTTCCCTCCTTCCTTCCCAAGGAGTTTTTCCATGGAAGAACAGTGAAGGTCACCAGAGGAACCAAACAACACTCAGCGGCTTTCCTGGGGGAAGCCAGGAGTACCTTGCAGCAACCCTGGAGGGGGTCCCAGCTCCCTGTGCCACTTCAGTGGGAGCAGAAGATCCTCGGGATCAGCTGGAGAGGAGGGAAAGGCTGGGAAGGAACTTACTGGAGAACGGCGGGTTCATGGCTGCTTCCCAGAGCCGGGCTTCATGTCAGGGACGCGCTCCTGCTCCGTGCTCCCGAGGCAGAGGGCAGGACGAGGGGGATGGCGGGCTCCACATCCCACCCCACCAAGATCTCCCTGTGTCCACGGATTCCCACCACGGATTCCGTGTCCGTGGATTCCCAGCTCGCCTTCTGTGCCGGTCCCTCTCCCCTTTTCCAAAGCTGGGAGCGGAACAATGGGCGAAAGCTGAGGGATATTTACTAACTGATAATCTCCCCACGTAGTGCAGCCGCCTGTTTTCTCCCAGCTGATAAAGATTGCAGAGCCAACCACTTTCACGGAATAAAGAGGGGGTGGATGCTGGATTTGGGGTTTGGATTAGGATTTTTTTTTTCCCCCCCTTCTCCCTTTTTGAAGCACTTACCGTTCACCTGCTGAGGGGAGTAGGCTTCCGATCCGGAATCCGGGGGCGAGTCCGGCAAAGTGCTGCGGAGCAATGGGAAAAGAAAAGGGAAAGTCATTTTAATGCAGTTTCCAGCACAACCAAGATGTCCAGTTGGATCCAAGCACCCTCCAGGATCCGGCTGGGAATCCCAGGTGCACCTGCAGCAGATCCCGGACGCCCTGACTGTGTTCAGCTGGGATTGCCATCACTGTCACTGTTTCCACTGGAGCTTGGGAACAGGGACATTTTGTTGAGCTGACAGTGAGAATTCCAGGGAAAAGAAGCCAAAAAGAAATTTATCTGCTTCCCAGGGAAAGGTGGGCTTCCCATGGAAATGTCAGTGATCAAGTGGAATGCATGGAGCTCTCTCCCCATCCCGGGAAGCTGTTCCAGGCCAGGTTGAATGGGGCTTGGAGCAACCTGGGATAGTGGAAGGTGTCCCTGCCCATGGCAGGCACTGGGACTGGATGGGCTTTACGGTCTCTTCCCACTCAAACAATTCCATGATTCTATGAAATGCGAGGCTCTGTGGGACTTGAGAAGCCCATGGGATGGATTTTGCCTGTACAAACCTGAGCACAACCACAGCTCCTGCTGTATCCCCCTGCATCTATTCCAATGTCACCAGGAGCAGGATTTGGTCCTGACTGTGAAATGCAATCAAAAAAAAAGTGGGAGCTTCCAGCTGCCTTTTCCATGGCTCGGGATAGCAGGACCAGGTCCTGTGTCACAGCACAGCAAGGACAGGTGGGGAGACCATGGCACATTCCCATTTTCCATGGGAATTCTTTTCCATTCACCCATCCTACACCATCAGCTTTATGGATGTGAAATAATCCCAGACAAATCCCAGTGCTTCTTGGATGAAAGCTGGCCAACAAGCAAATGAACTGGGGAGGAAAAGCACAGGACACACTGCTCCAACTCTGCTCCTGACAGCACCCACAATTCCAGCTGGGAACCAGGATACAGGATCTTCCTAGACTAGACAAGCCCAAGGCCCATTAATTGGATTCTCCATGGGAAGCTGCACACAGCAGCGGCTGGAGAGGGATGAGGTAGGGTGATCCCAAAAATCCCCTCACCATACTTCTCTCATCCTCCACCTTCCTTTGGAACACCTTTCTATTATTCCTTTCCTGTGCCTGGCTGGAGCATCTATTCCCAGCCTTATTTCCAGGCTCCTTGCCATGCGGGATCTGAGTTTATACTGTATTTCCTATGGATTTATCAGGATTTATGCACTAACAAACCAAGTTTTGGCCAGTAACAAAAGGGAACAGCACAATTCGAGGAATCCAGAAGGCTGGAAAAGGTGGACACTGCAGAATTCCCACAGGGAGGTAGCATGGATGTGCCTAGTCCAAGGGAAGGGTTTGTTGGTATCCACCACATTGCTCCTGTGCACATGATGGGATCCTTGAGCCAGGAAGTGGACTCCATTATCCTTGTGTGTCCCTTCCAGGATATTCCATGATTCTCCACTGGGAAAAGCCTAGCACAAAGGGGAAGAGCCATTCTGGGATGCTGAGGGAATGCTACCATCAAAGCTGATCCAGTTCAGCTATATCCAAACGAGGTCTCCACCTCTGACAGCAAGGTATGATCCTCACTTATGACATCCTGCAGAATTCCAGATGCATCCAGAAGAAAAGGACATGACAAGGCATCATGTCACGCTTTTGAGTCCCCCTAAGGTCCAAGTATCCTTCCGGGATCACTGCAAGGGAAAACTCCCCAGTCTGGGAATAAAATAAAGGCAGATTTGGGTTTTTATTTTTCTGAGAGGTCTTTCCAAGTTCATCCAAAGGGTGAAAGTCATTGGCTGAGTGTTCCCAAATTTGGGAATCCCCACGTTGTGCTTGCTGGTAACACTAGAGGGCACATGGCAGAGGGAGAAGAGCCAGTCCTGGAGCCATGCTGGCCTCACCATCCGGAGTGACATCCATAATCCCACGGGAGAAGGCTGTCCAGGACCACCACCACATAAAGATCCAGGCTGGAGCACAGCACAGCACTGTGGGATGAGACTATTCCCCTCCTTCCATCCCAGAGAGCAGGAACCACATCCTTTCTCCTCTCGGGAATAAGTCTCCAGCTGGGTCCATCAGCAATCCTAAAACCTGCCCTTCCTCAGAGCTTGTTGAAAAGGACACATCCAGCTCAGATCCATCTTTTCCTTCTCTGCAGTGGAGCACCTACAACATCAGGCCATGAGAAGAACATCTCCCTGCCCCGTGTAGTGAATTATCCTCTGAGATGGTCATGGGAACATCCCAGAGACTGTATTTTGTCTTGTTCCAGTTTATTCTGTGTCTCTTCTTCCTTAAAAAATGCTTCAGTGTTCTCCCGTCTGTAGATGTCCAGCACAGGTATCCAGAACTCTATGATGGTGTGGGGGACGGTCCCAAAAAACCCTTTCGGAAGCTTCAGGAGCTCCACTTGTCCAAAACCAAGGACTTACCACAGAGTGACGCTGCCACTGGTCACGGCTCCATGGGACCTTCCAGGTGCCACCAGCCTGGAGGAGCCTCCATCCCAGCACCCACCCTTATCCTGCCATCCCACTCCCACTTACCCAGGTGCGTAGGGGGCCTTGGGCTCGGATTTGATTGGAGGGACCACGTTGTTCAGGCAGTGGCCACCCAGGAAGCCCTTGGGCACCACCATCCCATTGTTGTTGTTGCAGTTGAGGTGAGCTCCGTAGGCGGCTCCGCAGGGATTGGCCAGGAGAGGACCATGCCGGATGGGAAGCTGGCTGCCGGCGGGAGGGAGGTGGAGGGGAGTGCTGGGAGAGGGATTGCTCACGCTGCTGATGGAGCTGGCAGGAGGTGCAGGGATGCCGGCAGAACTGGAGGGCTGGGGGTGCGTGTAGCTGGAGGGAGCAGGGATCTCAGGGAAGCAGCTGAGGGAGAAAATGGGACAACATCAGGGAACAGGTCAGTGGGACTGATGGAAGAGTCCAAAATCTACCCAGGAAGTTTTAAAGTGCCCAGGACAGCGACCTCAAGGAATGCGTAGCCAGCAGGATCTCCTCACCGTGCTCCAGCTTTACAGATCAGCTGTGCCAAAGATCCCGCTCCCACACAGCTCCCAGATTGCCTTGGTGCTCTCCAGGTCTGTCCCTCCTCCTTGCCAAAGTTGGGGTACACAGGGAGATCCTTCCCTTCTCCACACTCTTGTTGCGCTGGGGATTTAATCTGAGCTCCCAGGGCCTGTGTTCCCATTGCTCAGATTAAGGAAAAGTGTTTATGGTGCCCTCAGGGGGATAAAGAGAGGGAACAAAAGAGACCGGGAAAACTCAAAGGTAGGAAGCCAGGAAGAGCTGGGAATGATAAAGCAGCAAAGAGCAATCCAGGAGGACTCTAGAGGGACAAAGTGATTTCTAAACAATTCCTCAAATTTCAGAGCTGGAAATTGCTCAACAGGTTTCCCAGAGAAGCTATGGCTATCCCACCCCGAAAGTGTTCCAGGCCAGGTTGGATGGTGCTTGGAGCAACCGGGGATAGTGGAAGGTTCCCTGTCCATGGCAGGGGTGGAACTGGACGGGCTTTAAGGTTCCTTCCCACCCAAACCATTCCAGGATTCTATGATCTCACCATGGGAAAGCACAAGAAACATCGTTCCTGCTGCGGAGCAAGGGAAGCACTTACATCTCTGGAGAGTCTTCCTTGCTGATGTACTCTTCCAGGATGCTGGTGTCGATGTTGGATGGTTCCAGAGCTCCATTAATGTCGTGGCCTGGAGGGGAGAGGAGGTGGAAGCATGAGCCGGGAGAAGGACAGGAAAGGGCCTCGGAAACACCACCAGACCCCTGCAGAGTCAAGGAGCTGATCTGAGAATCATGGAAGGGGTTGGAAGGGACCTTAAAGATCATCTTGTTCCAACCCCTTGCCATGGGCAGGGATGACTCAGTAGGTCAGCAGATTCCTGGGGATTGCCAGCTCTCCATACCCACTGCATCCCGGTGTAAAGCCTCATCCCAGGAAATGGGGCGTGTGGGACAAGCCAGGGCAGGGACACAGACACGTGGTGGGGACCAGATCCTTCAGGACCCCTTCCAGCTCAGGACATTCTATGATTCCCTTTGGACCCTTTGCAGAACACACTGGAATTTCTCCACCACAATTCTGGTTCCAGCTCCCAACCTTCCTCCCTCTCCTCTGCTCCACGGGCAGGCGGTGGATTTCCCTGTCCTTTCTCTGGAGGGCTCCTCCTCCCCTCCCTGCCCTGTTCCAGGGAAGCTGGGCAGGGTTTTGTTGACAGAAAATCCTTCCTTTATCTGTCTCTCCCTAGTGGGAGTCCGGAGCCCGCCGGGGCCCGAGCCAGCCCGCGGTGCCAAAGGCACTGCCAAGAAAGTGGAAGAGAAGACCCAACTCCCCCTGCTCCAATAAGGAAGTCAGTGAAAGACCATCCTGAAAGACCCCACGTGAAAGACCAGGAGAAGCCCCTGATCCCCTGGATCCCCCAGGTTCCCGGGAAAGGTCACCCGCTGATCCGCAAAGGCCGGCTCGGGGGGCTCCAGCCCACCCCGGCCAATTGCAGCTCTCCCTCTGCAAATCCCTTTCATACCAAGACAGGCAAATCGGCAGAAATAAATCCAGCTAGGAATTCTGCCAAGAGGACAGGGTGTGTGTGGATACAGGGATCTCTGCCTTAAAAACCTTGGCTAGAGGAGGGGAAAATCCCGAGTAACCGCTTGTTTTTTGGGACATCTCTGTGGCAGAGCCTGGGGACTTGGGGGACAGAGTGAGGATGTTCTTCCATGTGAACATGGGAGCAGAGACACACGATGCTGCTTCCAGGTAAGCACTGAAGTGAGGAGAGGACGGAGCAGGCAGAGCCTCCAGGATCTCCAGCTGTGCCAGCACCCCCAATATGGAGCTGCAAACCCCCATGTCCCTCTGCTTTGACAGCCACATCCTGTCCTGAAGTTCCTGGGATGTGGTAGCTCCATCCTCTTGTCCTCGGAGTTATGGGAGCTCACTGATGGCCATCCCTATGTCCTTCACTCGTCCCTAAGGATGTCTGCCACAGCCTGCTCCCAACACTTCACCACAAACACATCTCCCAGGGCCCCTCTTCAAGCCCTCACTGTGATCCCATAGCATTCCCGAAACCTCCTGCCAGGGATGAGCACTCCAGAGGGTGGGAATCCTCCCCCTGCTCCATTGCCTCCCTCTTGGCCAAAAAACCCCTGGACTATAAATCACAGGATGCCTTTGGCAAACACCCACCCCAAAGGCCATCAGGAAACTTGTCTTCATCCCAAGTTTCGGCATTGGGATCCATGATCAAAGCAGCAAAAATGGCACTTGGCCAATTTCTGTGACTCAGCCTGTCCAAGAAAAGTCCGACTCCAGCAGGTTTCCCTCACACCTCCAAACTCCAGGAGCTTCTCTGTGGTGGAAGAGGAGCCCAGGAACCATCCAGAAAGGATGAGAAGCCCTCTACAGACAGTGGGATGCTGCGCTTCCCTGTTTTCTGGGGGTGCTGAGGCCCTGGCACAGGGTGCCCAGAGAAGCTGCGGCTGCCTCATCCCTAGAAGTGTTCCAGGCCAGATTGGATGGGGCTTGCAGCCACCTGGGATAGTGGAAAATGTCCCTGCCCACGGCAAGAGGGTGGGACTGGATGAGCTTTAAGGTCCTTCCAACCCAAACCATTCCAGGATTCCTTTGCTTCCTGGAAGTCACCTTGAGGAGGGCGAGATAAGCTCAGTGACGCGAGAGCTGCGTCAGGGCTGGAGGGGAGATGTGGCTGCCCACCAGAAATAAAGGACCTTCCTCTGCTCCAGGACAGTGGGATTTGCACAAATTCAGGGATATCAGGGCAGGGACAAGGAATGTCCCACCACCCGGAGCTTCCATGCAGCTGAGCTCTTACCAAAGCCAGCTTAGGTGATTAATTAAAAGCTAATACTGCTCCATAGTCACGAGATCCCAACAGCACTGGCATTCCCTCCCCCTCCCAAGTGGGGATTAGTGGGAAGCCACTGAGGAGGGAAGCTCAACACCCACATGGCTTCGCATGGGACAGGCTGCCGCATCTCATCCCAGCAAAGGAAAGGCGGAGGAGCCCAGGGAAGCTCTGAGCTCATCCATCCCAAACCTGCCAGGTCCCTATGTCCCATCCTCCTCCTGTCCCTGGCACTGTCACCCTGCTCTCCCACCATGTCACCACTCCACTTTCCAACCCTTCCTTGGGAAAAGAACTGTGGCAATCCCAAAAAAACCCAACCTCTGCCTGAAGAACAAGAAGTTAAACCCTCAGCACCCTCCTCGTGAGCGGAGCCGGGCGGGCTGAGGCCCCCGGACGTGTGAGAATGTCAGGAATCCCAATGTTTGGACTGGTTTTCTCTGCCTTCCCCAAACCTCCAAACACACTCCACATCCCAACGGAGGTGCTTCCCGCCCCGCCGCCTCCTCCCTGCCCCTGCTCTGACCAGCTCGTTTCTCCTGGTGGCACCTTCCCGGCTCCTTGTCCCAGTTTTAGGTGCTCCCAGAGGTGGGCATGGGACCATAGGGCTTTGAAAGAGTTAACGGAGCCTGGCCTCCGTGAATTGTCATATTCACAGGTCTGAGGGATTTAACCCGGAATTTTCCTGGAGTGATAGGCTGAGAAGTTTATGGAATTTCTATTTATAACAGTCCCCCCTCCCTCTTCAATTCCTACTCTGCTGCCTGTCTTCAAATCACCTCTAATCCTGCCTGGGTCACCTGGGGGTGGGAGGAAGGGAGAGAGCTGGAGAACTTCATCCTGAGATGCGCTAACACGAACCAGATGTGGGAAGCTGGAGATGACGACGAGGTCAGCGCTCCGCAGGGGCTGGGGAACATCAGCCAGGGGTGGGGGAACACTGGGGAGGAGGAGGAGGAGAAGAGGCTGTGCCAAGCCCAGAGATTTCCAGTGCCATTGGAGCCACATACCGAAGAATTTTCAGGGAAAACTGAGGCACGGAACAGCCTGGGAGGTGATAAAATATCTGAACTGATGTAGGGTGGAATAAGATCAGGAGACCCCAGAAGCTGCTGGTTCCATGTGGTCCCTCTCCTGGTGGTCCTCCAGCACGTGCTGGAGCAGCAGTGGGATACATGGATGAGCAGGACGCACGGCACGAAGCTCCAGCAGGAGTTACCTGGGATGCCACAGCAGTGCCAGTGCCCAGCAAAGAGGAGAGCCTCGGCATATCCCTGGGCTCATCCCTGTGTCTGTCCACCAGGGCTTGGTTGTGCAATCCCCAAGCCAGGCTGCAGCATCGGCACATTCCCGGGGCCCCCGCGCCGCTCCTCACCCCCTTCTCCCTCCTGCCGTGTTTATCCTTTGGCCCGGGGGGATTGGCTGCCGGCCTGGCCGCGAGCACCAGGAATCTGGGCCATGGCAAACAAACCAAACACCGCCTAAGCCCGGGGAGCCGCAGGCCAGCGCTCGGCTTCGGAGCTTCTTCCCATCCTCCTGGATGGCTCTGCCACGCAGGGAGACGCTGCTCCAGCTGGGAATAGCATCCCTCTCATGCCTGCCACCACGGCAAACCCAGAGACTTGGGCTGCACACCTGGACACAGCTGCTTCCATAAGGAACAGCGGGATGATGCCCCTATTGCAGCACACGCCCAACCCTGGGCTGCTTCCATTCCCTCCAGTGACCCTGGAGGAGCCCCTGGCTCCCCCTGGATCCCGGCCCAGCATTCCTGCTTAATTAATGCTCTTTATTACCTGACTGGGATGATAACCAGCCTCCAAACGGGGCTCCTGTAACCAGAGCGGGACAGACCCAGCGCTCCCACAGCTCCCCAAAGACCACCCCAGAGTGAAGTCCTGGCTGTCCAAGGCATTTCCAGGGGATCCCAGGCCTTTTCCCTGAACCACAGCCCCTTCTCACCCCATTACTGTCATCCTTTGCTCTCCCCAGGAATATCATCCTTGAGCAGTTTCCCTTGGATTAGGACACTTTCGTCCCTGCACATCCCAACCCGGCCCATGTCCCTCCCCATCACAAAAGGTGGGACTGTCCCAGGCAATGCTGAGGTTCATCCACCCTCTGTGTCCCATCCTGGGGACAGTCCCTCACCAGCCCATCCCCAAGGACAGCCTTGTCCCTCCAAAACAATGGGGCAACTCCTGCATCCCCTGTTCGTACCGGAGCAAAAAACACAAGGTCCAAATTCCAAGTAATTCCAAACCAAAAACACAGCCAAGGATGAGTTCTGGGATCTGTGGGATAAGATCCCAAGGAAAACACCAAACTGAGTGCTAAGGATTTGGGGATTCGTGAGAATTTGGGTATCATGGATTTAAAATGATCTAATGAACGGAGCAATGGATACAGGCTTGGAACAGACACATCTCACCAAACCTTCTCTATGGAGGGGCCAGGATTGTTCCCAGCCCATCTGTACCTGACCCCCTCCTTCCTGGGAGTTCTTGGTGAGCTCCCAGCCAACATCCCTGCTCCCACATCCAACCCCTCTGCATTCCTAGAGAAACTATCCCATGCCAGGCAGGGCAGGATGCAGGGAAAGCAGTGATCAGGGACAGTTATACAGGACAGTGGGATTTAGCCAAACCCCCAGACTTAGGGAGAAAAGAGCATTTATAAGGTCCAGGAAGACTCTGGAGCAACAACCTGGATAACAGCGAGCCAGCTCCACAGGCAAAACACTTGGAATAATGAACTGGCCTGGTGGGAAGTACAACCAAACCCATGGCAGGCAGCTGGAGCTGGATGATCTTTAAGGTGCTTTCCGACCCAAACCATTCCAGGATTCCCTGAACACCCAGTGTCCAGAGGCAGCAGCATCTCCCTGTTCCCTGGAAAGCTCCCTCTGCTCCTACATAATCCCACAACTCCTTATTTTACGTCCACAGATTAATGTATTTGGCAAAAGCACCTTTGGATGAGGTGGACAAGGCCCTGGGAAACACCCCAAACTCAGGGATAAGGAGATAATGCCCTCCATTCTCCATTTCCAAGAGGACAAAGTGTTGATGGGAGATATCCCAAGGCACAGGAAGTGTGAGGAAATTATCCTGGTGTGCCATGGCAGGCCATGGGCATGTTCCTTGGGAAGCTCTGCAGGAAAGGGAGGCAGAAAGGATGATCCTCCCTCTCAAACTTCCCTGAGCCCTCCCTCTGAGCACCTTCTCTCCTCCAATCCTCCTGGAATTTCCCCATCTCCCATCTCCCCTTGCCAGAGCTGTTCTCCCTCCTGCATCCCTTTCTCCTGGCAGCTCCCCACCCTTGTCCTGGCCTTTCCCCCGCCCTTGCCAGCTGTGAACCTTGGCATGGATGGAGCCATTGTCCTGGGAGAACGGGGGCCGAGGAGGAGGAGGGGAAGGTGTGAGAGGGGACACAGAGGCGCGTTTGTCCCTGTCCCCACGGCCGTCAATGCCGCGCTTGTCCATTCATGCTCTCCGAGGGCAGGAACAGCGGCTCCATTTGGGAGGCTCCAAGGTGCCTGCCCAGGGGGGCACATTGCCCTGTTTGTTTGGAGACAACGCCTTTATCTCCCTTCCCGGGATGAGGGTGTTGGAGCAGGGACAACAGGACCGGAGGAGGCCACTTCATCTGGCGGCTCCCGCTGCACGAGGCCGGGGCCTCATCCTTGGGGATGACAGGGATGGGGAAAAGCTCCAGAGAATCCCTTCTGGGATGCCTCACCTGACCTTGTTTTATCCAGATTGCAACTTTGGGGGGACAGGAAGGACATTTTCCATAGGATAACATGACACGGATGAGCTCCTGGACGCTGCTGTGGTGGTGAAGGTCCATATCCATACTCCACACCATTCCCTCAGAGTGAATTATTCCCAGAATGGATAAAAAATTAATAGTATAATTAGCAGCTACATACCAGCACCAAGAAGAGACTCGATCTAGCTGCCCAGAGCTTTCCCATGCTCAGCAGTGACAGGGGGAGGGAATACTCAGGGAAGCACGACGGAGCTGACAAAGTTGATGGCAGATCCTGAGCTGTGCTCCTGCTGCTCTGCTACTTCCAAGGAAAGAATCCAGGGATGCAGTCCCTGGACACTGACCTCACTGCAGGGCAACACTGTGGCTCTGGAAAGGCTCTTAGGGAATTTGGACATCCAGGATGAGCCACGATCAGCCCAATTCTAAGACATCCACACCACACACATGGGGATAAATCAGGATTTGGAGTGGTGCTGCCTCTCCTGGAAACTCTCGCAGCACAAAACAATCCTTAGGGAGGGAGATTAAGAATGGAACAGCACCAGGATACAGGGGCAGAGGCAGCCAAGCATCCCCAAGAACACCATGTCCAGATCGGACACATCATTCCCTCCCTTCCAACTGGGAGGCACCAAGGTCTGTCCAGGCTGGACAATCTCCAGAGGAGACTGGGAGGAAAAAGTGGAGCCATTTATCTAGATGGGATTTTTTCCAGGACTTGGGAAGGGCCATCCCAAGTTTTGTCCAACCACCACGGATCTTTCACAGGGAGGAGCATTGGGTCACCAGTGTCTTCCTGCTGCTCAAACAGCTGGGACATTTGCTCTGGAATTGTATCCCAAGAAAATCACAAAGGCCATCAAAAGCTTCCTCAGCCACGTGGCACAAAGCTCCCAAGGAGGATCCCACTTTTCCTAGGATCTAACATGTCCGAGAGAAGTGGGACAGGTCCAGGGCTGTCATTTCTGCTTCCACGATCCCATGGCAGGGGGTGGAATTGGATGGTCTTTAAGGTCCCTTCCAAACCAAACCATCCCAGGATTCTACGCAATTAAAATCATTACTGAATCTCCAAAATTCCATAGGGATTAATTCCATACTGGCTAGTCCCACATCCACTTTTCACAGTGAACTGAGGTTTCCTTTTTTTAAAAAAAAAAAAGCCCTTGTTTGCCTTTTCTGACCAACTCTGAGCCATCTTGGAACATATTTCCTGCTCCAGGGATTTAGCAAACACTTCCCAGACAATACAGCCGAGATACCAAACGTGCTGCTTGGATCCCGTCCATCCCGTGCGCTCCCTGGGTGTTCCCAGGATCACTTCAAAGCACTGAGCTGGCTGGAGAGGCCCAGATCCAGAGGGAAGGTTCCTGGCACGCTGCTCGAGGATGTGGCATCGGGAGGAGAAGATCAGGAGGTCGCTTGGGAAGGTGGGAATGAGTCGTCTCCAAATTAAATGCCAGGCACAAGGATTTTCCTAGCAGAGACCCCCAGGAAAGGACCTGGGCCAAAAACATTCTAGGGGCATCTTCTTGCTCTCCACGACTCCCTGGAGCCAGGTGGGGGTCAGGCTCTGCTCCCAAGGAACACGGGACAGGACAAAAGGAAATGGCCTCAAATTGCACCAGGGAAGGTTTAGGCTGGATATTAGGGAATATTGCTTCATGGAAAGGGTTGTAAAGCACCGGAACAGGCTCCAGTGGTGGAGTACCTACCTCTGGAGGGACTGAAAATCCATGTGGATGTGGCACTTGGGGACATGGGATAGTGGTGGTCTTGGTAGTGCCAGGGGAATGGTTGGACTCAGTGATCCCAGGAGGCTTTTCCAACAGAAATGACTCCATGATTCCATGATCTCTGCTCACATGGGGTAAAAGAAACTCCCAAGATTCCTGGCCCCTTGTTTCTATTCAATCACCTGTGAAGGGATTATATGGATACAAGAAAGGAAGAGGTGGCAAAGCCCTTTTCTCCTGGCAAAACCAGGATGGTGACCTCTATCTCGTGGATAAACTCTCTGTGGCAGTGGGAAAAAACCTTGGGAACTCATCCCTGCTGCAACACAACCGGCAATGAGGGAAGAACACCTTAACAACATGAGAAGAAGAATGGTTGGACTCCATGATCCTGCAGGGTTTTCCAACTTAAATCCAACTTTTGACAGGTTGGAAATCCTGTAAAAATCCCTCTCAGTGATTATTCCCAACATGTTGCATCCACAGATGCCCCCTGGATGTCCAGAGCCACACTACACGTGCTTAAAAAACCAGGAAGTAGGAAAGGTCCCTACCTCAAAATTCCACAGCCCATCCCATTGGACTGGGTTGAGTTTGTCCAGTCCCTCTTCCCGAGGACACCAGCACAACTTCCAGCATCCAAACTCATCATCCCGGGCTGTGAAAGCTGTTCCCAGCCTGCAGGTCCTCACAGGGCTGTTCCCTGCATCCCTTTGGCTCCTCAACACTGTGAGGTGAGTTTTGGAATATCATTTATCACCTGGCATGGGTTAGGTTGGAAGGGACCCTAAGGATTATCCAGTCCCACCCCTTCCATGGGCAGGGACACCTCCCACTAGTCCAGGTTGCTCCAAGCCCTGTCCAGTCTGGGCTTGGCCTTCACTGCACATCAACCTCTCCATTCCAACACCCCTTCCCAAAAACTGGATTAAAACAAGACAGGACAGAGGGGACATGGACAGGTAGGATCCCCCCCTGCCCAGAACTCCTCAGATTTTGGGATGGATGCGATCTCATCTGGGAAAAACCCATTTCTGTTCAGGAGAGGAGCATTGACCGCATTATCAGCAAGCAGCCAATTGTAGAATGGTTTGATGGCCCTTATAAGGCTCCATTTCCCAAGTCTTCCTCTACTTAAGCAGGTGTTTCATTCCCAATAAAGTCAAAGCGCCCTTTTTAGTGCTTCCATGAATCAATGTCCATAAACCCCGGCTTGTCATAACACAGGAGATGAGCCAAGATCCAGCAGGCTGATAAGATGTTTGCTTTCCTGTTTATCTGGATCTCAAGCAATCAGCACTCGGGATTAAAAGTCATAAATGATGTGGATGCCCCAATCCCTGGAAGTGTTCAAGGCCAGGTTGGATGGGGCTTGGAGCAACCTGGGATAGCGGAAGGTGTCCCTGACCATGGAACAAGATGGGATTTAAGGTTCCTTCCAAACTAAACCGTTCCAGGATTCTATAAATCACTGAATGAAACCTCCAGTTCTTTGGAAATCTCACCTGAGTCTTCCACAAATCTTGTTCCATGCCCATCCCACACCCTCTGCGCTGTCTCCTCCACACCAAACTACTTGGGTAGGAAAACCAGAACAATTTGCCACTCCATAGCAAAGCTGGGGCACTACCAAAGACTCTATGGAAAAAACCATGGAAAATCAAATCAACCCCAGCAAAAATACCTTTAATGCCTGGTTTTTACATCCAGGCTGGATCCAAGCACGCTGAGGCTGTTTAAAACTCCACCCTTGGCTTTTCCAACCAGTTCTCCTCCCCACCACCCCAAGCCCCAGGGAAATCCACAACTGTTCTCTTTCATTCCACAACAATTCTGTCCGCTCCGTTTGCAGCCAGGCCTGGCCACTCTTCCCACATTTCCCTCTCCCTGTTCGGAGTAACTGCCCCAAAGCAGCCAAAGTTCAGTGAGATAAGTGGCGGACCCTGAGTGTCACATTACATTTTCCCTCAGGAAGAAGGCCTTTCCTTAAAACGCACCTTGAACGCGCTCCAGGTGCCGCTGGAAGCCGGCAGGGAGTGCAGGATCCCGGGCTGGCCACATCATCCACCACCACCAGAGCAGGGAGAAGACACCATGAATGGGGGCGGAACTGGATGATCTTTAATGTCCCTTCCAACCCAAAGCATTCCATGATTTCATGTCCTGCTGTGCAGGAAGAATGGGGAGAAGTCTGTTGGATAAGCAAGGGCATGCCAAGCATGCCAGTCAGTCGGAATAAAAGGACATATCCATGAAAATATAAGTGGGAGCCACTGGATAGCCAAGAGTGGTTCCAGTCACAGAATCCTGAAGTAGCTTGGGTTGGAAGGGACCTTAAAGCTCATGCAAATTCCATTCCCTGCCATGAGCAAGAGACACCTTCCACTAGTCCAGGTTGCTCCAAGCCGTGTCCATCCTGGACTTGGACACTTCCAGGGATCAATCCACCCTCCACTTCTCAGAGTTTCCATTTACCCTCCACAGCAGCAGGACACCTCCCCTGCTCTCTGCCACTGTCTCATCCCTGTCTGTCCATTCTTAGTCCTGGTATCCCTCTGGAATGCCCCATGCTGAGGGTTGTCTCTCCTGAATGATGCTGGAGCACAGGATGGGCACCCAGAAAGCACCGACTCGGCCCCAAAAGCCATGAGGCTGTTCCTGTTTGTGTCTCCAGCCACAGCTGCTCCCTTGTCCTCTGGCACGGCACACGCTGGTTAATCATTCCTTAGGCACATTCAGTGTCCCGGGATTCTTATCGGAGAGTGCAAAGTCCAATCGGCAACACCACTGGGAAGAGGCAGGAGGGTTCCCCGGCAAGGGCGGCAAAGCTGTGCCGGAGCAACACCATCCTCAGGCTGGGATACATGGGAGGGATGCCAACGCATGGGCTGGGAAGCACCGGGGGTTCACTTGCACCTTCCTAGCACAGCTCCCAGCTCCGGATCATGGAGTCCTGGAATGGCTTGGGTTGGAAGCAACCGTAAGGATCGTCCACCCTCTGCCATGGGCAGGGACACCTTCCACTATCCCAGTTTGCTCCAAGCCCCATCCAACCTGGCCTTGGACACTTCCAGGGATCCAGGGGCAGCCACAGCTTCTATGGGCAACCCGTTCCGCCACCCTCACCACCAGATCACTCTGGCCATTCCCACCAGGAGGAATCCATATGGCCCCTAACCAGAAGAAGAAAAGCAGAGCAGGATCCCATCTCTCTTCTTTGAAATGACCATGCCCAGGAGCCGTTTAATTCCCTCTTTTTGACAGCTGGGATGATTCTGTCCTGGAAGGGCCCTCACTGGTAAGGGTGAGGGAGCGCAGGGAAACCTGCCCATCCAGCATGCCAAGGCTCCTCCTTGATCAGGATTCCTTTTCCAAATCCCTGCATGCAGCACCCCTTCCACACCCCATCCCATGCAAGGGCTCAGCCAGATCTCTGTGTCACCGTTTCCAGCCTGGTCACACCTCCAGCACGACTCCCTCTAATCCACCCCAACTGCCACCTCTTCCTGAAGCTTCTCCCTGTCTGTGTCCAGGCATTGTCCAGGCACCACCCTGTGGAACGGGCATTACTCAGGACACAGGCAAAGTTCCTCCTCATAAAGCCGCGTGCTGACGTCGCTTTTCCAAATCCCAACCTGCCCTTTATCAGGCTTTAGGGATCCACCTTCCCGGGAACAGCTCTTGGGCCTTACTCCACCTGAATGTCTCCTGCTCTTTTCCCAGGATAAAGGAGTTTTGGGGTCCAGGATAAAGGAGTTTCGGGGAAATGGGAGGGAGAAGCACCAGCACAACCATCACAAGACCACGCCAGAAGCGGCAGTGTTCGGCACCAGCCTTTCCCTGAGGAGCACACGAGGATGAGTCTTTTGGCTGAAGACTCCAGGAATCTCCTACTGGGACGGACATGGCAGCTTCCCCCCAGGGTCCAGGAATGCCACCTAGGTGTGGTGATGAGCTCAAAGGAATGTTTTTGTTTCTTCCCTCCTCTGCTCAGGCCCTGGGATGGAGCTGGACTCAGCAGCATCCTCACATCACTTGCTCCTGTTGAGGGCTGACCAAGCCGGGCGGGCAGGGAAGCTTCAAACAGAGGGAAGAGAGAGGAGAACCAAGGAACAATCCTACTGGGAAGAGAGATGGAGAGGCAGAGGGGAAAGCAAGGCAAGCCATGGAAGGGCTGGGGGGTCCGTGCCATTACCTGCTCGGATCCAGCGCATCCTGAGCATGGTGAGAGCCGATGTCAAGCTCCCGCCGTATCCCTGCTCTCTCCCTGTGTCATTATTCCCTGAGCTCAGCTCCTCCAGCTCCCAGGGCTGTTGCTGCCTGCTGGTTTTTCTATTCCCTCCAGGAAGAGTGGGAGGGCTGGGGAGGCGGCCGGGCAGCCGCTGCTTCGCACTGGGATTTGGGACCGCGAGGGGATTACCCACAGGGATGGTCATGTGTTTGTGCTGTACCAGCTTCCCCGGGCCCATTCCGGCACGGGCTGACTCCCGGCTCCCAAAGAACTCCGGGCAAAGCCTCTTACCTTGCCACGGCGCCAGCCAGGCCCCGCAGCGACTGTCACCTGCGCCTCCACCGCGTCCCCGAGCTCCTCCTGCGGCCAGGAGCCCCCCCGGCAGGGATCACGCTGGTCTTTTCCAAGGTGTTCTCCCCCTGCCACAGCAGCTCCGTGTGGGAAAAGCTCTCTACAGCATCAGGGCTTGGAGATGGATTTGGGGGCAGGCAGACAGTGAAGAGTGAGCAGGGAGCCCCAAAAGAGCCATTTTTTTAAGGCATTCCAAGAAAAGTGATGTTCTGATCTGTGCAGTTGCATTTCTATGTCAAGCCCAGAAACCTAAAACCCTGGACACCAGGATAGACCCCCCCCAGCTCCGCTGTCCTCCTGCCTTTTCTGCTCCCAGTTTTCAGCCTCAAGACATCCTCAAGCAACAGGAAGACTTGGGAGCAGTCCCTGGATTCTCATGGATATGCTGGTTTACACCAGCAGGAGTCGGACCAGTGAATTCCTTCTCCACTCATTCCCACCACCAAATCCCCCTTATGGCCCAGCACGGGGGATGACGGGCAATCCCAGCTGTCCTGGGGTCACCTCACTGCCTCAGCTCCAGCATTTTATATTCCTTTATCCAAGGAAAACAGGGAAATGTTCCAGACCTCTTCCTGTAGGGTGAAACTTCCTCCTCACAGGCACCAAGTGCTCCATAATCAAAATCACCAGGAGTGTTACCAACACCAGGAACAAGGGAACAGGTTGTCCAGAGAAGTTCTGGATGACAGAGGGAGGGGTTAGATGGGATTTTGGGAAGAAATCCTTCCCTGGGAGGGTGATGAGGCCCTGGAATGGATTTCCCAGGGAAGCTGTGGCTGTCCCACCTCTGGAATGTCCAAGACCAGGTTGGACGGGGCTTGGAGCAACCCGGGATAGTGGAAGGTGTCCCTGCCCATGTGGGACTGGATGATCCTTAAGGTCCCTTTCCACCCAAACCATTCCAGGATTCCACGATCACACATATCCAAACATTCCCACAGGCAAAACCATCCACTCCTGGTCACTCCGAGCTCGGAAATTCCTGTGCACACACAGCCCAGCAACCCCTGCACGGACACATGGCTGCTCCACAGAGAATATTCCCAGTGCTCCAGCCACTTGAGCTCCATGAAAACCTGCAGAGCTGTTGGATAACCCTCATGGAAATCCTCCCCTTCTGCTGAACCAACTCTTGTCCTTCCCAGCTCCACCTCAACCCCAAAGCTGCTGAACTCGCTCTCCTTTCTCTGTTCCTTTCCCGAATTCCCGCTTCCCAGCCCCCGCCAGCCCCGCTCCGCACATCTTTCCCGCTGTACATTCTTCCCCAAGCCCTTATCTCATAAATTAGCTGGGAGAGGGATCCCAAATAGCTGAGCCATGGCGTAAGCGTTTCCCTGAGGCAGGGGCGGGCGGGAGCAAGGGAAAGGTTGGGAGCAGGACGCCAGCCAAGGGTCAGACGCTGTCAACTCCCTCCTTTGCCTTTGAATCCAAACACAAACGCTCCAGGAACACTCCCAAACCCATGGAAAGCTCTTTTCCCTCCACTGCCAGAACCCCTCCGGCATGCCACGCTCATTGCCTCCAGGATTTCTGCCTGAGCTCTCCTCAGCAGGATGGTGCTGGGCACCTCCAAACACATGGATCAGCCATGCTAACACAAACCACGGAGTTTGGGAAGATTCCTGAGTGGGAAGGGATGATCCGTGAGGATCATTCAAGTCCAACTCCTGGCCCTGCACAGGATAATCCCAAAAATTCCACCATGTGCCAGAGGACAACAAGAATCTTCCTACCACAGGAGAAGCCCAGCTTGAGAACACTGAATACGGAAAGCCAGGACTGCACTCCCAGCACCTTCATCCCAGAAGAGTGGGAAGTTATTCTAAATCCATCTTTTCCCTAGCCCCTTCCCAAATACCAGAGCAAAGCCTGGGATCTTTCCCATCATTTTTCTGCTTCTCTGTCCTCACACGTCTCAGATCTCACCCTCAAAGAGCAGCCAGCCATATTCCAGGTAAATAAGGATATCTGGGAAAACAAGGATACCCAGAGAAATAAGGATATCCACGGAAGTGAATATATCCAGGAAAACAAGGATATCTAGGGATACGAGGATACTCAGAAAAACAAAGGATACCCAGGAAAACAAAGACATCCATGGAAATAAATATATCCAGGAAAACAAGGATACCCAGAGAAACAAGGATGCCCAGGGAAATAAAGATAAAAGGATACCCAGGAAACAAGAATACACAAGGAAATAAGGATATCCAGGAAAACAAGGATTCCCAGGGAAACAAGGACACCCAGGGAAACAAAGGATATCCAGGAAAACAAGAATAGCCAGGGAAATAAGGATATCCAGGAAAACAAAGGGTACCCAGCAGAAACAAGGATACCTAAGAAAACAAGGATATCCAGGAACACAAGGAAATCCTGCCTGAGCAAATAGCAAGGACAGTTTAGGAAAATCCAGGTCCATCTCTCACAGCCGAGAAAATCGGAGGCACCAACCAGGCCTGAGATTTCGGGAGCACTTGCTTCCCAAAACAAGCCTGGCTCTGTGGATGGGACCAGCCACCAATTCCAGCCACATTCCAGGATTTGGAACGATCACAGTAACCGATTCTTCCCCAGCTCCACCAGCACAGCCTCCACTCCCTAAAGTCTCCATGAGGAGCCCGGTTAATCCTTGTCTGACACTGGGAAATACCAAGGGCTCAGGGATTCCTCTTAAATTTTCTGGGATTGCTTACAGCAGGCTCAGATTCTGGGAAAACCATAGTCAGGCAAAGGAATGAGAATTCCCAAATTATTCCAGGGTTCTCAGCCTGCAGGAAGAAATTTCTTCAGGGACGGGATGATCTGTGAGAAGAAGAAAATATTTCACTCCAAGAGAAAAACAGGTTGGAAAATGATTTCCTTACGATGGGAATCCATCGATAAATTTTATAGGAGTGATGGGATAATTAATTTATTCCTGTAAATTATTAAATCCCAACAGATCCATTGTTTACCACATCCAAAAACCGTTAATTCCTCAGGAGCGCCAGACTCCAGAGTAAATCCAACTCCGTGCTGTGATTTAAGGCCCTGACCTTCACTCCCAAAAAACCAGAGGATCAGTTTGGCCTCAGAATTTCTCAGAGCACCACAATTAAACTGGGCACAAGAGGGAAAAACCGAGCAGCAATTCCTGGCAGTAAAACTTTCTCCTTTTCCCGTCTCCCCCTCCATCTCCATGTCAGAACAGATGCTCTGGAATAACAGCGGGAAAGGGATCGAGCTGCCCAAACAAAGTTGTGCTCCATGGAATATTTGGCTCAGAGAGGTTTTAAGAAGGATTTTATAGCTGAGGGTAAGAAATATCCTTCAGGCACAGTTTCCTTGATCCTGCACTTTTACAGGGACAGGATGGTTTTGATTAAGGAGAAAGAAAGAAGGAGAAAGATAAAAAGAGGAAAAAGTAAGGAGGAAAAGGGGAGAGAAAGGAGAAAAAGGGGAGAGAAAGGAGAAAAAGCGGAGAGAAAGGAGGAAAAGCGGAGAGAAAGGAGGAAAAGGGGAGAGAAAGGAGGAAAAAAAAACAAAGAAAGGAGGAGAAAAACAAAGAAAGGAGGAAAAAAACAAAGAAAGGAGGAAAAAAGAGAGGAAGAATCCCGGGATGGTTGAGGTTGTCAGGGATCTCTTGGAGTCATCTTGCTCGAGCAGGATCACCCCCAGCACCCACAAAGAACAGGAAAATAGGAAAAGAAAGAAATCTCCCCTCTATAATAAAGATGCTCTGGGCACAGGGAGAAATTCTATGTCTCCAACTGAAGAGAGGGAGAGCTGGTCCATAAATAACACTGGGATGCTGAGCCATGGCTGTGCAGGACTCCCGGGAGGTGCTCAGCACCCCCAGGATGGGAAGTGGGAGAGGAGGATTTAGGAGTTTGGCCCAAGCGAAATCCTAAACCCAAAGGAAACCCTGGAAGGCTGCAGGGAACATGGGCTGGGAGCGGCCAATAAGAGTCCTGGTGGTGAGGCTTCCCATCCTCGCTAATCCTGGGGCTCCTGGGAATCTGCGATCACGGCTGGAACTAACAGGGGGTGCTTTTTCTTTTGAAGAAAAGGAGATGCCTTACTGCGGGATCACATGGATGCTGGGAGAGAGGGAAGAGAGGAGGAAGCAGCTTGAGCTTCCACTCGCTCCCAAGAGCATCTTCTGTTCCCATTTCCCAGGATAAATCCTTCTACCAGCCAAAGAATCCATAACGACACCACTGTCCCACCCCAACTGCCCCTGGGGGCTCACTGCACAACCCCACTGCTCCAAAGGGGATCCCAGCTCTGGAGCTGACCCATGGACCGGGATCCGCCCCAGGACCTGTTGGCGCAACGGAGCCTTGCCAGGATGGGCACGTTATTCCCTCAAGCAGCACATCCATGTGCCAGGGGTTCATCCCAAAGGACGCAGCCTGTGGCAACCAAAGCTCGGCCTGGCAAGCAACCCACTGGAAACCAATGGAGGGAAACAAAGCAACGAGGGCGAAAGAGAAGGAACCAACCACTCCACAAGGAAGAGCGGAGCACGCCAAGAAAGCCAGAGCAGGGAAGGGAACACGGAGCCGAGGCAGGAACAACAATGGGATCACGCTCCCAACACATCCCAGTTCAGCCATGAGCAACCACATTTCATCCAACAGAGGTCAAACTCTCTTCTCAACCACTTTTCCACTCTGGTGGGAAGGAGAGTGATCCACAGCCATGCAGTGTCCAAAGGGGTCCAGGCTCTGGAAAACATCTGGGATTCGTAGGCCAGAGCCACTGCCATGAGCCTGCTCCCGCTCCAAGGATGGTGAGGGACATTCCAAGGTCCTTGCTGGAGTTGCAATGGGAATCTAACACACAGCACAACACAATTCCCAGGATATCCAGCTTGGCATGCACAGTGCGCACTGGAGGATGCACAACTGCCCCTGGATTGTGCCCTGAGACAGGGATCTGTGCCATTCCAGAGCTGGACAAGGCTAAGACAGTATGGAGTCAGGCTGGGAGAGCTGGGATGGCTCAGCCTGGAGAAGGGAATGCTCCAGGGAGACCTTGGAGCCCCTTCCAGTGCCTAGGGGGGCTCCAGGAGAGCTGTAGAGGGACTTTGGCAAAGGGCCTGAAGTGACAGGCAAGGGGGAATGGCTTCCCACTGCCAGAGGACAGGGTTAGACGGGATGTTGGGAAGGAATTCCTCCCTGTGAGGGTGCTGAGGGCACTGGTACGGATTTCCCACAGAAGCTGTGGCTGCCCCATCCCTGGACGTGTCCAGGGCCAGGCTGGACGGGGCTTGGAGCAACCTGGGCTAGTGGAAGGTGTCCCTGCCCACGGCAGGGGGTGGCACAGGATGATCCTTAAGCTCCCTTCCCACCCAGCCCACTCCAGGGCGCCAGCCGTGTGCTGCCTTTGGGGGATCCCGGGAGCGGGCTGGGACCCCGGGATCGCGGTGCCCNGCCCAGCGCGGCCGCCCGATGCCCATCGGCGTCCGCCGAGCGCTGCCCCGGACTTGGGCTGCTGCGGCCGCTCCTCCCTCTTTCCCTGCCGCCCTCCCTCTTTCCCTGCTGCCCTCCCTCTTTCCCTGCCCTTCCCCGCCCGCTGCTCCTCCTCCGGCCGGCACCGCGCTCGGGGCACCCTCGCAAAGGGGGTTTCGGGACGTCACCGAGTCCCGAGGTTGCCAAAAGTCACCTAAAAACACTCGCGAGGCGCCAGGAGGAACCTCCGAACTAAAAATCAGGTCACGAAGCGCTGAAAAGTAGTCACAAGCCACCAAAAACCAGCCATTAAAGCCCCCAAAACCAGCTACTAAAGCACCAAAATCTGTGCACAAAGCACCAGAAAGACCGAGACACGAATCACCAGAAAACAGCACAAAAAACCAGGCACAAATTATCAAAATCTGTCCAGAAACCATCACAAAAACAGCCACAAAGCACCGAAATCTGTCCACAAGGCACCAAAAACCCTCACAGAGCACCAAAATGCTCACAAAGCACCAAAAACTCTCACAAAGCACCAAAATTTGTGCATAAAACACCCAAATCTGCCACAAAGCAAAGTCACAAGGCACCAAAAAATCAGCCAAAAGCCACCAAAAATCCAGGCACAAAGCACTGAAAAAACCACCCACAAAGCACAAAAAACTAGCCACAAAGCCCTAAAAAAAGAGCCACAAGCCACCAAAAATCCAGGCACAAAGCACTGAAAAAACCACCCACAAAGCACAAAAAACTAGCCACAAAGCCCTAAAAAAAGAGCCACAAGCCACCAAAAATCCAGCCACAAACTACCAAAATCTTTCCAGAAACCACCAAAAAACAGCTACAGAGCACTAAAAAATGGCCACAAGCCACCAAAAGTCACAAACTGCCAAAATCTGTCCAGAAACCACTGAAAAACCACTCCCAAAGCACCAAAATCTGTCCACAAAGCACCAAAACCGTTCACAAAGAATCAAAATTTGTCCCCAAAGCACCAAAACCCCTCACAAAGCACCGAACTCCCCTCATGAAACACCAAAATTTGTGCACAAAACACCCAAAATCTGCCCCAAAGCAAAGTCACAAGCCACCAAAAGTCACAAACTGCCAAAATCTGTCCAGAAACCACTGAAAAACCACTCCCAAAGCACCAAAACCCCTCACAAAGCACCGAACTCCCCTCATGAAACACCAAAATTTGTGCACAAAACACCCAAAATCTGCCCCAAAGCAAAGTCACAAGCCACCAAAAGTCCACCAAAAGCCACCAAAAATCCAGCCACAAAGCATTTTAAAAAAGAGCCCCAAGCCACCAAAAATCCAGCCACAAATTACCGAAATCTGTCCAGAAATCACCAAAAAACAGCTACAGAGCACCAAAACCCCTCACAAAGCACCCAACTCTCCTCACAAAACACCAAAATTTGTGCACAAAACACCAAAATCTGCCCCAAAGTCACAAGGCACCAAAAAAAGGCAGCCACAAGCCACCAAAATCTGTCCAGAAATCACTGAAAAAAACACCCAAAAAGCACCAAAATCTGTCCCCAAAGTCACAAGGCACCCAAAAAAAGCTACAAACCGTCAAAAATCCAGCCACAAACTACCAAAATCCATCCAGAAACCACGAAAACCCAGCCACAAAGTACCAAAAACCAGCCACAAAACACCAAACCCGCCACAAATTACAAAAATGCAGCCACAAACCAGCAAACCTCTTCATAAAAACCAGCCCTGAGGCACAAAATCCAGCCCAAAACCACCAAAATCCTCCCAGAAATTCCAAAACCAGCCACAAATCACCGGAATCCAGTTTTTAAAAAAGCCACAAATCACTGAAATCCAGGCACAAATTACAAAACCAGGAAATCCCCAAAATCTAACCTCACATTCCAGCCACAGACCACAAAACCAACTGCGAATCTCCAGAATCCAGCTACAGATCACCCCAAAACAGCCCCAAATCATCAAAATCTAGTCCCAAATCACCCTAGACACCAAATCTAGCCCTAAGTCATCAAAATCCAGTCGCAAATCACCCTGAACCAGCCCCAAACACCAAATCCAGGTCTAAATCATCAAAATCCAGCTGCAAACCATCAAAATCCAGTCCCAAATCCAGCCCCAAATCCACCAAAAATCAGCCCTCAAATCACCCAAATCCAGCCCCAAATCATCAAAATCCAGCTGCAAGGCACCAAAATACAGCCCCAAACCAGCCCCAAATCACCCAAATCCAGTCACAAATCACTGTAAACCAGCTCCAAACACCAAATCCCACTCTAAATCACCAAAATGCAGCCATAAACCATCACAAACCAGCCCCAAGTTGTCATAAACCAGCCCCAAACACCAAATCCTGCCTTAAATCATCAAAATCCAGCTGCAAATCACCCTAAACCAGCCCCAAACCATCATAATCCAGCCCCAAACACCAAATCCAGCCCTAAATCATCAAAAATTAGCCCTCAAATCACCCTAAACCAGCCCTGAACACCAAATCCCGCCCTAAATCAGCCCCAAATCCCCCTAATCCAGCCCCAAATCCCACCCCAAAGCCCAACCC
>VZTF01005245.1:65616-147429 GCA_013397755.1 Cnemophilus loriae
AAAATCTGCCCCAAAGTCACAAGGCACCAAAAAAAGGCAGCCACAAGCCACCAAAATCTGTCCAGAAATCACTGAAAAAAACACCCAAAAAGCACCAAAATCTGTCCCCAAAGTCACAAGGCACCCAAAAAAAGCTACAAACCGTCAAAAATCCAGCCACAAACTACCAAAATCCATCCAGAAACCACGAAAACCCAGCCACAAAGTACCAAAAACCAGCCACAAAACACCAAACCCGCCACAAATTACAAAAATGCAGCCACAAACCAGCAAACCTCTTCATAAAAACCAGCCCTGAGGCACAAAATCCAGCCCAAAACCACCAAAATCCTCCCAGAAATTCCAAAACCAGCCACAAATCACCGGAATCCAGTTTTTAAAAAAGCCACAAATCACTGAAATCCAGGCACAAATTACAAAACCAGGAAATCCCCAAAATCTAACCTCACATTCCAGCCACAGACCACAAAACCAACTGCGAATCTCCAGAATCCAGCTACAGATCACCCCAAAACAGCCCCAAATCATCAAAATCTAGTCCCAAATCACCCTAGACACCAAATCTAGCCCTAAGTCATCAAAATCCAGTCGCAAATCACCCTGAACCAGCCCCAAACACCAAATCCAGGTCTAAATCATCAAAATCCAGCTGCAAACCATCAAAATCCAGTCCCAAATCCAGCCCCAAATCCACCAAAAATCAGCCCTCAAATCACCCAAATCCAGCCCCAAATCATCAAAATCCAGCTGCAAGGCACCAAAATACAGCCCCAAACCAGCCCCAAATCACCCAAATCCAGTCACAAATCACTGTAAACCAGCTCCAAACACCAAATCCCACTCTAAATCACCAAAATGCAGCCATAAACCATCACAAACCAGCCCCAAGTTGTCATAAACCAGCCCCAAACACCAAATCCTGCCTTAAATCATCAAAATCCAGCTGCAAACCATCAAAATCCAGTCCCAAATCCAGCCCCAAATCCACCAAAAATCAGCCCTCAAATCACCCAAATCCAGCCCCAAATCATCAAAATCCAGCTGCAAACCATCAAAATCCAGTCCCAAATCCAGCCCCAAATCCACCAAAAATCAGCCCTCAAATCACCCAAATCCAGCCCCAAATCATCAAAATCCAGCTGCAAATCACCCTAAACCAGCCCCAAACCATCATAATCCAGCCCCAAACACCAAATCCAGCCCTAAATCATCAAAAATTAGCCCTCAAATCACCCTAAACCAGCCCTGAACACCAAATCCCGCCCTAAATCAGCCCCAAATCCCCCTAATCCAGCCCCAAATCCCACCCCAAAGCCCAACCCCTGCCCCCTCAGGGGAAGGCCCAGCTGTGGTTTGTTCTCCCCAGATGTTCCCACAATCCCCAATAACGCCCGNAATGTCCATGAAGTTCCGAGTTCTCGGAGCGCCGGGGCTCTGCCAGCCCCAAACTGTGGGGCCTTTCTGCTGCGGGCCAGCCAGGGCACAATGAGGGATTGTCCAGCCCCACATCCCAATTGAGAAGGGCAGATTCTCCGGGATATATAAATATATTTATCCCGCTCCCACAGCTGTGCAGTGACCAATTCTTCTCCCGCGAGAGGAGGGGGATTGAGGATTGGGGACAGTAATGGGTCTATTATTTCGGGATGGAGAGAACGAGCCCTTTTTTCTCCTCTCTCTCCACATTAAGACAATTGTTATTCCCTGCTCCCCTTGTTCCTGCTCTCAGCCCCCCGTTTCGGGCACAAGCTGCGTGGGAAGGAAGAGAAATTAAGGAAAAATGGATTTTTCCTGGGAAGCCGAGCGCCAGCCCAGCCTAAACCCTGTTAGATGTTGGTCTGTAATATTTTAATTAAATAAAGATTAAGCCCAGCACTAAAGTCAGAATTGGACTGGATGATCCTTGGGGGTCTTTCCCAACTCGCAATATTCCATGATTCTAGGATTTAGAATCCTAGAATGCATGATTGTGTTATGTAGAATCCTGGAATCCATGGAATCATATCCCATGGTTTTATGGATTCATAAAATCATTATTTGATTTGTAGAATCACATTTCATAATTCTATGATTTAGAATCACGAAATGGTTCGGCTTGGGAGGGACCTTAAAACTCATCCATGGAATTATTCAGATGGGAATAGCCTCAGGCCATGAGATCCTGCTTAACAACTCCAGAGCCGTGCCCCTCGCTCTGCAGGACACTGGGAAAATCCCAGTTGGGACTCACCTTTCTTGCAGAAAGATCCCAGCATCCAAAGGGCAGATTTCCACACTATTCTGGCTCAAATATCCAAAATATTGAATATTTGGGAAATATTATTGACTGAGTGCACACAACCTCCTCTTCTCTCCCTATCATTCCCATCCACTCCCAAAAATTCCCTTGTAATCAACTTTGCACTAAAATCTTTCTTTTTACACAGCAGGATGACTTTAACTTGGGATGACACGGAGCATCAAGCTCCTTCCTTAATTTCCTTCTCCACTGAAGGAGAGATTCCTAGAACTGATCTCAAGGGCCAGAGATCATGGAATCCTGGAATGGTTTGGGTGAGAAGTGGCGTAAAAGCCCATCCAGTTCCACCAGCACTTCCACAGGTTCCTGCCTGTGACGGTGTTGGACCATAAAGCCAGGTCCAAGGAGGATCAAAAGATTTGGGAAAGGACTCTGAGCCTGGATTTGGAACCCTCTGGATTGACCATGTTGGCCTAGGCCTGGCATTCCCCACCCTAAGGTGTAAAGTCCTGTGGAGGAACTAATTTACAATAAAAATAGGATACTTCTCTCCTTTCCTTAGGGACAATGTCAACATTCCCACATCCCAACCTTCCCGTGAGACAGCTCCCAAGTGCCACACACCCTTTACCAGACAGGAAAATCCCTTTGGGAATAACTCACTAAGGATTCAAGTCCTCAAATTTGAGGGTTCTGCCCTCACTGAGTGGCTGCCATTCCCAGAAGGCCCTCCTCTGGATATATCCCCAGGAATCTTTGCTCCTTCCCATCTTTCCTCCTTCCCTGGTGCCCGAATTGAGGTGTGGATGATCCATGTCCTTCTCAGCTGAGTTTTCCTCCTGCCTCCCAGTCCTGCTCAGCTCCCACTCCAAGGAATGCTGCTCTTTCCCTTCCTGGACCTGATTAAAGGGAAAACACCCACTGGAAAAACACACCAAGGGATGGAGCGAACCTCATCCATACGGGATGGTCCAGCTCCCTTCTTGCAGTGAGCTGGGAATGCAGCACTTCGGGGATAGACTTGTGTGATCCCCAAGGGATCCTAGAGAGTTCAGAATCCTGAAAATTCAAAGGTATTGCTTTGATCCACAGGGAGGCAGCTCCAGTGGATCCAAACCCAGTCCCTCATTGGTTTTCCTTTCTCCTGCCCTCCACATTTCCCACGTATCTCCCCGTTCCCAATCCCCTCCGGGTCATGCTCCCTGCAAACCCTGCTCTCCCCATCCCACGTGGCTCGCCGGGAGCACGAGCCAGGAAGGGGTGGAGGAATATTACTCGGGATATTACTCATGGAAGGTGCGGCTGGGGCTCCCGCCGGCGCCGAATTTCAAAGTCCAGTTTCCAACAAAACAATAATTCAGGAATTTCCCCCTCCCTTACCCTATCCCTTCCCACATCCCAGCCTCCAGCTGGGATTCCCAGGCATGACTGGAAGGATTTGGAGTCTATTTTTAGCCTTTTTCCACCAGCTCTGAGCATGGACACCTCAGTCTCCAGAAGGGCGCCAGAATCATCGATCTGGCTCACATGAGGCTCAGCCAAGCAGGGATCATGGATCCAGGGACATCCAATTGATATAAGACCTATTTCTCCTGGTGGGACCAGTTCCCAAAGAAGCTGCTGTGGTGCTGTTGGAGACACTGGAAGACTTGGAATCTCCTATTCACAAACCACCTCAATCCAGGCACAAATTCCCCAAATCCGAGATGGTTTGGGTGGGAAGGGACCTCAAAGCTCATCCCATTCCACCCCCTGCCAGGGGCAGGGACATCTTCCGCTATCCCAGGTTGCTCCAAGCTTTGTCCAACCTGGACTTGACACATGCAGGGATGAAGCAGCCACAGCTTCTCTGGGAAATCCTTTCCAACCCCCAGGGAAGCTCCCAGCCCGCTGGAGGCGGAAGCAGAGCTCCCTCCGTTATCTCCTCCCGGCAGGAGACCCGTGCGGATCAATCCCTTCCTGGTTATCCATTAACTCCAAAGGGTTCATTCCCAAGACGGAGAGAACACCTCCATTGATTTATAAAGAAATAAAGGACCGTCCTCAGGGAGGAACACATGTCCTGGGACACCTCAGCATCCTGGGAGACCTCAGGAGCTGGAAGCGCGAGGTCTCAACCCAGGCCCAGAGCAGGGAAGTGTCACCCACCCACTCCCAGTGAGGACATCCAGGCTCCATGGAAAACCCCTGTCCACTCTGCCAGGACAAACAAGGACACAAGGGCTGGATGTGTTTTCCAAGGAAGTTCTGTGGTGCGAAGGATGAGTACAGGTTGCTGGAAAATCCAAAGAGAGATTGCTGAGGAGGCAGGAAAATGCAAATACTGCTGGAAGAGGCCCAGAATTACATCTGGACCGTCATCCTCAGATTGTTTCCTTTCCCTCTTTTCCAATGGAAATACAACCAGGAATCCTTGGAAAAACCCTGAGGAACTATTTGTGCCATGCTAGTTTCCACTGAATTAACTAACAATTAGATCCCAGCCTTAATTAATTAAATATTCCGATTATTTTCCCTCATTTTCTTTGCTTGCTGGGGAACACTTCAAAAATTGTTGGAAAATTTGGGGTTTTTTCTGTAGTTATGGATTTTTTGTCAATGGATTGGAAACAACTTTTCTCAATAAGCTGGAATTCTTTTCTTAAGGCCACCAACATACCCAGCAGGCAGAAAATCTCCTTGGAAAATACGACTACATCCCTAAGGAAGGCTTTTAATAGGTTTTATAGCAGCATCCCCCATTCCTGCTGTGTCCACGTCCATATATTTTCATCCTTAAAAATGGAATTAAAGCAGCCTCTCCTAAACATGGATTATTCCATGTTTATCCAAGGATAGCAGCCAGAGTTGGATGTTTTCCTTCCCCAGGAGAGGAAGGGTTTCCAGAAGAGCCAATATCCTTTTATGAGGCTGATATAGCTCAGGGTAGGGAAAAAAATCCCACAAAACCATCCCAAAACATCAGGCACTTCAACATTCCAGCACTTTTTATAGGCATTTTTATAGGAACTCAGTAGTTCAGCCACCTTTGAGCTCTTAATTCCCTGATAGTCCCTTCAGGAGCAGCCATAAAAACAATTCCATGCAGCCATTAATAGGATTACGCACGTCCAGGCATTCCTTTTCTCCCTGGATTTCTCCTGGCTGGTCAGTGAGCTCCAGTACTTCTCCTGCCCTTATTCCTTGACCCTGTAAGCTGTGAATGCAGCTTTTCCCTTTTCCAGAATATGAATTATGTGGAATTATTCAGCTGGGAACAGCTCTCAGGCAGTGAGATCTTGCTTTACAACTCCAGAGCCATGTCCTGCGGGACACTGGGAAAATCCCAGTTTGGACTCACCTGGCTCACAGAAGGATCTCAGCACCTTGATGTTCATCCACATGGCAGATTTCCACACTATTCTGGCTAGAATATCCAATAGATTGAATATCTGGGATATATCCTTGACTGAGTGCACTCACGCTCCTCTTCTATCCCTATCATTCCCATCCACGCCTAAAAAATTCCTTGTTTGCACTAAAATCCTTTATTTTATAGGACAGGTTGAACTTAACTTGGAATAACTCAAAGCATCCAGTTCCTTCTTTAATTTCCTTCTCCACTGACAGAGAGATTCCTAGAACTCATCTCAAGGGACAGGGATCATGGAATCCTGGAATGGTTTGGGTGGGAAGGGACCTTAAAGATCCAGTTCGCTGACAAAACCCTGACAACCAGGGACACATTCCACTACTTCCAGGACAACTTCCAGCTTGCTCCAACCTGGCCATGGGATGGCAAATCCACAACCACTGGATGTTACCCCAAGTGTTTTCCCACTCCAAAGGCTGAGATCCAGAGCAGAGAGAGCTGGAGAAGAGACAACCAGCCAGTGATTCCCTGGATCCTTCCCGAGAGCCGCACACCAAATTCCTGGTGTCCTTCCCACTTCTCTGACTCACTCACCACCCTTTAAGGCAGAAACCGCAGGCAATTCCCAACCATCCGTGTCCAGGACATCCTCGGGAACAGTCACATACTCCAGCCATGCTTCCAACATCCATTTTATACAGAGTGCCATAGAATATACAGAAAATTTATATACATCCATGTTTCTGGAATTAGGTTATAATTCATCCGGATCTTTCTTTACAGCGGGATTAGTTCAGATCTTTCGTACAGAGGTACAAAAAAAGTCACATGGAGAATGAAGGGCACATGAGGAGTGCTTGAGTTTCCTTGGAATCTTCATGCTGGGGCAGCTCTGAGCAGGGATTCAGAGGGCAGCATTCCTGGGATGAGCATGGGGACGCAAGATGCTGGGCTGTTTTCCCCCCCAATTGCATATCCAAGTGCTCCAAGCCCTGCCAGAAGCAGTGGGAGTGGCTCAGAGCTCCCTGGAAGGGCTGGTTCTCCCAAAAATGCCAAAGGCTTCAGCTCTAAGGAGGCAATTAGGATCCAGCAGGAAATTAATCCAGAGGTATCCTGCTCTGAGCTGCCCCAGCACGGGATGGGACACAGGTGACAGGCAGGAAGGGCTTTTCCAGAGAGGCAGAGCCAAAGGAAAGGGGCTCACAGGGCACAACATTCCAGACAGGGAGGCACAGCCCATCCCCAAAAATCCCTGTGCCATTAGGAGTTCCGCTTAGTGCCAGGACAGTAGCTCAAGAGTATTCCCCTGGACTTGTGGAGGGAAAGGTGGGAAGCTGGAGCTGCAAGTGAGGCCACTTTGCCACCACCAAGCGCTGGGGACATCCCGGGAAACGAGTTAGTACCCAAAGGGTGTGGCAGCATCCTAGGAAAAAACCTCTGCCAGGATCCCTTTGCACACAAACTTACCAAAATTGGATATCCCAGCAGGACAGGCCCGTGCCACCCCTGCCTGGGACTTCCAACTCTGAGCCATCGGAACTGCACAAAGCCTGGGATGGGAAGCAGGGAAGTGGAATCCCAAGAAAAACCAACGTCAAGGCTTGTTCCTGTGCTGCAAGGATCTTCAGGAATCAAGAGGCGGAGACAGGGAGAGGTTCCCTTCATCCCACAGGTATGCTGGAAAGGTGGGAATGTCAGGACACAGAGCACAGCCTGACACAGTGATGTCCGAGGGACTGGATACAACAAGGAAAGCAGGAAAAATTCCCAGGGAGCTTACCTTTGGAAGGGGGCTGCTCCAGAGTCAGGGAGAGATGCAGTGTGGGTTGGAGGAAATCACCTGCCTCAGGTCAGGATTTGCTTTTGGCACTTGGATACGACCTCAGGCAGCAGGGAAAAGTGGGAAGATGTGGGAAGTCCTGGCTGAGGCAGAACGGGAGAGCTTGGGAGCAAGGGCAGCTCCTACCAGGCCTTGGCCATGCTTCCCTGCTCCCAGAGAAGTGCGAAAGGAAGATGGGAGATGTCTAATCCCAGAAATCTGGGACCTGAAGCCAGGGAGAACAAAGGCACAACAGATATGAAATCAGAAGACATGGAAAAAACAATGGGAATGGAGACAGCAAAGCGCTCGGAGGCTGATGATGATTCCCTATGACAAAGCAAGGAACTGCCCTAATCCTTGGATGTTTGGAATTTCCAGCCCTTAAGCAGCTCCTTGGAATTGGAAGAAGGGGAAGGACATCGGTGACTGCTGATCCAGCCCCCTTCCCATCCCTCTCTTGATCCATAACTCCCCTGTGGATGTGACTGGAGAGCAAAGGACTCCCAGACTGAATCCCAGCTTCCAGCTGCAATATTCCCTCCTCTCCTTCTTCCCACAGCTGCCAAGGATGGGCAGTGTTTGCCTCCAGCAGGATCGATGGAGCATTGCTTCCTCCATGCAGGAGCCATGAGAGGGAGCTTTGGCACCAGAAATGAGGCTCTTCCCGAAATCCAGCAGCTCTTCCCAAAAATCAGCACTGCACAGGCTGTGGGAGCAAAGCAATGAGCCCAATTCCAGGCAGTGTTTTCCAAGTGTTTCCTTCAGAGGAATTTCTCAGCAGAGCAATCCATGCAGAAGTGCTGCTGGAATTCCAACCTTCCCTTTCCTGCAGCACCATAACACTGCAAGGAGGGAATCACAGAATTCCAGAATCGTTTGGAAGCTCCCACCCACTGCCTTGGGCAGGGACATCTTTCCCTAGCCCAGGTTGTTCCAAGCCTTATCCAACCTGGCCTGGAACACTTCCAGGGATGGGGAGTCCACATCTCCCTAGGCAACATTTGGATGTTCCTCAAAGGCTGCAGTTACAACCACCATCCCATAACCTATGGGAATTAAATATTCCTGCTCCCATCCTACAAAGCCAGAATGTCGTACTGCCAAGGGAAGAATATCCCAGAATGGAGAAGGATAAACCCAGCGTGGAGGAGAGCTCCAGCCCAGCAGTTCTCAAGGCAAACACAGAAGGGCTCTGCTGCCCACAGAAATTCAATGGATGTTCTTGGATACAGCCTCAAAACACAAATCCAAACACACCCATTCCAGCAATAATTAATCCCACCTAATTCCCATTGCCAGGGGTAATCCTGATTATGCCTATGTCCCAATTTGTAAATGAAAGCTGTGTGGGCGATTCCATGGAAATAATATTATCTGCCTGCAGGAAAAGAGCAGCAAAAGCTGGGAAAACATCAAAGTGCATGGAGAATGTGTTAGATACTGATCCTGGATCCCCACGCATGGAGCTTTTCCTCCTTCTTACGTGGCCTTGGAAACAGATTTCCCACTTCAATCCTGCTTGGGACCATCAACTATTCCTGGAATCTAACATCATAAAAGAATAGAACTGGGAATCACTGGAATACTATATCCACACTCTCCACCAGCTGTGCCATCCCAGCCCTCTGCAGAGAGCAAATTATCTCCTACAAATCCTGTTTGCTTTGGGAAAAAAGTTCCTGAAAAGTTCCAAGAATCCCATTCAACTGCTTTGGATCATCATGAGATGGTGGGGAATAGTTTTCTCATGTTTCCCATGTGCTACCAAGGATGTGGAATGAGCCACCAGCACCCTGAGAGAGAGGAGGGATGAGGTGGCTCCTGAAATAGGTGAGAGGAAGAGGGAGCAAAGAGGGAAGTTTTAGGAGGAAATGAATATTCCAAATGGAGAAGGCAGTCCTGAAGGAGAAGAAATAATGATAGATATTGGAAAAGGGCTGATATATCCTCAGCACTGCAGGATCCTTCCCAAATTTTTGGCACTGCTACAAAGAAAGCAACAATAAAATCAATTTCCTGGTGCAGAAGTGCCTCAGCTCCATTCCCCTGCCAAGAAACTGTTGGAATAGTTTGTGCTGGAAAGGACCTTTAAAGGTCACTCAGTCCAAGGAAGAAGGATCAGAATGGATTTTAAGGACGAGGCATGGAATGGGTGACCTGCTGGCATCTGGGGTGTCAGGCACTTCCAGCACTGCCTCTACACAGGGTGGAACATCCTGTTGGAGTATCATGGGAATATCCGAAGATTAGAAGGCACAAAGCTGAAGAGGAAGATACAGAAGCCAAGAGATTCAGAAAACTGGAGATGCTTCGTATTCCCAAAGACAGAGCGGGAAGAGAAAGCAGGAAGTGTGTACAGTACAGATGAAGGAGGTAGCTGCAGCTTTAGCATTTATTTCAGCATTCCAGGTGTGCTTTTCCAGGAGGAAATGGGAGATCAGCCTTTCCAAATGCCCAGATAGCAAAGGAGAGATGGGAATGGAGACATGGAATGCTAGGGATCAAGACACAGTGATGGGGATCAAGACACGGAGACACTTCAAGCAGAAGTAATTCCAAGAATGTGGATTTCATTTGGGAGGACTGGGATGAGATCTGTTTGTCAACAAAAACCAGGAACCATCCATGACGGGATACAATGAGAACCTTCAAGGGGCTCCTTTGTGCCTTTACTCCTTGACCTGTGGCAAGCCCAGCTCCCGGGAATTGGGTATTTCCAGGCTTTTCCAAAGTCCAGTAATTACAGAGCAAAAAAACCATGGCATTCCAGGCTGCTTCCTGTCAGGGCAAGGGAAGGCCATTCCCATGGGTTACAGTTCCAATGGCACAGAGAAGGAAACAGTCACCTAAGGATTGAGTCTTCCAGGACACAGCGGAGGAACATCAGGGAAGGGACTTTCTAGTGCAACATTTGAGCCATGGAACATCAGCAGGTTCCCACTGGAATCATTTTAGGAGGGAGATATCCCACTTTTCCTCACCTGGAGGCACCTCCCACCAGTAGTTCCATCTAATCCCAGGTATCCATGTCACTCCCAGGGACGGAGATGATCCTTTTCCTTATTGTTTTAAAGTGCTTTGCAGATCCCAAGCTCTGCCTTAGTGCTAAGGGTTAATTCCTGCTGGGAATAAGGGCAGGAATGAGCTCCTTATCCCAACTCCTGGGCCAGGAGGGGAGCTAGCCCGCTAGCCCCGGCCTCCCTACCCCTCAGCTCCCCTTTACCCCTCAAACCTTCCCGGATTTTTGTGCGTATTCCTGAAAAATCACCTCGGTAGTGCTTCCTGAGTGCAGGAATTCCTCCTTACCCTGTGCTGTGCTCCTGAACCACCTGCTCCCTGTTCCTTTTTTAAGGACCTACAAAAACAAAAAGAACTTCTGGTTGCTCTGAATAAAAGGATTTTTCCTTCTTCAAATCCCTCTGAATCCAGAGGGGCTTCCTCCCTCTGATTCCACTCAGGAAAAGGTCACCTTTGGAACTTTAAGCCACAGGGATAATGTTTTCCTGCCCGCTTGAAGCACTTCTGAAGGCTCTGTGACGGGCAAGGAGCAGGGGCTGGAGCATCCCACGCTGGATGGAGTGGGATATCAGCACTTGGACCCAGAATCCAGTGGAATTCCACGCACCCAGGGTTATTTACATCAATGCACACTGGTTATAAAGTGCTCCTCGATGGCATCAGATCCCACTGGCTCCTGGGAAGCACAGCCCTGACCCATCCCAGGCCTTCCAGAGCCCACACGGAGAACAGGAAGCCCGGGATTTGCCAGGAGCTGAGTTCCCGGGAAGCACAGCGTCCTCCCACAATGGAAATAGCGCCAGGAAGGAGAGGGAAAAGGAGCAACCACAGGATTCTAAGGAAGTTAAACCAGGAATTGCTTTTCCAGGGAGGGAGGACGGAGCTCCGGGGAGAGCCATCGGTAACTGCTGAGCTTTGAGGGTGAGTTGTGGCAATTCAAGGCCTTTTCCAGGTCCCAAGAATGTTTCATTTCCTAGGATAGGTAGTTTTCCTCCTGCTCCCATCATTGGAAAACCTGCCTGGAGAGGCGGAGCAGGCTCCTCCGGGCCCGGAGGCTCAGGTAGTTTTCCTAACAACTTGCTCAAGCTTTCCTATATGAAATTGTGCAGGTGGAGAGAGGGTGGGAGAGGGGGGCAGGCAGTTTCCCCCAAATCCAAGCCACTTGGGAAGCAGTGGGCTGGGAATCCTGCCTGCCCATCCTCTCTTCCCTCTGTTCCCAGAGGGAACAGCATGGGAAGGAGAGGATGACTGTGGATTTTCCCTCGAGAAAGCCTCCCTATTTCCTTAATAAATACCTTCCAACCAGCTCAGCAGCTCTGTAAACATACAAGAGATTGCAACACTGGGAAAAAGTCCATCTTTTCCCTGAATTCCCAACGACAGAGGCTGGCACTGATCCGTGGATGCTGCATATGGGTGGTGTGAGGACCCCCAGGGATCCAGGAGAGACTCCCAGAGTCCAGGGAGGGAGGGGCCTGGAAAATAATGCTGGGTACATTTTGCAGTTGATCCATCCACATCCGTGCAGCTCCGAGATGAGAATCCTGGCAGTCCCACAGGAATGTCGCCAGCTCGGAGGGGTCCAGGGAACGGAGGAGAGATGGGGATGATATCCAGGAGAACTTTCTGCCAAAGGAGGGAGGTGGCAGAGGGATTGGGCTCTTGGGAACAGTGTCCTTCCCTCTCAGGAGTGCTCGGGGGAGAGAAACCATGGTGCCAGCCCCATTCCCACTGCGCCTGGCCGGGAAGGGGGGACTGGATTTGGGGGAATACAGCCCCAATGGCTTTAAAACAGGAGTGTCCTACAAAAGCAATCCCCATGGAAGTGTGCTGAATTGGATCTTGGGCCGGATCCATGGTAGTGCAACAGGGCCCAAAGTCTCAATCCGCTCATTTCCCAAACCACTGGCTCGGTCCCGACGGGAGGGATCTGGCCCAGCCCCCTCCTGCTTCCATCTATCCAGGTATCTCACTCTCAAACTCAGCAGGTGCCCCGGGGCAAGGAATCTGCCTCTGGAATGAGACAGGCTGAGGTAGGGAACTTTAGTGCCTCAGACCCTCTCAGGCCCCGTGGGGCAAAGCTTCTCCCAGCTCCAAGCACGGGATTCCAGCACAATCCATCCTCCGGACACCACCACTGTGTCACCCCAGAAAGGATTTTTCCAGCTGTCTCCTCTGATCCCAACTGCCCGATGACGGCCTCCTCCATGGATTATCCCACTGGGATCATTCCACCCCTTTCCCCTGCACTAAAGGGCCGAAATCATGAGGTCGTCCTGCTTGGCAGGGCTGGTTACGTGTCCGGAGGGGGTGGAAGTCCGGATTTTGTCCGTGGCCAGGCATTCCTGGCTGCTCACACCCGTGGGAGTGATATCCATGAGTTCTCCGGATGAACTAAGGGGGAAGGAGGGTGACACGGAGATTCCCGACGAAGGATCCGTCGAGCCCGCAAACAACCTTGGGGGCTTTGGGACTAAGTTGGGCTCGTACTGCGCCCTCAGCAGGATCTCCTGGTCGCTGACGGATTTGGGAATCTCCGCAAAGTCGCTGGAGCTGTCCGACACCATCATGCAGTAAATGTCCTGGAAGGAGCTGCTTTTGCTGTCCAGGTTGAAGAGGCTGTCGATGAACTCAGCGAATTCCAGCACCTGGGGACTGGGAACGTCGGCCAGGCGGCCGTTGTGGAGCGCTGGCTCTTCCCGAGGGGACAAGGACGCACGCTCCCCGTCACTCCCGGTGCCCTCGGCACTGCAGCGGCGCTGGGGGGTGGTGCCGCCGCTGTTGAGGACGTTTTCTGGGGGCTGCGTCTCCTGGGAATGCTTGGAGAGGCTGTCGGCAGCCAGCAGCTCTGTCCGGGAGCTGAGGGAAGGGTTTTCCTCAGGGATAACGGGGTCTATATAAAAGCAGTGCGTCTCATCCTTCTCCATGACCGCATGGAGGCTGGGGGAGCCCCGGATGCTCCGGAAACCGGAGGAGCGCCGGGAATCGAAGCTGTAGATGGATTCGTTGTCCGAGAGGCTCTCCATGGTGGCCAGAGGGGCGCGGCGGTCCTGGAGCTCCACGGAGAGACGTTCCTTAGTGTCCAGGAGAAGCAGCTCCACGGGGTCCTTCTGCACGGGAGAAAGCGGCTTCGTCTCATAGAATCCCTCCAGGCTGATTTCCGAATGGGATTTGCTCCTGCAATGGGAAACAGAGAATGTGAGGCTGCAGAATTCTAGAACAGCCAGAGGATCCAAGAGTTCCTCCAACTAGAGGCATCCACAACTCCAGCAAATCTCTTCTTGCTCCATCCTCCCAGCTGGAAATAGCACAAATGGATTCTTCCTCTGCAAACTCCAGTTCTTGCCCTTCTCCCTTTTTTCCTGGCTCACTAAATCCTTCTCCCCTACCCAGAGAGGCTATGGACTATCCCTGATAGTGTTCCAGGTTGGATGGGGCTTGGAACAACCTGTGGACTATCCCTGATAGTGTTCCCAGCTGGACAGGGCTTGGAGCAACCTGGGCTGGTGGAAGGTGTCCCTGCCCATGGCAGGGGCTGGAACTGGGTGATCCTTAAATCCCTTCCAACCCAAACCAAATTTGGTGCCAAGCTTTACCTTGGGAAAACCCCAACTGTCTGGATAAGGAGAAAAGGAAGTTTCTTCCATAACTTCTCCTGGCCTTGCTGCACTCAGATTCCTGAGCAAAACAAGGAATTTTTCCCCTCAACATTCCACAAGACATCCTGAAGCTTTAACTCCCACAAAGGCAGCCCATGGATCTGTCTTTCCCACAAGCATGGATCACAACGCTCCAGGAGGAAGAGAATCCACACCTGGAGCCAATATTCCATGAAAAATCTCTCCTTACTTGGTACTGCTGTTCCTTCTGTCCGCTGGGATGGCTCCAGTTCCAATCTGCACGGAGGGGCAGCTGGGCAACGGCTGGCTCTGGAATATCAGCTCTGGGGTGAGATCCACTTCTGTAGGGCTCACCATCACTTTGGCTGCGGAAAGCAGAGCTGTTTTCCCCTTGTTGTAGTTCTCCAAGACCTGTCCAAGGAAAGCAGAGGAACAGCAGGAATTTACTGGAGGCCTTCAAACAGCTGGTTTGGCCTCTTTCTTCCCAGAGCCTTCTGGAAGCACAGGGAGATAAAGGATTAGATGGATAAATCCTGACCTATCCCTGGATGTCACCTGGGCTCCAGTTTAATGGCAAGTCCTGGAATGAACCATCACCACTCAACCTCGTGTCATTCTGACGTTAAATTTGGAAACAGGAGCATCTGGGACTTTGGGAATTCCATTCCCAGACCTCACCACACTCCACTCCAACACTCTGTGCAAGACTGACTGGGAGCATCCCCTTTCCTCCTCTTCTCCGAAATAAACGGCCTGGTGTATTTAACCAGCAGCATTCCTGGGCAAGGCTGGCCTGTCCCAGTGTTTTTTGGGATGGTAGTTCCCTGCCTTACCTTGTTGAGCCCCTCCATGACCACGTAGGGGAGGTGTTCGTGCAGCATGGCTGGGGAGATGATCACCTCATTGAAGGCTTTGTTGTCCCCCCAGATGGCAAAGTAGGTGGGATCTTCCTGCTCGCAGCAGCTGGAAAAAGAGTCCAGACAACAGGGAAGATGGGATGGAAGAGCAGGGCAGTGTTTTGGCACGTGAAAACAGCAGGATGCAGAGGGAGAAAAAGAGGAAAAACAGACGGAGGAGCTGTTAAAATACATATTGCTCCAAAATTCTGCATTATCCAACAGGGACACGATTATCCATGGGCTAATCATCATCTGAAGAGGAGAAGGACTTTGGACAAGGGCCTGGAATAATGGGAAAAGGGGGAGTAGCTTTAAGCTGAAAGAGGGTGGGTTTAGATGGGATATTGGGAAAAAAATTTGTCCCCATGAGGGTGCTGAGGCCCTGGCACAGGCTGTCCAGAGAAGCTGTGGCTGCCCCATCCCTGGAAGTATTCCAGGCCGGGTTGGATGGGCTTGGAGCAACCTGGGATAGTGAAAGGTGTTCCTGCCCATTGCAGGGGGTAGAACTGGGTGATCCTAAGTCCCTCCCAACCCAAACCATTCCAGGATTCCATGCACTGGTTTAGATTAGATACTGGAAGAAACTCTTCCCTGTGAGGGTGGTGAGACTGGAAAATTGGGATGGATTTCCAAGGGAAGCTGTGGCTACCCCATCCCTGGAAGTGTTCAAATCTAGGCTGGACTGGGCTTGGAGCAACCTGGTCTCGTGGAGGGCATCCCTGCCCATGGATCTCCACAATCCCTTTCAAACCAAACCATTCCATAACTCCGCCAGCACAGACACAACCACTGTCCCCGTGAGACAACAGGGACGAAAACCTCCTTCTCCTTGTGTCAGGGAGAGTTTTCCAGCAAGAATTCTGGCAGGAATTGCAGGACTCACCAGCACTGCTCGGCAGGGTGGTTGTGCACCACGTGGATGATGCGCCCGGGGGGGTACAGGGGGGTGCTGGCGCTCAGGGCGATGGTCAGGTCACTGGGATGAGTCCAGAGCCGGTTGCTCGTCACTGAGTTCTCTTCCGGCTCCTCGGGAAGCTCGGATTTGGGAATGCACTTGGTGGCCCCCACGATGATCCTCCACTGTTCCCACAAAGAGAGGGAGAGGAGGGAGGATTCGAGGAGAGAAAAGCAAAGAAAAGCAGAATCGCCTCGTAAGACTTGAGAGGTTTAAAGAATTCCAGAGGCAGGATGTTCCCTGTTTTCTTTCACACAGGAGGGATTTGCCTAAGGAAGGTGTGTGAAACACCAAGAGAGGTGGCCAGGTAAAACACAATAACACTGGGAATAAATAAGGAACAATACAAAGACAGGAAAACAGGGAAGCTGGAGACAGAGATGATCCAAGTGTTTCTGAAAGTTGGTTTTCCATTCCCAATTATATACCCTCTCCAGGTAAATTCCATCATGTATTATCCCTAAAAATCTTCATATTTTATGTTTTTTTCCATCTTGGTGCAATGGTAAAGACTGGGGAGGGACAACTTCCCACATTTCCTATCTCCAAGACTATTTATCCTGGAACAGCATCACCTCGATGTTCCTACAAGCATAGCAGCTGCTGTACCTCCAGCGTGTTCCCAGTTTTTATAGGCCAGGAAAAGCCACAGTTGGAATACAGACTTTAAAAGAGGCTCAGACAGAAAATTCCCTGCTCAGTTATTTGGGATCTGTGATGGTGAAGTTGCAGCACGTGAGCCAGAATGATCCCACTGAGCTCTCCAGCTCTTTCCATCATTCCTCTGGTTCCTTAAATAATGATCCTGAGGAGACCTGGAGGGAACATGCCCTTCCTGCCACTAGAATTCCCCATCCCCGCTCAGAGACATCTCCAGGTGTTGGTTCTTCCCTCTCACCTTTGGTTTGGTGCTTCTTTGGAGAACATCTAGAAGCTGCCGGCGAAATCCCTCCAGCTGAGAGAGGCCAATCCTGGAAGAGAGGAAGATGTGATCATGGAAAAGAAGAAGATGTGACTCTGGAAAAAAAGATGTGGTTACGGAAAAGAGGAAGACATGATTCTGGAAGAGATGAAGATGTGATTCTGGAGAAGAAGTGAGTCTGGAAAAGAAGAATGCTATGGATTATGGAAGGGGGGAAAATGTGTTCACAACACCTTGGCAGGGAACAGGACAAGAAGGATACAAAGCACAGAAAAACATGGAATTGTGTTTAAAAGGACTCTACAAGGATACAACATGGAGCAGATGGATTCAGAGGTGGGCTGTGGCATCACCCAGGAGTAGGAGCCAGGAGTGAGAGGCCCCAGGGAATTACTGGGACAATAACCAGGATCAGATCAGTGAACAGGAAAGGAGGGACGTGACACAGAGAAGGGTCCTGGAGCTGAATGACACCCCAGAGCAGATGACAGGATGGACAGGATCATGGCATCCAGACAAATCCCAGGCTCCTGCTCCAAATCCCTGCTCAGCAGAACATATCCCAGGAGATGAGGAAGGTGAGGAATGCCAAGGCACAAGGAATGAGCTGGTTTGGAGGTGTGAGGTGACATGGAACACGGATTTTGGGATAAACTGGCCCAAATGCAGTGAAAGCACATCCAGGACAGGGCCAAGATAACACAGGAAACCAGGAAAGTGGCACTGATATTCCAGGTACCACAAGGTATATTCCAGAGGTAGGACATTCCCCCTTTTCTTTCACACAGCAGGGATTTGCCTATAAAAACACCAACAGAGGCGTCCAGGAAAAACACAGTGACACAGGGAACCAGGAAGATAAACAGGGAACAATACAAGGACAGGAAAATGAGGAAGCTGGAGACAGAGATGACCCAAGTGTTTCTGACGGGAAACAGATGATTTGGGACAGAACAGTAGAGATTCATCAAGGAATTCAGACACTTCTCCACTTGCCTGGGCACCAGATCTTTGCCAAGCACCACTGCAGTCACAAACTCCTTGGAATACTCCATGGCATCCTCACTGGAAGAGAAACAGGAGCAAGAAGAAGCAAACAGTGTTGCATTCCCAGTTTGGTGGCAGGGAAACCAGGGGCACAAACCCCAATCCAAGCTGCTCCAGGCTTTGGGGATTTGCACCTTGTGGAAGAAGAGCCTGATCTCCACATCCCATGGACCAACCGTTCTCCTGCACATGGCTCTGGATATAGCTGGGAAAGGAAATGCTTGAACTCAATGCCTCACAATCATTTTCCAATAGTTTGGGAATGGCGGGACAGCCAAGGAAGAAGATATCCCGTGCTCCTGAGGCTACAATGTAGGATGAAATACCCCAATATTTGGGAGAATTCAGATGGCAAATTTCTGCAGCAACCTGAGTTCCAAGACAAGACAAAAGGAATCAAGATTCCCACTCTGAGCTTCCTGGAGATATTCCCAACCAGTTACCACAGGCAGAGGCTGCCTCACTGACCTAAGGATGATCCTGGGCATGACACAAGTCAGGAGCTACCAAAGGATCCAGGAGTGGAAGTTTGGAGCAGAAGGTTGTAAAACTCTCCTGAAGTATCGTCCTCTGTAGCTCTGTGGCTGCAGAAGACTTGGGAATACTATAAGGAATGCCAGCATCCAGATCCAGCAGCAAGATGGTTTAAAACCCTTGGCTGCTCCTGGAATATGATGCAGGAACTACCACAAGAAGCTTCTCACGATCCATAGCTGATTCCAAGGATCCCCATGGTGTCTGTCAGGACTAGGAAGACCTTCCCTCACTTCCCAGCAGTCCAATGGGATTTTTTGTTTGGGAATGACATGACCAGAAGGTTTGTTCCCACTTATAATGGGAGGAATTCAGGATTAATCTCTCCCTGGTTTTGCCCCACAGCCAAGGGAGATAAACTAGAACAATCCCTGTGACCAATTTTAGGCTGCAGAATGTCAGAAATCACATCCCAATTCCAATTTCTTTGGAAAAGGAGTCCAAACAACCAGATCAGCTGCTGCAGACACCTGCATTTGGTCAAGTAGCTCCCTCATTTCCATCTGTTCAGGGAGATGGGCAAACTGGGAGTGGGCAGAGAGTAAGGAAATTGCACCCATTTTCCATTAAAATTAGAGCCATGGATAACTCAGTTATAAACCAGAATATTTGGGAAAGTGGTCACCTGCCATCCTAGCCTGAATTCCAAACTATATCCCAGAGGAAACACTCGGCTTCTTCAGGCTGCCTGTCTGTTTCACTGCTCCCTAGAGCCTCACAAGCAGGATCCAGTGTATCCCAGGTGTATCCCAACACCTACCTGAGCAGCCCACCTGGGGGGGAATAGGCAAAGCACTTCAGGGATGGATACTGGGGACGCAGCAGGAAGGACAGGATGGCAGCTGTACCAGCTCCAAGGGAATGCCCAACCACAATTAGGCCGTAGTGTTTTGTTCCTCTTCCCTAAAAAACATGGAAACAACAAGGAATCAAGGTCAGGTTGGAAATTAAATTAAATTTATCCCCCAAATTTCTCTCTTTCCCCAGTTTTGGAGTCTTCTTTTACACATGAGCACTCCAGATTCCAGCTGAGCAGCTCCTTGCTTGTTCTGAATCATGGAATCATCGTGGAATCCTGAAATGGTTTGGGGTGGAAGGGAATGGAGAGATCATCCCATTCCACCCCCTGCCATGGGCAGGGACACCTTCCACTAGCCCAGGTTGCTCCAAGCCCCATCCAACCCATCCTGGAACACTTCCAGGGATGGGGCAGCCACAGCTTTTCTGGGAAACCTGTGCCAGGGCCTCACTGGAGGCTGGAATTCATTCACTTCTGGAATTCTACATTTGGCCTACTATGACTTCCCTGAAAGAAAAAAGGTAGGAAGAAAAAGGAAATGCACACCAGCTGTTTGAATTATTGAGGATTTGATGGGAGCCTTTTGCCCCTCCTGATAACATCCAAGCCCACACAGAAAGTGTCCCTACACCTCACTGGATACTTTTCCCTGGAATATCTGTCCTTGGCAACTGTCAGAAACAATGTCCTGAGCTGGTGGGACCTGGGACAGCACCTATGGACCTAAAGCCAGGAAAGATTCCTCCTGAGTAACAGGAACAACCCCCATTTTCCCTTTCTAGGCAGAGAAGAATGAAGCTCCATCCCAAAAAGCTGGATGCTGGTTTATCTCTTCCTCTATCCACCAAAAACCCCAAGGCAGCACTTCAGCAACTATTCCCAACACATAAACCAAGGTAAGCTGCTTCCCAACATCTCCCTTGAGTCCTGTGACATCTCCCTGCCACCAGGAATGTGCCCACAGGGACGGTCAGCATGGCATTCCAAAGAAAATCTCCATAAAAATGGGATTTTAGTTCCTGCTGATTTGGTTTTAATGCTCCCTGTCCTTCATTGCCACCACGTGGGACTTCCTGCCTCAGGAAAAGGAAAATAATCAGGAGCTCTGCAGTACTGGTGCTTCCAAAATAAAAAAGCCTTGTGGGAAGTCTGGATGGGGCTTGGAGCTACCCAATCTTGTGGAATGTTCTCTGCCCATGGCAGGGGGTGGAATACAATGAGCTGTAAGGTCCCTTCCAACCCAAACCATTCCATGAATGAGTAACTAGCTGGAAATCCAGAGAGACAGGAATTAAAGGAAGAGCTGAGAAATGAATACAACAGACTCAGGGACACAGAGATTCCCTTAAAACCCAGTTCTTTATGGAAATCTCATGCTCTGTCCAGAGACAACTCTTACTCACCAAATCCCGTCCAAAAGCTTGGGACAGCACCATCTCCTGCTCCAATTTCTTCTTGATGTACTCAGCAGACAGCACCATTCCCTGTGGGAAGCAGGAAGACACAGCAGGATGTAAATGGGATCTCAACATCCAGAAGCCAGAGGGTGAGGAAGCTCTGGAATGTCCCTCAGCATGCATCAGGGTGGAAGGAGAACTGACTCCCCTCCGCATTTCCAAAGTTTTGGTGTTTAAGGAGTAATGGTAGTTCTTAATTAAGGAACACTCCAAGGGCTTATTCCCGGGCTTTTAGAGGGAAAACCACCCCAAATCCATTAACTTAAACACAGGGTTCTGGATTTGGTACTTCAGGCCCCAGGACCTGGGGCAGAACAGACAAATAGACTTGGGTATTCTAAATATTGGTGTTTTAAAAGCCAAATTAACCTATTACAGGTAAATCTGGGAAGGAGTTTTCCAATTAAATCTGGGAATAAAAGTGTGAATTATTCTAATAGAGATAATAATACAAACACCAAAGGGAAAAGTGGCAGCACTAGGAATTAGTTCCTGCCGTCTGCAGCCATCAATATTAAGGGAATTTAGCTGTCAGAGGATATTCATCCCAAATTATTACAAGTTTTTATTCCCTAGAAGTCAAGAAGTGCTGGAAGATGGGAAAGATCATATCTGGGTCTAAACATTCCTCCTCTGTGCTGAGGAGTGTTTCTTCCTCTGTGCGGTAATTCCAAATGTAGTTGATCCAATTCCAAGTGTAGTTATAAACAAACAGCTGGAATTTAGTTTGTTGCATAAATTCCTGGTGATGCTACAGTTTAACTCAGTGGGAAGTGAGCCCGAACTCCAAAAAATGGGGGAAAAAATGGAGAAATCATCTCATTGGCTGTTTTCCTTTAAATCCCTAACTTAAAATGGTGTAAGTACAATGGGAATGTTACTGGGGGCTCACTCTCCATCTCAGAGATATAAAAGGATTCTTGGCTCCAAAAGCAAAGAAAAATATATTTAAATAATAATATATAAAACCTCAGTTATCCCAGAGCTGGTTCAGGGGCTGGAGTTAAACATGGCAGGATAACCAGAGGGGAGAATCAGGGGAAACACCAGGGAGAAATCGGAGGGAAATCAGAGGAAGAGTTGAGGGGGAAAATGGCAGGGGAAAATCACGCGGGAAAATTGGGCGGGAAAATCTAAATCAGGGATAAATCGAAATGAGGAATAAATCAAGGATAACAGTGCTGACTCTCTTGCAGCAGTATCACCTCATCGAGCCTCCAGCGATCAAGTTTTATTCCACTCTCACAGAATTACTTGGATTATTTCAAAGGGGGGCAGAAAGGAATAAGAGAAGTCAGCGAGGAAAAGAAAGCAAAGAAACACGGAATTTTCCAGGTCCTCAGTATCCGAAATGTCCTTGATCCCAATCTGGATGCTGGAGAGGGGAAGCAAGGCAGCGGAGACCCCCTTCCATGGAAATGGGATACATGGGATGCTGCCACCACCAAAAATCACCACGCTGGTTGTGCCTTATCCCATCTCCCAGCAGTTCTCCAGCTTCCAGAAGAGTCTCCATTCCCAATCCTAATGAGAAGTGAGCAGCAGGCCACTGATCTAAATTCCCACTGCAAATTTGGGATTCTATTTTTAGGAAGCGTGACCCAAATCCACAGTGATGTCACTGCTGAGATGTTAGTCAGCCTTCAGGACATGTTTTTGGTAATTATATCCTAATGGAGACAGGGATTTTAATTATTATGGAATGAGACTGCAAACTTCCATTTAAATTTTCCATTGGAAAAATTTCCTAAATTTCATGGAATTCTGGTTGGGGTTGAAAGGGACCTTAAGAATCATCCAATCCCATGGACAGGGACACTTTCCATTAGCCCAGGTTGCTCCAATCCCCATCTAACCTGGTCTTGGACACTTCCAGGGATGTGGCATCCATAAGTTCTCTGGGAAACAAATCCAATTTCAAGTTAATAAAACTATTTGGGCTTTATTTTGGAAGTTCACACATAAACAACCAAATGGATCAAGGATTTAGGGAAAGAGAATGGAAATATTCTGCATTGTTTTGCATCCCAAAGGCACAAAACTGCTCTGGGATATTCAAGATTTGGGAGGAAAACCCTCAGAAGGGTCTATTTAGGAGAGAAAAATGTTGGAAATTCTCATTACTGGATGTTCTACCAACGTGGGACTGTGGCTGAGCTTCCAGGACTTTCCAGCAGCTCCTTCTTGTTCTCCTGGTTGGCTCAACACCAGGAAACAAAGCTCCATAACATCCTATTTTCACTAATTTTGTCCTGGGAGTTCAACAATTAAATCTGGATTCACCCCCTTGGCTCAGGATTATTTTTAAAATTAACTTTGTTATAAAATCAGTGGATTTTATTGCAAAAATAGTGAAGTTAGATTCTTCTTTGAGTTATAATCCCCTTTTTTTTGGCATTCTAATCCCTAAACTTAGTTCCAGCTCTATTTTTTGATCCAGAATAGCTCAGAGCCCTGATAAACAATTTTTAACTGTGACATTGGAGCTGTGGAGTGATAAAAAACCTCACGTAAACATCGAGACTTGGAATTTTAGGATACCTGATGGACACCCCCAGGGATGGGTGGGACAGAATCAGCAGGAAAACACCCCAAGTCAAACAAATCCTGGGAAAGCTCCCATGTAGCCAAGTCCTTGTTTCCAAATTAAATGTGTAAGTGAGACACTAGATTTGTTTGGATATTGAACTTGACTCCTGGACATTAAAAATGCATTTTAAATTCCATTATCTTCCTTACTTTTCCCTCGGGAATCAACAGCACATTATTGTCTGCAGATTAATATTGATAATAATTCCAGAGAAAGTGAATATTTCTCTCCTGGCAGCAATCCCAAAAAAGAAATAACACAAAGGACAAATAAAAGCTCTGTCTGGAACAAAGGGAATAAACTGATAATGTTTTGTGGAAGTCGCCAGTAGAGGAATATAAAGATCAAAAGCAAAGCCAATTTCTGCAAGGATCTATTCCTGGATTTTCATTGAATCATGGAATTCTGGAATGGTTTGGGTTGAAGGAGACCTAAAAGCCCATCTCAGTCCCATGAGCAGGGACACCTCCTACTAATCCAGGTTGCTACAAGATCTGCCCCCCCCGTGGCAGGGGTTGGAACAGGATCTTTAAAGTCCCTTCCCACCCAAACCATCCCAGGATTCCATGGTTCTATTTCCTAAAGCAGAGGGAAGAGGTTTGGTATTCCAGCAGGACACCATGAGGCAAGCAGGAGTTCCCAACTCATGGCTCCCAAGGACTTCCAAACACTGAGGAACACCTCATCCCCCCCAGCAGCACTTCCAGTGACTGCTCCGTTCCTTCCAACCTTCATTCTGGATTTTTCTTTCCCAATCTGGCTCTGCAGCTTTGGAAACTGCCAAATTCCTGATCATCTTAAAAACTCGGCACGTCGTTCCTTTGCCAGACGGGGGCAAAGGTCAGCTCTGGAATAAATGGATTTAGCCAGCCCAGAGCTGCTCGCAGACACGGAGCATCCATCTGATTTCACGGATCCGAGTCCTGCCAGTATCCTTTGAGGATATTCCCATCACGGCAGAATTTTAAGCACATTCTCAGGCTTTGATTGAAAATTCCTTAAAGGTCGTTGGAAGAAGAAGTTGTTTGAATGGCTCCAGGAATGTCGTTGTGGGTCTCCACGATGCCTTTCCGAGTTTGGAATTCTCTAATTGTATGGAGTTTTTAATTACACGCTCAGCGATTTTAACTGTTCCCAGTGATTTTAACTGTTCCCACTAATTATTTAACACCTCAAAGTCCTTTCTGTAACTCCTTTTTCAAGTAATTAAGACCATTTTGGGGTTTATAATTAAAAAGTGAAATAATTAGAAAAATTCACGGGGTTTTGTTTGGTTTTGGGACTGTTCTCCCTTTGTTTTCCCCACCTTGTGTCCCAGCCACGTTCCGTGATGCCCCTCAACCGGCAGGCGCTCCGCGTCCCCCGTCAGATCCGTCAGGGCATCCTGGAAGAAAAGCAGTCACCTTGCTTCAGGTGAGTCGAATCCGGGTCAGGATTCCAAACTGGGAAGGGCTCCAACTCTCTGGAATGTCCACCGGGGAGGTCACTGCATATCCCACTTACTTTTGGGGACAGAGTTCCTCGGATGCTGATGACCACCTTCTTCTTGTCATGGTCCACGGCCACGTAGAAAGGGGTTTCATAAACCTGGAAAAGATCAGGAGAGACGTTCCCGTTGGATTACCCTCGGGGAAGAGGAGGCAGAGCACACAACAGGATTTGTGTCCAAATGACAGAATTTCATGATGGAAATGGAAGAGAAAAGGGCTTCATTTCCCTTCTTTGTCCCACTACAGCCAGAAGCGGGTAAATCCCGTTGGGAAGGGGGTCTGGGATCGTCCTTACAGCATCGTGGCAGGAAGTGTAGACGATGTCCACGGAGGTCATGTTCTCATCCAGGAAGTGGCGCCGGATGGCGATGGCGTTGCAGCCACAGCAATTGTCCTCCTCGATGGTGACGCCAGGAGCGTAGCGCGGACGTGACGGGCACAGGCAGCAACATCTGCGGGAGGGAAGCACGGCTTTGAGGGAAAAAGGCTGGATTTAGAGTGGCATTCCTAGAGGAAAGGGAAAGGCAGACCGTCCAAACCTCATCCCAATGGCAGTGAGTGCCAAGTGAAGGATAAAACCACGGAACAGCCTCAAAATCTAGGATCAGGTGCAGTTTTCCTTCTGAGCACCAGAGAGAGCTACAATGCAGCCAGTCCCCACGGAATCCAAGGATGGTGGGGTGGGAAGGCTCCTCAAAGGATACTATGCTTAGAAGCGCAGTTTCCCACCGCTTCAACAGGGAAAAGCCAACACTGACCAAGCTCCAGGTTTATTTATAGGAAAAAACTGAGTTTAGAATCATGCCAAAATAAAAAGAGAAGCATAGATTGATTTTCCTTCTTTCTCTCTCAGAAATAAAAGTATTCCCAAGGAATCACATTCCTCCCAGTAGCCCAGGAAGTGCCAAAAGCTCGTCCCCAAATTGAATCCGGTGACAGAATTCTGGCAGCTGGCAACAAACCCTTGCACCAGGGCAAAATCCTGAGCTGGAAAAATCCAATTAATCCAAGGGAGCACAGCCCAAGCCAGGCAAATCTTGGAGGTCTTTTAATCAGGACCCAAATGTCAACTCCCTGATTTCTGAGCTCCAAGAAGCTCTTTCTGGACTTGGTGTTGTGCCAGGTGAGTTCTCTCCGCTGGCTGTTCCATGCTCCAGAGAGGATGGAGCAGAGGACAGGCTGGTTTATGTATGAGGAACTGGAAGGGATTCAGGAAGCCTTTGGAATATGAAGCCCAGAGAGATGGAAAGAAGAAACACGAGGAGAAAAAGGCAGAAAAGAAATCGAGCAGGGAGGAAGCACCAAGGGGATGAAATAAATGTGGGGAAAAACAAAGGGTATTTCTAAATGTGAGAAAACCAGGCAGGAAAAAAGGGATGAGGGTGGGCACTCACGAGCAGGATCTGGCCAGGCGGCAGAGTCCACACGTGGGCTTCCTCATGAGGTAAATGGGCCATCCATAGGCAGCCAGGGCGAAGAGCATGTAGTAACACACCTCCCGGTACCGCTGCATCTCTTGCTGGAAGACACGGGACTCTCTGAGCCTGGAATCTCTTGGAATTTCGTCCCCCATTCCCTTTTTCCATAGTTAGGCATGTGCCGAGCGTCAGCCCCCTCTCCCAGCTGCGTTGTGGTGACAGAGGAGAGCGAGGTGGAGATGCCAGGCAAGAGCCACCCCCTCCCAAAGATTTCTCTGCCTGATTTCCTGAGGAATTCTCTGGCTATCCCACCATGCTGCCAAGGAAGCTGTTTCCTGCAGATTTGGAAATGAGCTCCTTAAATATCCCCTTTCCAGTAGGCTGTAGGATGCCTGGAGAGAGCCACAAAGCCAATTTAGGACCATGTGCCGCAGTTGCATCCTATAAAACCTCAGTTATCCCGGAGAGCTGGATTGGGAGTTGGAGTTAAACACAGCAGGATAATCAGAGGGGAAAATCAGGGAAACATCAGGGAGAAATCGGGGGAAATCGGAGGAAGAAGTGAAGGGGAAAATGGCGGAGGGAAAATGAGGCGGGAAAATTGGGCGGGAAAATGAGGCGGGAAAATTGGGCAGGAAAATCTAAATCAGGGATAAATCTAAATCAGGGATAAATCTAAATCAGGGATAAATCACATAAATTTAAATCAGAGATAAATCAGGGATAAACCAAAATCAGGGATGAATCAAAATCAGGAATAAATCAGGAATAAATCAGAGATAACAGTGCTGTTATCCTCTTGCAGCAATATCAAGCCTCAAGAGATCAAGTTTTATTCCATTCTCATGGAATTTCTTCGATTATTTCAAAGAGGGGCAGAAAGGCACAAGAGAAGCCAGTGAAGAAAAGAAAGCAAGGAACACAGGTGGGTTTGGAAGATCCCACATCCCGGGGACTTACTGCATTCTTCAGATCCAGGTATTTGGTGTTCCTGGTCACTGGCATTCCAGACAGGAAAGCTAAAATGTCATTGTTTGCCTGGAAGTCACAAATACATAGAAAAATTCCTCTGTGAGACAGCAAGACAAAAATCCACTCCCAAATATCCCAACCAGGCCCCTCAAATAGTTCCAATGCCTGATTTTATTCCTCCCTGATTTGAATCCCAACTCAAGGGGGAAAAAACCATTAAAATAAATCAATTTCCTACTGGGCTGACAATCTGCAAACATCAATAGCAGCTTGGAAAACTGGGAATTTTTCCTTCTGTAACCTGAATCCCAAATAAAGGGAAAAATCCCAGTAAAATAAATCAATTTCCTACTGGCTTGACAATCTGCAAATCTCAATAACAGCTTTAGGAATGTTTTCCCCTACAGATTTCTGGAGTCTTCTCCACATCACTGTACAGTGGGAATTATCTTCCTATTCATTTCCAAGTACCTATGACCCCCTTGGAGGCTCTTTTGGGATCAAGAGCTCCCCCTGTATCACCTGCCTGGAGAAGACCATTCCGGATTCCAGACTTGGAATCAGCACCAGCTGAGCCCTTTGAGAGGGAAAAACCACAGGGAAAAACTCAGGAAAAGCTGCTGAAGTTGCCATTATTTTTCTTTCCCAGCCCAGCGAGCGAGAACGGCCCAGAAACGAGGTGGGCAGAGCCACGTAGCTGTTCCCAGGAAATCCCGGAGCAGCTGGGAAGCTGAGATTCCCAGGTTTTCCCACCTCATCCAGCACGGCGCTGCGCTTGGCCCGCTGCCGCTGCCGCAGGAGAACCAGCCCCGCGATGATGTCGGAGGGGACGATGTCCAGGTCTCGGAAAAATTCCGCAAAAAGGTAAGCGATCTCAGAGTAGGCGTCCTGCAAAATCCAGGGAGAGAGGGGTTGGAGGAGGAGTTTGGGTGTGGGGAGCCTCAAAACAGGACACAAAGCGAGAACTGGACTCATTTCTGGAGCTCTGCCTCTGAAACAGCCACGAGATTCCTGCAGGGAATGCCAGATCTGGACTAATCACACGATTATTGTCTCGTTTATTTCCCACAGTCCCATTCGGGGGCTGGATTTGTGCTGTGTGTGGGCACCTCGACATCCAGACAGCTCAGGCAGGACAAAGTGAGGGAAAGGGAATGGTTTTGGCTCTCTCTATTAAACAAAACAGAGAAAATGGGATGAAAACCAAGCAAATCCCAATCCAGTGCAACCTCAGAGTCATCCTTTCTCCTCTAAAGCAGAATAAAGGCCATTCCATGCAGAAAAAAACACTAATTTTGTCCTATTTAAGAGTCTCTTCAACTCTAACTTTGCCCTGCGTTCCTTTCTCCCATATTTATCCCAGACCCGAGATCCCTTTGCCCAAACTTAACCCAAACCTGGGATCCTTTCCCCAGATTTAACCCAGACCTGGGACCCTTTCGCCCATATTTAACTTGCCTGTACTTATCCCAGACCTGGGATCCTTCTGCCCAAATTTAACCTGCCCATATTTATCCCAGACCTGGGATCCTTTGGCCCATATTGCCAGGCTTTTCCAGGTTTATTTTGGATGACACCAAAGCAAAAAGGCATGAAAAGTAAAAACTGAGTCACTGAATGCAGAATTCCCAGGAATGAAGGTGACTGAACCCAAAAAAGGAGGGACAGAAGTGGAAGTGACCTGAGAGGGTCAAGCAAAGGCTCTGGAGCAGAGGGACAAAGATATTTTGAGGAGAAATGTCCTTTTCCCACTTTTTGCTCTGTGCTACAGTAAAAAACCCACAAGACCTTACAGGAGAATATTTTGGGAGGCTGGAGAGGGGCTGGAATGTGGGTCAGTGCTGACCTGTCATTACTCCAGCCTAAGGACAAGGGTGATCCAGAGGCTGGAGCAGCAAAATGTGGAGTCGTACCCACCATTGGCCCATATTTGACTCCTGCCATTCCAAACTTTTCCTACAAGGATTATCATAGCCTTATCCTGAACTTTTATCCCGTGTTTTCATAGTATCCTTTATCCAGCATCAAAACCCACAAGACTGGAGTGTTGTGGAAACCCTGAGCACTCCAGGACGGGATTTCTCCTCTCCCTTCTTTGACCATCAAGACAGTAAATCCCTTCTCTTCCCTGCAGGAATGACCTACATCCTTTTATCCCTGCCAAACTCCTGGAGTGTGGGATGACTTTCTGTCATTTTTCAGTTCCCTACAAAAGCCAGTTAAATCCCCTTTAAGAACTGGGGCTCCAGGTGCCAACTCTCCGTGCCAGCAGTGCCTTTGGAAAGCCAACGGCATTCCAACCGCAGTATCCTTGAAATCCTGACCTCATCAATCCTAACACGGCTCCTCTGAGCTCACATGAAATGCCAAGAGCCTCCAAAAGAAACAGGACAAACACCCATTAATCCAAAGTGGCAGCTACAGCCCTGGATGCTCCGACAAAAAAAGCCCCTGATGGAAGTTCAATGCATATTTTCCGCTCCAAAGGAACAGCTTTTTGTGGGAACACCTGACTTTATTCCTGTTTGTCCACCTGGAGTGCTCTGCTACAAACCCTGAAGGCTCTGGGGCTTCAGACTTCACCCCAGATCCTTTCCCCAAAGCCATATCCATCCCATAAAATTCTTTTCCAGCCCAGAGGACAATGCTCCTCTGCTGCTACATTTTTTTTTCCCGTGGAGTCTGGGATAGGCAGCAGTGGATTCATTTCTGATCCATTACGTGCTCGTTCATTCCACATGCTGCCATGCCAGGACACAACGTCAGGGCTTGTTCCTGCAGAGAAAAGAAGCTGGAAATTGCTCAAAAGCTGAATGTAAAGTGGAAATTCAACAGCACGAGGAGTGTGAGGCGTCTGGAATCCACTTTTATTCCAAACTTCAAAAAAAAGAAAAGGAGAAACAGTCACTGCAGAATGGAAAGTTTGTTAAAAAGAATTCAAAATATCTGGAATACTTAGCAATCCTGAATACAACGGGAGTTGTTCAGGGCATTTGGGTGCCTGTCAGGGCTCTCTCTCCCCCAGGATGCAGCATCCATGCTGTGCATTCAGGACAGGAGTCTCCAGCACTTGGGCAAGGTGACCTAGATGTGCTCTCAGGGAGAAGGGAAGCACCCCTGCTCCACAGCACCAAGGAAAAGCTGCTGTGGGAGCTGCCAGGGCACAAAGCTCCTTTGGTTTCAGTTTACCAGATGGATTTCCACATGGATTTCCCCAGCAGATAAGCTGGGAGCTGGCAGGCCTGGGCTTGAACTTCCCAGTGGGACAGCAGGTTGGGGCTGGGACATTCCCGGGGAACATGGTGGCATTTCAGCCAGGGAAAGGGATCCTGGGAGAGGCAGCATTCCAGGATTTCTGCACAAGGACTGTGACAATTCCTGCAGCCTTCCACACTCTGGAAGCTGCACTTGTTGATAATTCCCCAGCACTCCCTAAGAAATGCTGTTAATCCAATTCATCACCTGAGAAGAACAAATGTTCACCTGACTCTCCTTTATTTTTCCACTTTCCCTTTGGAGCTTTCAATCCCAGTCTCATTTCTCTTCCTCTCCACGTTCACATCCCTTCCAATGTGCTCCTTTTCCCGCTGCATCCTTTTGGAGCACGAACTCTGGGCTATATTTAGTGAGGACACAGCGGCTGTGGTCGGTCCCTTGGTGTTTTCCCTGTCATTTTCTGTGCCCTTCTAACTGGAGTTAAACGTCTGGGTGGATTTTTTGGCCACCGCTGGTTTTGTTGGAATGTCCTTGATAAATCCCAGCTTTTTCCCTGAGAGGTTGTAACTAATTCAGAGCTCAGTGTCTGCGAGTGCACGAATCTCCTGATTTTTATGACTTTCTGCTACCTTTGGGAACAATTCCCTGGTTCTGCTGGCTCCTTCACGAGTCCTCAAATCCTTAGAATTCCAACCAAATTAGTTAAATCAAAAGCAAAGTTTTCCAGTGCCAAAGTTTGACTTGCCTCTCCAGCAGGTCCTCAGGAATGCTGGTGAATCCCACCCTCAGGCACAAACCTGTTCCCAGTGATTCTAAGGAGAATGGAATGATAACTTTTGGGGAAGGAATTTCAAGGCCTTTACCCTTCCCTGCTAGAGAACAGCAAGGGAAAATCCCAATGGCAGCACGTGAAAATTCCCAATAATCATCACATGGATCTATGGATTAAACAGCAGTTTTTGACTGTCAGAAAATCCAGAAGGAGTTTGGTGATTCTTCCAGGTTTTTGTTTCCCCATTCCCAAATTCTCTTCCTTAAGGGTGTAAGATGGATGGAAACAGCAGGAGAAAGTGCACAGGAAGTGGCTGATAAAGGGAAACGGGAGCTGCCCAGGAAGTGCTGCCAAATGTGATCCTAACCTGAGGGAAACAAGGATTTCTCCCACTGATCCCAAACAGGAGATTTTTGGTACCCACCGACTGCGAGTCCTTTGTCCGTGTGCAGCAAAGGAACACTTTGAGCCTGCGTGTCCAGCTGCTGGCTTGTCCCTCTTCCAGGCGGTGTCTGGGAATAAAGGGGAGAGCAGGAATGTGAGGAGAGGCAGAACACGGCATAGGATCCAACATGGAGTGGCACAGCCTGTGCTGTCCCTGGAAAAATGGGATAAGGTTCCCCCAGTCCTCCTTTTCTCCCATCTGAGCCCCCGCTGCTCCTTCAGCCACTCCTCATGCTCCAGCTCCTTCCCCAGCTCCGTTCCCTTCCCTGGATACACTCCAGAGCAGTGTGAATCCACAGGATCAAGCTCTGTGTTTGGATACCTGCTATCCTCCCTGAATGAGATGCATGGAATGAAGCTCCTGTTGCAATTTGGCAGCTGCTCCATGTGCCAGGATGTGCGACCACTCAGGAGGAAGAAATCTACCTCAGAGTGAGGAAGTGGGAATGGCACAAGAGACCCTGAGCATTTCAGACATGCAATTTTTCCCAATCACAGAATCATGGAATGCTTTGGGTTGGAAGGGACTTTTAGGATCATTGTGTTCCACCCCCTGCCATGGAAGTAGGGACTGATTCCGTGCCAGAGTGCCAAACTCCCTGAAGTCCACAGCTCCTCTTTTTTTCAGGGAAACACAGATTTAATCCAGGTCAGAGCAATCCAAAATAAAACACCATTCCATTTTCTGGCATTTTCTTGGGCATCCCATCAGGATAAGCCAAAGCCCAGAAAGTGGGTTGCACCTGGAAGGAAAAGATGCTGGCAAAGGAATATTTGCCTGAAGTGCAAGGAGCAGATCCCACAGGGATCCATCAGCTCCTGCCTGAGTATCTGAAAACAGCTCTCCATAACCTTTTGGAAGATTCCAAAAGAAGAATGGGAATATGAGTGGCAGTAGGGCTCTGTTCCCCCAGATTCCAAAGAACTCCAGAATTTCCCTGGTGGGGTTAAACAACCAAGTGTACTCTGTGCTATTTTCCCTCCATCTTTTCCCAAATTCTTTCTTCCTAATGCCAAACTTCCACACGCTCAGTAGGAGCTCCAAAGCTCCTTGGAAAAGCCTTGGCACAACGAGCCAAGCCTTTTATTGGGTTGTTTCTTTTTCCCAGCCCACACACACACCACGATGCCACTGGGAAAGGAAAACCACTGTGGGACACAATCCAGCCAGGCAGAGAACTTCTTCATCTATTCCTTGGAAAGGATTTCTTTCAGCAAGAGGGAGAAGTTGGGAATATATCCCTTGGAAACAATTGTTTGAGCAGTGAACAGTCACATTTGATGTTTGTTTTTCACATCATAGCCCACAGCGTTTGCTTGTTAACAGCTGTTAACATTCCCTTTCCAGAGGGAAAATCCATGAACAGCAGGAACAAGCTCTCTGTAAATGCTGCAGGCCTGGAGGGACAAACCCGGCCAAGAGAGAAAGGCCTTCACTCAGCTTTCTGGGATCTCAAAATTCCCCACAGAGGAGATAATTTTGGGGTTGGTTTGAATTTACTTTTGCAAGCTGTGGAGCTCAGATTTGCTTTAGAAAAATCACCACAGAATTTTGGAATGGTTTGGAATGGAAGGGACCACAAAGCTCATCCAGTTCCACCCCCTGCCATGGGCAGGGACAGCTCCCACTATCCCAGATTGCTTCAAGCCCCATCCAGCCTTGGACATTTCCAAGGATGGGGTAGCCACAGCTGCTCTGGGAAAACCATTCCCATTCTTACCACTCTCACAGGGAAGAATTTTTTCCATGGATGTAGTACTACATCCACAGTATCATCCTTCTTATCTTCCTGGGAATGCCCTGATCCCAAGCAGCAATCACCATGCTGGGCATTAATTCCAAATATTCCCGGCTACTCGAACGTATTGGAAAGGTCAGGAGGAATACCTGGCATTCCACAATAAAACCCAGGCTCCTTCCCACAGAACTTGATGCACTATCCTTAGAAAAGCCTAGTTTTCCCTCATAAAGGATCCCATTCTAAGTCATTGGAAAAGCCTGTATTCGAAATACAGAAATCCAATAAAAAATGTGAAATTTGCAGAGTGTTTTTTAAAAGCCTCATTTTTTATCCCTTGGATCCCAATGCCCTCAAAATCCACATTCCTCAAGGACAGTCACATATCAAAGGAAACAATGGCTGTTTGTGTTGTCCCCTACTGGAAAAAATCCTTCGGAAAAAGCTTTGCTTGGTGAAAAAAAGCTTTTTCTCTCCCCATCTGGGGAGCTCCAAGATGGAATCAATTCTTAATTAAAAGATCTGACTGCCAACACAAAGGGAATTGTTCCTTGGCCAAGACTACATAGGAGAAACCTCAGGGCAAAAGGTTGGATTTTGGAGAGGAAAATAAAGGAAGAAATGGGATTTGGAAGGAGATGCTGCCTCGAAGTAAGGAAAATTTAAGCACAGACTCACTGTTTCCACAGAAAACGCTGCTATGGGATATGGACAAACAGGTTGTTGTGGTCAGCGGGGTCCATGAGGATCCACAAATCCAGTAACTAAGGCAGAATCCAGCTGGATTCCGCATGGCTTCGCCTCTTTTGGATGCAGGTGCCCACACACAGCACCTGACAGGGCGCTGCATCCTGCCAAAATCCCCCTCAGCAGAGCGGAATGCTCCCTGCAGCAAGGCAAGGACAAGGGCAAGATCCCAAAAAAGCAGGACACCCTTCCAGAAACCTTGCCCTGGGAAGCTGTGGCTGCCCCATCCCTGGAAGTGTGCCAAGCCACGTTGGACAGAGCTTGGAACAACCTGGGATAGTGGAAGGCATCCCTGCCCATGGCTTTAAGGGCTTTAAGATCCCTTCCAACCCAAACCATCCTGGAATTCCCTGGTTCTGGGAGGATTTTGAGTGCTTGTGGCCATGAGGACACAGCACTGGTAACCCTGAATCCCTCCACTGGTTCTTTCCTTAAATCTTTGTGTCTTTGGATAGAAGGGAAATTCAGTCTACTGTGAAGACAGGCTGGGAGAGCTGGGAATGTTCAGCATGGAGAGGATAAGGCTCTGGAAAGATCTTAAAGTGCGTAGAGTGGATCTGAGAGAGCTGGAGAGGCACTTTGGTCAAGGGGCTGGAGGGACAGGACAAGGGGAAATGGCTTCCCACTGACAGAAGGCAGGGATAGATGGGATATCGGGAAGAGATGCTTCCCTGTGAGGGTGGTGAGGCCCTGGAATGGATTTCCCAGAGAAACTGTGGCTGCCCTATCCCTGGAAGCATCCAAGGCCAGGCTGGAGCAACCTGGTCTAGTGGAAGGTATCCCTGCACAAGACAGGGAGCTGGAATTCAATGATCTTTTAAGGTCCCTTCCACCCAAGGCACCCCGTAATTCTGGGATCCCATGGAATGCTGCCTTACCTGAGGTTGTAGGTCCTTAGGTTGCGCTGCCGGCGCTTGGTGGCGCGGAGCTTGACGAAGGTGCGTCCCGTGGGATCGAAGACACACAGCACAGTGATGCACACACTCAGGATCACCACCCAGTTGCACACCACCATTCCTGAAAAAAAACAACAGGAGTCAGGTGCTCCAGCCCTTACTTCCCACCCCAAACTCCTGCAGCAAAAGGAAATTCTCTGCAAAGGCTTTTAAGCCACAGATGGATGAGTCTTCCGGCTGTTTTATGGGGCCATTAAATGCTCCCTGAGTATCTGGGACTGCACCATTAACATCATCCCCACCAGGAGACTGGCAAAGGCTTCCAGGAAAACAGTAAAGCCATTCTGAAGGGAAAAAGTGGAATTTTCAGACTGCCCTTCCCTGGGAACACAAATCCCTGCCTGAGTGCCGGCAGCACAAGCAGATGAATGGAACGACTGTTCCGAGCAATAAACAGGAAAACAAGCCCCACATTGACAGCTCCCATCCACTTCCCAGAGTCAATCGGCACAGGCGGGAATGAAGGATGCCCGCCAATCCGTCGGAATGCTCCCAGGCTGCATTCCAGCTCCGTACCCAGGGTGACACTCTTGGCTGTGATGTCGTTGCAGGAGGTGTAGTACTGCGTCAGCCACACGATGCCCACGATGGCGTACACGAACTCGATCACCAGGATCGCTGGAAAAAACGGGAACAGCACGGATAACAGCGGCCTCTTCCCTAAGGATGAGCTCCTCTCCCCATTTTCTCACAAGGAATAGGTTATTCAGCAGGGCATAAAAATGCTTTGGAAGGGGTTGGACAAGGAGATGAGCCAAAGTGCGACACGTTCCTAACAACTCCGAAAAAATGGGATCGTGGAGGGGTCAGCGCCCTTGGTTGTGTCACAGGTATGAATCAGAGATCCAGACCTTCCTCCCACGCCGCTGGAAAGACTCCCTGAGGTAGCGGGAATCACAGGACCCAAACCTTAACTACCTCAGACAACTGGCCTGACTCACGGATCCAAAATAAATCGTGTGGATCCAGGATTAATCCTGCTCGCTACGCTTAGCAAACATTCCCAGCACCTTTGCAGCCCTTCCCATAATAGTTCCAAGGAGACAGTGCTTAAGGAGCTCCTCAGTTCTGCATGTGACTCTGACAACGAACCAGAAACTGGGGATTAACAGTGCTTCCCTGGAACAAAAAAGCTGGGAAACTGCTCTGAAGTGCCCATCCTCCCACTTTCTCCCCAGAATTCCAAAGGACACATGGGCAATCAGGTGTGGAGAAAGTGAATATCTTGCTTGGGATTGCCTAAATTTTGGTGGAGCTGAGACTAAATCTAGCCTGACTTATTCCACCCACCCTCCTTATCTCCTGCTGGCACGGAATCTTTCCAGAAGTGGCTTTGCTACAGACCTGGAAAGACCAGTTCCAGGAGACAGAGCTTTCCTGGGCAAGGAATCAGGGCTGGGATTGGTTCCTGATGAACCCAATTTATTCCTGAGTTAGGCTTTGCTTCCCTTGGCTCCTCTCCCCTCTGCCTGCTGCAGGACAGGAACAGCAGGAGCAGGGATGAGACATTCCCAGGTTCACACTGGAGTTAATTCCCTAAATTCCTCTGCATTAAACAGCACATGCTTAAATTGGGACAGTCACATGGACCTTGCCCACGCACTGGTCACGCTCCCACTTCCATCAGCACAACTGATCAACCACCAGGAGCAAAAAAGCCAGGAAAAAGGGAATACAAGACCCAAAACCCAGAGCAAATCCCACTCCTCAGCACATGGAAAGTTTAAGGAAGAAAAAGGGATGTTTTGTGGGGCAGGAAAACCTCTCTTCGGATTCTCCCTACCTCCCCTGCCCCATTTAGTCTGGTTTTAACACAAACTGCCAGGCTCTCTGTGCTTCCCTAGGGAGATTGGCTGGGAAGCTGGAGAGGGAGATTTGTTTGCTGTTCACATTAATGACTTGCACTGAGCATTCCAAGTCTTCCAGACTGTGCTTTCAAGCAAGGTTATCCCTATTTTAGTGGATTCTACAGGAAAACAACCCGGCAAAAAGCAGGGATGCAAACCCACGGGATGATTTGTTTGGAATGGGTTTGGCTCTGCATCTCCAAAGATTCTTCTTTTAAAATCTTCACTCGGCACAGAAAAATCTGATTAAATTTCCGCACCTGGAAGGCAACAGAACCCAGGGAGAACAAGCTAAAAGGGAATGAGGGATCAAGGAATAATCTCTTCCCTGCTCTAGTTTTTGGTGAGGGAGCAAGACAGGAATTGCTTATAGGAAGAAAAAGGGAGTGAGCAGGTGGAAAACCTATTTTCCTCCCGGTGCCGGGAAGTGGGCTGGATGGAGGGGTGGATCACGTGAGACAAGAGGCAACACCTCGGGGTCAGAACCTTTGGGATTTATGCCTCTATCCTTGGAAAATGTAGCGGGGGGAAAAAAGAGACAGAAGGGGAGCAGATTCCATGCAAGGAAAAGGTGGCTATGTGGGACATCGCCTGCCAGTCTGACAGCCCTGACAAGGCGCAGCCTATGGATTCATCGGGATGCACGGCACATCCCGGTGGCCATCTGGCCGTGCTGGAGAAGCCGCGCTGGGTGGGGAGCGGGGAGAGGAGGCTCCCGGGAAGAGCACACGGAAGCGCGGAGGCCCCGGCCACTTACCCAGTCGGACATAGAGGACGTACTGCATGGAATCCCGCGGCTCCGTGTACAGGATGCTCCCGCGCATGCTGAGCCAGATGATGGCCAGCTCAGCAATCATGCAGCTCAGCAGGATTCCCAGGTAGCCCCGGCCGTGGTCCACCAGGTTCAGGGAGCACGTCTCGTTGGGATTGTACACCAGCCCAAAGAGCACCACCGAGAGGATCACAAACCTGCCGGGCAGGAAAGCCAAGGGAAACCACAGAATATCCCACAGCTCCTTACATTAATCCTGATTTGGGCCCCAAATCCCCACAAGCCATCCAGAGGCTCTGCTACCCCTGTCAGAACCATTTCATCCATGCCACATTATCCCATAGGATTTGCAACTCCAGAGAGGTTGTGGCTGCCCCATCCCTGAAAGTGTTCAAGGCCAAGTTGGATGGGGCTTGGAGCAATCAAGTGGGAGCTGTCCCTGCCCATGGCAGAGGGTTGGAACAGGGTGAGGTTTAAGGTCCTTTCCAACCCAAATCAGGATTCTGTGGTTGTTTTTCCTGAGCCTCTGGACAGAAACACAGCCTCAAATTCCAGAAGATTCATCCCTGAATGTGGCCAGGACAAGGTTGGATGGGGCTTGGAACAACCTGGTCTAGCAGAAGGTGTCCCTGCCCATGGCAGAGGGTTGGAACTGGGTGGTCTTTAAGAGACTTGGATGGACTTTAAGGTCTCTTCCAACCCAAACCATTCCAGGATTCCATGCTTCTTTTTCCTGAGTCCCTGTACAGAAATACAGCCCCAAATTCCAGTAGACCCATCCCCGAATGTGTCTGAGACCAGGCTGGATGGGGCTTGGAACAATCTGGTCTAGTGGAATGTGTCCCTGCCCATGGCAGGGGGCTGGAATTAGATGGTCTTTAAGGTCTTTTCCAACCCAACCCATTCCAGGATTCCACGCTTCTTTTTCCTGAGCCTCTGTGCAGAAACACAGACCTAAATTCCAGTGGAGAATCTTGGGTAGCACAGGAGGATAAGAAGGAGCTCTGGCCAGGCTCTTTGGAACTAGGATAGAACTTGGAACAGAGCTTAGGTAAGAAAACAGAAGCTGGAAAAATGTTGGTGTCCATCAGGAATGCCCCAAACAAAATTTCCGGCCCCATGTAGAATCACAGGAAGAATTTCCAGCTGTGCCAGGAATAGCCAAATGAATTCCCGGGTGAATTCCAAGCATCCTTGTGCCCTTCTCACTTACCAGGTGGTGTGAAGGAGGAAGAGGAAGACGGCTGGCAGAACCAGGTCATCGCTGCCCACAGACCAGCGCCGGCGGAACACGACAATCCCTGGCATGGCTGGCAGGTCCCGAGAAGTTCAGCAGGCACGGCACTCACCTCCTGGAAAAGAACGGAAGCAAAGCCGCTGCTGAGCCTCTCCAGCCCCCTCTGGAGAGCCCCACAACCTGGGAGCCATCCTGGTTTATCCCAGATCTGCTTCCTTCCAGCACCAGGGGGTACGGCTCGCTTGGGAAGGAGGGCCAGGAGTTGAAGGAGTGGGAAGTATTAGGTGAAGCCGGTGTGTAACTCATCCAGCTCCACTTCATGGGATTACCTGGAATCCTGTTAGTCTGTGATGGTGAGTAGCCACCGTGGGATTTGGGACAAGTCATACTGGCCTCAAATCTCTGGCAAACCCTATTACTGTGTTTTTCCATGGACAAACCTGCTGCCAGGCTCTTATTGTCCAACAATTTCCCCCTTACTTGGCTCAGGAAGCCAAAATATCCATTAACAGTCAGTGGCAGCGTCTGGGGAACTACGGACTGGCTCCCAACAGCACTTCCAGTGAGGATATTAGCTCCTAGGAGATCTCCTCCGGGACCAGCAGGAGCATCCTGCCAGCTCCACATCTCCGTCGCATCCACACCGGCCCCGACAGGCACAACCAATTCCAAGGTGGAAGATTGAGGAGCTGCTGCTCCTCCCCGGGTTTTGTTTGTGCTCCTATTTTTAGGGCTTCCCAAACCCTTTGGAAAATAGAAACAGGAGCGGTGCAAAGTCACGAGACTGCACGGGGCGCTCCAGCCTCCTCCAGCACAGCCATCCCACTCCATCCCAGCTGGCCGTACTCCGAGCCGCTCCAGAGGGACTCTGGCAGCACACCTTATCCGCTCCTGCCTTCCTGGCTCAACACACGATGCACAGCCAGGAATTTTCCTTGGTTCTGCCGAATCCGAGATGGCGTCTTCGCACTCTGCCCACAGCCACCAGGGATTTCTGGATTGTGCGTAAGTCCTGTTCCTCTTTCCTCTTTCCACGCCCTAATCCCTGTCCCACCTCTCACCTGTGCTACCAGTCTCTGCTCCAAGATCTCCCAACTGATCCATCTCAGCTCCCAACCCCACCAACTTCCCAATTCCCACATCCAGCACTGCTGCTGGAGTGCTCCATCCATGGCCTGCGGTGGCCATGCTGTTCCAAACCTGCACTTCCAAATCTCTAAGTGCTCTTGGATTTTTGCCTCTGTGAACTCAACAGCAAATTGCCAGGTCAGGACAAAGTGTCCGCATCCATTACTTACAACAGGATTTCCAACAGCATTCCCGAGGGAATACCACCTGCAATACTTCCTGTACCAGGCAAAAAAACCCCACACTTGGATACGATGTCCCTAATTTAATGCTGTGGGTAAAACAAATTAGAAAGGAGAGGACATCCACAGAATTCCAGAATAGTTTGGATAGGAAGGGAGCTTGAAGATGATCCAGTCCCATCTCCCTGCCATGGATCGGGACACCTCCCACCAGTCCAGGCTGCTCATTATTTAAACTAAGTTGAACCTTCCAGCTAATTCAAATATTGGGTTTGGGACAGCCCACGGCACCAATTCCTGCTCTGTCCCACTAAATCCAACCCAGCAGTCAGGTGTGGTTACTCCACCACTTCCCAGAACATCCCAAATCCGGAGCCTCCTCTCCTATGCTGACACCCACAGCCACTAGCATGGATCTTCCAACCCATTTCAGTCACCCATTACTGAAAACCTACACAATCCCCTCAAATTCCAGGAGATTCCATAGTTAATGGGCTGCTTCCAGCCCGTCACTCGGTTGAAGGAAACGCTCCATTCCACAAACAAAGCAAATGCGAAATTCCAACGCCATTTGGATTCCCATTTCCTCAGCACAGAATAATCAGAGCACTGGGTACATTCCAGCTCTACCTTCACTCCTCGGGCCATCTGGAGACTCCCTCCCAGCCCCATCGTGCCTGTCATTCACCACCCGGGATACCACAAACCCTGGATACACCACCAGCTCCCTCGCTGCCTTTGGACAGCACTTCCCAGCCCAGCTCTGTTCCCGTCATCCCTCGGCTGCATCCCGCCAACGCGCTTTCCCCACGTAGAACTTTTCCACCCCTCCATTTGGGCTGTCCCAGTTCCCACCACCCTCTCCCAGTTTGAGAAGCAGGATATCGACTACAACAAATATCCAATGTGGATTCGTTATCCACGGCAACAGATGGGGACAGAGCAGAGCAGCCTGTCACTCGCTGTCACATACGGGAATACTCACTGTGAAACTGTCACTCTGCTTACCAGGCTCCCAGGGCAGGAACATTCCCAATTAATTCCCAGAGACTCTCGAATTTAAACCAGGAGGTTCGGGGCTTTGCCCCTGCTTTGGAAAGGAGGGAGATGATGGAAGGCCGCAGACTGGAAAACCCACCAAAAAAAGCGCTCACTGTGAGGACTCTCCAGCTTCATCCCAGCACAGCATATCCCAGGAACTGTGTTTTTAAGATGATGAAGATATGATCCAGCAGAGGAATTGGGAGGAACCGGAAGGCTGGAGTGTAAACAGCCCCGAGACCACTGACCCCGACTCTGCGACAACAAGAACCCTCACACTGCCCCTAAAACTGCTGGAAAGAGCCAAACATTCCCAGGATCTTGACAGCTGAATCACAGTACAAGCAGCCCTAAGCTCCCAACACCGAAATAAGGGAAGCACATGCACAAGGAGTCCCCTCAGAGCCAGGCAAGATCTAAGGAAGCAAGAATCTTACATGGCATGTGGTCCAGCTGCTGCGCATCCTTCTCTCCCAGAAGGGTATTTCAGGAAAAGTGCATATCCAGGGAGACAGGCATCACAAGCTCAGGAGGGAACAGCAAACTCTTCCTGCAGCCATTGAAAATCCCACTCGGCAAAGGGAAGCACGGCGTGGGAACTGGGATCTGCTTGCCGACAGAGCCGGGCACCATCCTCAGAGCGACTCCCTCCCTGCACCTCATTTATCCACCGGGAATGCCGAGAGCCAGAGGTCGTGACTCCCCCCTTCCACACCCCCCAGCACCCTCTGGAAGGAAGTGACATCATCCCTATTCTGAGGAGATTGTACGTGGATTGTGGGAAGCAGGACTGGGAGTGAGAGCGGGCGATGCTGTCAGAGATGCGGAGCCGGGAGAGAAGGAAAACCCTCGAGCGGCACAAACCTCCTCCCTCTTCCCACCGAGAAACCGGGAGCGCTGCCGGGAGCCCTCGGACACGGCCACGGCATCGGGCTGGGAAAGGCTCCTGGCCATGGACTCTCCAGTGAATGGCCAGGGGGAGGGGACTTGGATGGGACACAAAAGGGACACACAGAGGGGGCCACCCCGGGCACAGAAAGGAGAGACTGTTCCAGAGGAGCCTCTCCCGGCCTTTCCAGCCGTTAATTCCTTGTGACATGCTCTGGGCTATGACAGGATGTGGGGGAAGGGGAGAATTAGCTGTCTGTAGGGAAAGGCTTAGGGAAAAGAGCAAGGGAGGAAAACGCTACAGTGAGACAACATTCCAGCTAAACCTGGGAGACTTAGGCTAATCCAACAGCCCATCCCATCTGACATGAGCCTCCTTAGGGAGAAGTACACAAGGAAATAAAACTGAAGGGAAAAGGCTGTGCCTGGCTCCTGCATGCCAGGAGCCCACCCACACCACAGCAACACCCCCTGAGTCACCCACTCCCTCCACCCAAATCCAGGCAGGATTTGCTCCAAGCTCCCAGCATCGCAGATTCCCGAGGCACCCACACAGCCCAAAGCTCCAACCCCCTGCAATCCTCATCCCTGCATCCACAGGCTCACAACCCACAGCAATTTCCCACCCCTATATCCAAACGTTCATAACCCTCCGTAATTCCCCATCCCTGTAAATTCTCCATTCCTGCATTCACAGGTTCACAACTCCCTGCAAATTCCCATCCCTGCAACTCCCCATCCCTGCATCCACAGGTTCACAACCACCTGCAATTCCCCATCCCTACAGTTCCCCATCCCTGCATCCACAAGTTCACAACCCCCTTCAAATTCCCAATCCTGCATACACAGACTTACAACCCCCTACAATTCCCCATCTCTGCAACCACAGGCTCACACCCCCCTTCAAATCCCCATTCCTGCAATTCCCCATCCCTGCATCCACAGGCTAACTCAGCATTCCCACTTCCATCACCCCAAAATCCCCCCTGGTTCCCAGCCTCCTGCTGTTCAGAGCAAAAGATGGAAGGCCAAACCCAGGTTGAAATCGGATCTGCCTGGAGATTTTTCTCCCTCTGCCAGATCCCTGGGGATGTCTGCAAAGGAGGAAGCCCTGCTATCCCAATATTCCTTCCCTACCTTTTCCCTCAGGCACCTGCTGGCACTTTCACACGACCCAGGTATAACAAAGTAATCCCATCTCTGCCAGCACCCTCTTCCAGCTGGCCTCTACAAATTCCAGAGTCCTCCAGTGTGACTCACCCAAGGAAATTCCCTCAAAACAAGCCAGATGTTTGCCTTCACTGTTCAGGGCCACAGAATTCCCCCAAAAAATTGGGTTTGTAGGTCTCAGTGGATGGTTGCAGGTGTCACTAAAGGACAAAGCCCTTTGCTGTTCCACAGAAATCCAGCACCGTGTCCCGGAATGTTGCCCCTCCCAGGATCCCTGTCCCTGGCTGAAATGCCACCATGTTCCCCGGGAATGTCCCAGCCCCAACCTGCTGTCCCACTGGGAAGTTCAAGCCCAGGCCTGCCAGCTCCCAGCTCAACTTCTTGGGAAATGCAGCTGGAAAACCGAAACCAAAGGAGCTTTGTGCCCTGGCAGCTCCCACAGCAGCTTTTCCTTGGGAGTGATTTTCTGCTTCGGAGCAGAAGCACTTTCCTTCTCCCTGAGAGCACATCCAGGTCACCTCACCCAGGTGCTGGAGACTCCTGTCCTGAGGGTACAGCACGGATGCTGCATCCTGCTTTTTCACTCTGCAGGATCACAGTTCATGTCCCTAACCAATGGAATTCCGGCTCCATCAAGTCACCCCAAATCCTTCCTTCCCTCACCAACATGTCCCCCCTGGAATGTGGGCTTCCCACGCCAGGCTGCATTATTCCCAGAACCCTCCCGTTCCCACCAAGCACTTACTGGACTTGACGGAAATCATCAATTCTAGCTTGGATCCAACTCCATCAGGCCCCATCCAGCTGTTCTTAAGGGCTTTAAATGAGGTGCTTTCTGTTTCCAAGTTGGTTCCTCACAATCTGGGAATTGTTCTTGCCTTCCAGGGAGAAGGGGGATGGGATTACATCCATACAGAACGCCCTGAAGCTGGCCAGAGGAATTTGCACGGAGCAGCTCTGCTCTGGAGCCAGGCTGGGAGAGCTGGGACGGCTCAGCCCAGAGGGGAGAAGGCTCCAGGGAGACTTAGAGCCTCTTCCAGTGCCTAAGGGGGCTCCAAGAGAGCTGGAAAGAGCCTTTGGAATAGGACATGGAGTGACAGGACAAGACGGAATGGCTTCCCACTGACATGGTGGGGGTTTAGATGGGATATTGGGAAGAAATCCGTCCCTGTTAGAGTGGTGAGGCCCTGGAACAGATTTCCCAGAGAAGCTGCGGCTGCCCCATCCCTGGAAGTGACAAGTCCAGGCTGGGAGCAACCTGGGATAGTGGGAGGTGTCCTTGCCCATGGCAGGGGGTGGAATGGGATGAGCATTACAAGCCCTTTCCAAACCAAACCATTCCAAGATTGGATACCAAGAGGGGACAAATTCCATGGCACCAAAGGAAGGCGAGTCCTTGCCTTTTCCAAGGGGCAGGAATTATCTGCCACAAGCAGTGCCTGCAGGAATTGCAAGGAAAGCTCTTCCCAGGGGGAAGAAGGCTCAGCAGCTGCCGGAAGCTTGTGAGGAGAGCTCTGCCCTCACTGGATGTGATTAAGGGAACAGATCCCTACTTTAAGGAATATTCCATGGATTCATGGAACATTTAAGAGCCACATTTATAAGCAAATCCCAGGCAGGGATCACTGGCAAAAATCAATGGGGATTTGAATTTTGGGATATCTTCAAGGCTACTTTGAAGATTCTCCTTGATAATCTCCCATTTTCCAAGGAGAAGGGAATAAAATGAGTCAGCGGCAGAGCCAGGGAACGAAGCTTGGAGACAGGAAAGGTTCAAATAGCCTCCTGTGGCTTGGCACACTTTGGATGCGGCTCCCTTGGGGATAAGGCCATGGCACCACAATCACCTCCGCAATGTCATTGGGACAGAACTAATGGGATCAGTTTGGATCTGGAACTCCAGCACTATCCACTGACACAAATTCCCAAAATAATCTCAGAGTATCAACTGACCTTCAAAATACAGGGAACAAGAACTTACCTGCTTGACCCACCAGCTTAAACCCGAAATCCTGGAATAAATTCCCTGGAATTGCAATGGTGATGGACACAAGATTGGTGTAACCACTTTCCAGTTGACCCAGCACTGATCCATCTCCATCGCAGCTCATCTCCCTCCCTCAAATTCCTTCCCAAAGCCCCTCTGCAGCATGGACACATCAAGGTGGACGTTCTCCTTGTTTACATCAGTCCCCTTTTTCCTCTTATTCCAAACTCTCCTGGCTTGGGTAGAAAAGGTCCCACAAATCCCACATTTCCCTCAAACACGCACAACATCCCCTTCCTGTTACACTGGGAATGATTAATTTTTAATAAGGAGACTCTGGAATGGGTCTCCTTGGCACGGACTTGACCACAGCAGTGGAGTTTTCAGGAAAAATGGGATTATCTTGCAAACCTCCATGGTTTTAGTGCAAGAGGATGGACAAGTCCCAAAGGTGCCGTTCACAGCACTTGTTCCCAGTTAAAAGCAGGATAAAGGATTCACTGAATCAAAGAGAAACAAGGAAATTCTCCACTTTGGAATGCACCTCCTCCGAACAACTGGGACCAGTTCTGAGACTGCTCCCAGGGATCCCAGTCCTACAAACCAGTGACACTGCAGATCCCAATGGTTCTCCCCACTGGATATCCAGTGACATTCCTGCTATCCCTGCACCACCCCATGGGCCAGGATTTGTTCACAGCATCACCATTAAGGCTGGAAAAGCCCTCCAAGATCGAGGTCAACCATTCCTCCAGTACTTCCAAGGCCACCACTATCCCATGTCCCCAAGTGCCAGAACCACACGGCTTTTAATCCCTCGTGGGGTGAGGATTCCACCACTGAAGCCTGCTCCAATGCTTTAAAACTCTTTGCACTGAGGAATTTTCCCTAATATCCAACCTAAACCTCCCCTGGTGCAAATTGAGGCTGTTTCTTCTCATCCTGCCACATATTCCCTGGGAGCAGAGCCCGATCTCACCTGACTCCACCCTCCTGTCAGGGATTTGTGGAGAGGGAAAAGATCCCTCCTGATACTCCTTTTTTCCCAGGCCAACTGCCTCAGCTCCCTCAGCAGCTCCTTGTGCTCCAAACCCTTCCCTGGACATGCTCCAGCACTTCCATGTCCTCCTTGTGTGAGGGATCCACAGGGCTTTATTAATTCCAGACCTCAGCAACCATCCCTGGGCATAAAGGAAGAGGTTTGTAGGGATGAGTCCATAAAGACAGGGATCGCCGTGACATTCCAGCCGACCAAATGAAAGGGAGGATAATGCTTGGAAAGGGATGGAAAAGCCTCACTCAAGAGATTCCAAGATTCCCAAGACTTTTCTCCTTGACCTTGGCAGGAGCACACCATAACTCCGAAGCTCCAGACTTGTCAGCCTATGGAAAATCCAAAGCCTGCACAAATACCTGGCCGAGAAACAATGGAAGCCACTACTTTCTCGGGAATCTGAGAGTGAAGAAGGAGCACAATCCCAGTGTGCTGCCAGGAATGGAGTTAAAAACAACCCCCAATCCTTGTCTTGATGCCAGCAGCTCCGCAATTCCACCCACAGTTTGTGCCAGCAGAGCCCACGGGCAGCTTCCCGACCACTCCGAGCTCTGGCAAAAATAACGGCCAAGTTGCCGGGGGGAAAATGTATTAAATCCCAACTAATTAGGGATTTGAAATAGAACTCTGTGTTCTACAGGGGAATAAAATCCCCTACTACAAGCAAAGCTTGGCTGGAATGGGGTAGGGAATGCAAAGGGAATACCTGGATGAGGTGATGGATACAGCAATAAATGCTCCCAGCATACCAAATCTGCTCCCAGGTGTGGAACAACAGCTCATTCTCCCTGGATATAATAACTGGGAATCACCGATCCTTGGTTTTGTTGGAATACCCCATGGCTACACACAGAACTTGGTAATTCCTGGTTGGAAACCACACAGCCTCTGAGTTATTTATAGCCAAAATTCCAAGGGCTGGATGAGGTCAGCCAGGGCAGATCCAAGAGGTGACCGGTACTCACGCAAGGAGCATTTCGGATGGAGCCTCGTTTCTTTAGGAAAAGCTATTTTTCACTACAATCCTGGCAAATTCCTGTCTGACAGTTTTACTCCAGCCTGGAATGCTTATCAGCTCAGCCTCCTTTTAAAAAAGGAGGAAAAAAAGCAGGAGGAGCAAATTTCCAGGTGAGATCTTGAATTCGGAGGCGCATCCTTGCTCCAGCACATCTGGAAGTGATGCCTTAGGGAAGAGAGAGGAGGAGCCCAGCCATTCCCAAAAGGACTTGCCTCTCTCCCCTCCTGCAGGCAGCTCCTTGGCTCCCTAGTTTACGCTAGTGGGCAAACAGTTTTCCCAATAACTTGACTCATTGCTTCAGGAATTCCCTGGGGATGAGTCACATGCAGGGAAAGCCACCGGGAGCGGCGCCGGGACCACCGCTGCCAACACGAGGAGAGCGAAAGAAGTGGGAGAACACAAAATCTCTGCCAAACTCGGGAAAACTGTGTGGTCAACACCATTCCTTGGCACTCCTTCCCTGCTCCCCTCCCCACAAATGTACTGGAGAGGAGAAGCGCAGCCGGAGAGGCGGCTCCAGGCTCCGGAGCCACGGGAATCGCCGGGGAGAGGTTCCCTCCACATGCATCTGCTGGGATAGGAGGGAATGCTGGCTCTGCTCATCTCCCAGGAATGATCCTAAGGAATTCAAAGCGGTGGCTATTTCCCTCCCTCCTGGCACTGAGCAGGAAAGAGGGACACACATGGAATTTCAGGGCCTCCAGCTTCTTACTGCACTCCCTGCTCACCAGCATTCCCAAATTGTGCTTTTTTCTGCATCACATCCCACCACAACTTATCCCAAGAGTTTTCCTCTTCCCACATTCCGTGGCTAAGAGGTTAGGCAGGTACATGCCCAGCTGAAAGTCAAAAATGCTGGGAATCAGGGCTATCTGGGAAGTTTTTTTGGGAATCTAAACCCAAAGGCATCTTTTCTCAATACAGTCTGTCCTCATGAAACACAGATCCTGGATCTGTGACACTTCCAGGCTCAAAAACCTTGTGAATGGCTTCAAATTGCCTAAACCTGACCTGGACACAATCTATTCCCATTTTCCTGGTGCTGCCTGTTTATTTCCCTCACCGTGTCCCTGTTTGTTTACTTTGGCCAAGGACGTGCCTGTATCCCACACTCCTAGAAATCAGCCTGGAAAGATGAGGTCATGCAGGTCGTGCTTCCCAAAGTCCATGTGAAACTCCCAGTGGAAGCCACCAACAGCCTATTTGAGGACCTCATCCTGTGCGAGTATGTCCAAGAGAGAATATTCCCAAATGCTGTGATTTCCCTGAAAATGCCATGTTTGTGTTTCACCTTTTCTCATTACTCCCCAAACCTTCCCAGATTCCCACTTTCCAATATCTTGGAAAGCATCAACCTTGCACCTTATTAAGCAGAATCTGCTTCTTGGCCCCAATTCCAGATTTTTCTCAGCCTCCGGCAAAAATCAATCCAGCATCAGGATATCCTGGAATCAGCTACTTTTGCAAGCTCATTCGATAAACTGGAACCTAGACGAATATTTATGAATAAAAAACCAACCCTGAATCCATGTTTTCCTGGCAAGATCCTGTGAACTAATCACCAGCATCCAAAGGATTGCTGCTATCCAAGGGCTTCTTTCCACACTGAATCCAGGAGCGTATCCACTTTCACTTCCATGTTTAGCCTGGAAGCAAGGATCAAACACCAAAGTCCTTTCTGTGGAAGGACCAGGACACAAACACCTGCACAGGTGGGAATTTTAAATGCACAACAGCAGAAAAGTGGGAATTTCAGCCTGGAAATGTCCTTGGCTTGGATATGCACAACATCCTCTTTTCCCTTTTCCCTAAGCTCAAATGGAATATTTCAAGCCTAACTCTGTATTTCCAGCTGCGATTTCCCAAGAAATGTGGTTCTGCCCCTCCCATCCCGTGACTTCCACCTCAAAGCATGCGAACAGCCCCGGAAGTAAAAGAAATCATCAGGCGGAGCATTCCCAGCAGAAAAATCCTGCTTTATTCCCACCTAGAGAACAGTTTTCTAAAGGAAGCTGCCAGTTCTGCCCCAACTCCCGTAAAGCCGCTAATTACAGTGCATATCCAAAGAAAGCAGGAGCAGGGAAGGAGGGAGGGAATGAGGAAGGGAGAGGCAGATTCCAGGTCTCCGGCTCATCCAAATGACAGCTTGGGAAAACCTTTCCTGCCTCAGTGGTTGCTCCTAGGAATACATCTCCCCTTCCAGTGCTGCAGGAGCCCAAAATTCCAGCCCTCATGGAGACCCTCAGGAGCAGCTCCCTCCTTTCACAACTCAACAGTTCCTCTCTCATCTCATCCCAAAAAGGCCCATTGTCCATTAGGAACAGGGAGATCACCGAGGAAGAGCACATGGAAAACCACCAACAGTCCAGCACATGCAGCTCCAACTCTCTCCCAATTTAGGGAATTAAGTCCCAAATTCCCACCCAGTGGAAATCCAATCCTGGGACTTACCAGCCTGCTTTTCCTCCAGCTTGTGCTTGGGATAAAGATGTTGGAATCACCACAGAGAACAAACAGCACCGGTCCCACACCTCTCCAAACCACCAGGACCAACGGACCAAATGCTTCCTCCTCCTTTTCCTAGGAATTTTTACCCATCCAGTGCTTCCCTAATGACAACCGAGCAACCTAGAACAGGAATCCTGGGCTGAGTCCTGCCAAGCTGAAGTCTCCAGACTCTTCCTGAATCTCAGATTTGTGACGGAAAGCAGAAATCGTCTTTTCCTTTTGCTTATATAAACAAGGATGAATCAAGCCCAGGCTTCCCCGATCCTGTGTCATATTTAAGCCTTAAATATATTTATTTTTTCCATATTCCCTTCTCCTTGGACACTCCAGGAGCTGCATTCATTTCCAAAGCCCAGCACACACATCCCTCCTCCTCACCACCCACAGCCTGCACGTGGAGCTGATCCGCAGTTTCTCCCAGCCCTTGGGATCTGTGCTGTCCTGGCAGCCACAACACCCAGCCCTCCCCAGAAGGGATCCAGCCCTTCCTGCTGCTCCCCAGGGAGAGCCAGGAGATAGGGATTCAGTTTGAAGCTCAGGAATTATTTAATTCCATAAGGCAGTTTTACATCTCCTCCTTAAGTTCCACAGTCCTCTGGTTTTCCAGCCCTGACTCCTGGAATTACTCACACATATTTACTCCAACTTTTTCCTGCTGACACAGATTCCTTGTGCCTGTTTCTCCCTGTGGATTCATCACTACAGATCCTGGAGTTGGAACTGCTGATTCCCATCTCTACTCTCCAAATATCCGGCAAACTCAGTGCCACAGAAAGCACAGCCACACATTCCTGGCTGCAGCTATGTCACCAGGAATCTCCTCCTGTTTCCATGCTTATTCCCTAATTTACACTCCTGGTGTCTCCTTCATACACTGACCTTGCTCAGCCTGGAGAAGAGAAGGCTCCAGGGAGACCCTGGAGCTTCTTCCAGTGACTAAAGAGACTCCAAGATTGCTGGAGAAGGACGTTGGATAGAGGCAGAGAGTGACAGGACAATAGGAATCCTTCTCACTGAGAGTGCAGAGTTAGACGGATATCAGGAAGAAATTCTTCCCTGTGAAGGTGATTAGGCACTGGAGTGAATTTCCCAGAGAAGCTGTGGCTGCCCCATCCCTGGAAGTGTCCAAGGCCAGCTTGGATGGGGCTTGGAGCAACCTGGGATAGCAAAAGGCATCCCTGCCCATGGCAGGGGGATGGAACTGGATTACATTCCAGACCCCTTCCAACGCAAGCCATTCTGGGATTTTTCTCCCTGTTGCCACCACTCTCCATGTTTCCATACCCTCCTCGCTTTCCCTCGTTATGGGGGAGTCCTTCAGCAGAGCTTGGAAGGAGCTTGGAAAATTGTCACTCCAGGGACACTGCCCCTGCCCTCTCGGCCACCAGCTTGGGAGCCACAATTCATTTGGAAAAGCCGGACAAGAGGGAAGTGAAAGGAGGTGAGGCAGAAGCAGAGACCCCACGTGACAAGAGCGGAGCTGCAGCCGAAGAAATCCCCTGGAAAAGCATTCCTTGGCTCTAAGCAGCTGTGCAGGCACGAACTAAAAGGCATAGATTGGAACTGACTGTTCCTAACAATTGGTTATACCACAGAAAACCAGGAACAATCCTTCCCAAGCGAACGGGGAGCAGGAAAGATGAATTAGCCACATGTGGGAATGCACTAGCTCTGGAGTTGGAGAATGCAGGATTACGGCAGGAGGTGCCCAGAAGCAGCAAGAGATGATCCAGAACCTAAATCAACCACGTGATTCCTAAACTATAGACAGGAGGATCCTGAAAATAAGATGAATGTGCTCCTCCTAAAACTATCCCTGAATTCCAGATGGTTTGGATAGGAAGGGACCTTAAGCTCATTCCATTCCAGCCAGCCCCTGCCATGGGCAGGGACACCTCCCACTATCCCAGGTTGCTCCAAACTCATCCAACCTGGCCTTGGACACTTCCAGGGATGGGGCAGCCACAGCTTCTCTGGGAAATCCATTCCCAGGAATGCCTCACCACCCTCACATGGAAGAATTTCTTCCCAATATCCCATCTAACCCTGTTAGATGGCAGTAGGAAGCCGTTTCCCCTTGTCCTGTCACTCCAGGTCCTTTTCCAAAGTCCCTCTCCTGCTCTCTTGGAGCCCCTTTAGGCACTGGAACAAGCTCTAAGATCTCCCTGGAGCCTTCTCTTCTCCGGGATGAACAACCCCAGCTCTCCCAGCCTGTCCTCAATTCACGTCTGAATTGAATAGGAAAAACATCACCTTTCCTGCAGCAAATCCCAGCAGGATCAGCCTCAGGGCTGTACCTGGATTTGGCACCTGGCTGCCGGACATCCTGGATCACAGCCAGGTGATCCCAATCCCCCTCTACCGAACTCAAGAACTCTGCAGCTTTTGGAAAGCAAAGGAAAGCAATTCCATTTTCCCAAAGACAAACTGAGCTGAAATCTTGCCCAGGGAAGTTGGTAACCCTTGGAAAATGGGATGGATACCTGCTCCAACAGCACAGGGATGCATTTTAGAATTGACTTCTCCGAGAGGAGCCACCTTTGCCCTCGTTCAGCAGATACGAATTCCAAATGAATTTCACACTTGAATTTATAATCCAAACAGGATTATAAGGAAAAAAGCTGTTTATCGAGATCTACTTCAGGACAAGCCCCTGGCTCCCAGCCCAACCAGTTTGAGGCTGCTGGAAAAGAAATTCCTTTTTCCTCTCATTCCCGAGGCAATGCGTGGCCATCCAGGTAATTAAGTTGAGTGTCTTTGCAGCGATTCCTTCGTCAGGATTTGTCCAGGTACGGATTTTCCCCCCTCTCCTTTAATTATCTTATAATTAACCATGAAGTATCCAATCATCCAGAGCTTTTTCAATTAAGCTTCAAAAGGAAATGCCTGGAAGAGCTCTTGGAGGGAATGTTCTAATCAGCCAGGAAGAGATCACAGGCACCAGAGTTGGGGTTTGGTGACTCATTCCGTTATTGCTGGGGCAAGTGAACTTCCAAACCCGGAAAAAAATCCTTTATTCCACTTTTTTCAGTTCACATCCTCATCCCTGATCAGAGCTCAGAGGCCTGGGAGCAATATGATACCATAATTAACAGAGCTGATTAAGGAATAATCAAGCTCTGAAGGATGAGGAATTATCCCAGCCCAGGTCTGACTCTTGTCCATCCCAATCCTGCACCTCTTTTTCCCTCAGTTCCTTCCCTCAGCCTTAAATTCTGAGCACAGACACAAGCTGAGATCTCCTACAGTTCTTTTCTGGGCAGTAATGGGAAATATTCCTGGTCTTTTTGATAAGGAATAAAAGGAATTTTGCCTGCGTCCTTGCGGACAACCCACAGGAACAGCAAATTATCCTCAAATCCCAGGCTAAGACCTTCTGTGCGTCCAACTGCATGGACAAATGGATCATGGAATTGTTCAGGTTGGAAAAGCTCGTCAAGATCATCCAGTCCAACATTCCCCAGCACCACCAAGGTCACCACTATCCCAAGTGCCACATCCACATGGATTTTAAATCCTTCCAGGAATGGGGACTTGGCTACTGGAGTCTGTTCCAATGCTTTACAATCCTTTCCATGAAGGAATTTTCCCTAATATCCAACCTAAAACTTCCCCTGACACAGCTCAAGTGTCACTTGTCACCTGGCTTGTCAGATGGTTTTGATTTTTTTCCAGAATACCACAAGAAATCCGAAGGTCTCTTGGAGAAGGGATCTCCTGAGCGCTCCTAACAGCTTCCAGAATTCCAGGAGCTTCTCACACACCTTCCCAGCCATGTTCCTGACAGACTTTCCCACATTCCACAGACAACACACCTTCTCCAGTGGGGAAAAAAGAAATCAATCGATGTCTCCAACTGCTGACATTCCCATTTTTGCAACCTCAAGATCCCTTGGGTATTTAAGGATTTTATTTTCATTGCAAAGAGGGAAGCAGCAGAGCAGACAGACCCAGGGAACAGTCAGCTCCAGCATCCAGCTTGGAATTGTCCAGCACGGGATGAACCCAAGCATTCCTTAAGCTGGAAGAAAACAATGTCCACAAGTTTCTTCCTCCCTCCACCATATTCCTTGCTCCCAGCTGGGATCAGTGTCCAGCAGAAGAGCTCAAATGATCCCTTTGGAGTAAGGGAATAAGATTATGGAATGACACTAGCAATAATTCCCCCCTCAGTTACATGATTTCCTTGCTGGAATTTTCAAGGTGTTTCAGCTGCCAGCCTGAGGCTGGAAAAGAGAAAAAGGACACCGGGAAGACCCTGTCCCTTTCCATGACGAGCTTTTAAATTCCAGCACCAGCAGCCCACACATCCCTTCTTCCCTCTCTCCCTCCTCCTCTCCCTGGGGGACAAGCCAGGAAGGGGACAACACAGCAAAATGGGAGAATTCCCTGTTTCCACCACGAAAGCAGCAGCAGTGGGGGGAGGGACAATCCAGGCTCTGAAATGTGTTGGGATAAAATCTCACCTTCACCCTCATCCAGGTCTTCCCAAGTCCACCACAGCATTTAGCATTACCAGGATTGGAGCCAAAGAATCCAGCATTAAACATCCAAGAGAAAACAAGGAGGGAATGGATTGGAATCATTGGAAGAGGCCAGCAGGAGCTGCCTCTTTAACACCCCTCCCTCAGCTGCTGGCACCCAGGAATCCCATTCCTGCTCCGTGCTGCCAGTGAGGAGTGACCTCTGGAGAACACGGATCTGTCCACCAGCAGTACACAACTCACCCCTTTTCCCTCCTACAACGTTCCGACACCCCCATTTTAGGGAAATCTGAGGCACAATTCCGTGATTTTCTGCAGGGAAGAACAGAAGCTCCGAATCCCCCACGTTTCTAGGGTGGGCTTTTCCCCCGCTCCAGGAGGAAGATGAAATCATGTTCCCAAAATAGTTCCAAGGAAAAAGGCTCCAAGGAAGGCAGAGCTCCCCTCTAACCGGAGAGCCGAAACTTCCCTGCGCTCCAAAGGGATGGTTGAATTCAAATTCCATTCTACAGCACTGGAAACATAGAAAATTGAAGTCTTAAAGTACCAAATCATAATTAATAACATCCACTAATTAATGGAAAATCCAAATTTGGGGGGAAAAAAGGACAATCCCATTACTATAAAATAAAGGATGACAACCTTCAGGCAGAAGTCCCAAATCCCATATTTATAAAAAATTTTGGGATTGTATCCCTCAGGCAGGAGTCCTGGATATGCTGACCACAACCCAGCCACGGTGCAGCGGCAGAAGAGCCCTTGGGAAGCTCCCACAGGGAAAAAACTCCACAGCTGCTTCAGTCAGGATCCCAACACACCAAAATCCAGGCCCCCTCTCACGGCAGGTGCCTGTTTGCCACCGGAATTGGCTGGAAACTTGTTAAAAAACCACGGTTCTTCCTTAATTGACCTCTCATCTTTTTTTCCCCGTTTCAATTTTCCAAGCGAACTTTGGGACTGCAATTCCTCTTCCCTCACACAATGCAGTTGTTTTCCCGAATTTCACCCCCCCCCCAACCTTTCTGAACACATGTGGGGCAATTTTCCTGGGAAGAGGCATGCAGACAGGACTGGGCAAAGTCCCATATTCCTTGGGAGCTACTTAACAACTGCACTGGGAAAAAAAATTGATTTCTCTGTCCTGAACATCTTATCTACTTCCAAGGAGGTGGGAAAAGTAGATTCAGGAATAGCTTAGCCTGGAAAACCCATCCCAAGGGGGTTCCTATCACTGCTCCACAAGCATCTGGAATCCAGGGTGGTCTTTTTGCTGCCCCCTCCCTAAAAAAAGGAGCACCGGGCTGCTGAGTCAGCAAAACAACAGCAGGGCGGATTCGGGCATCTCCTTATCCAACTTGTAATTAACTCCGAGGCCACGGAGCAGCCTGGAATGGGAAAACTCGGAGTCAGGAGCCAACCGGGACAGCAGGAATCTTGGTTTCCCGCTTAAGTCAGAAATTAAATCCCTTTCCCACCTTTCTTGACAAATCTCCTTATAAATGAGAGCTCCAAGCCTTGCAACTCCTGTTCCCATAGGAACATGAGAACTTCCAACCTCATCCCCTTTTCCAAGAGCAGCAATGTCTAACAGAGCCTCAGCAGCAGGAATATTATAAATATTGGGAAAGGTAAAAGAACACTTCTCTCATTTCTCCTCCAAAAAGGGAGCAGCAGCCACAGTCCTGAGGGCCACCAAGTCTTGGATAATCCTAAATTCCTCCCTTTTCCTCTCTCCTAATTGGATTTGTCACTTTTTCTCCTCAAAAAATCCAGAGTTTCAACAAAAACTTCCATGTGAAATGCAAATCCCTCGGAAAACCCTTGCAGTCAAGTGTAAGGAGCTGAGCAAACACCAGAATAGCTGTCTAAAGTACAGCGAAACAAACGGTCACGTTGTCTGGGAACAGGATCTACTGCTTCTCCAGGCCTGGACAACCAGGAACTCCAGTATCCCACCCTCTGGCACGACACCTTGAACCTCCGGACACCGAGGCAGAAGATCCATCTGCTCTCATCCTATCCATATAAAACTTCCAAGCCCTGACACACAGGAATGATGAAAGTATTCCAAAAGGAAAAGGGGATTCGGTCCCACTCTCCACCCAACAAACTTCCCCAAATATTAAGGTTTAAGCAAACGGCACCTGCTGGAAGAACGGAAAGGCCAACTCGCTGTTTTTCGGGAACGCTGAGCCCTCGTGCTCCGAAGCGGAGGCTCCAGGGCCGTGTTTTCCATGCCAGGCAGGAGGGAGTGTTTTGGCCCAGCTCCAAGGAACTCAGAGCCAGGCGGTTCACCAAACAAATCCATGTTAACATTGGGATTTTGGTGTCATAAATCAGGTGCTTTCAGGTGAAAAGGTTCCGGATTGCTCTGACCACACCCTTCTACGCTTTTTGCACTCCAAAGGGTGGCATTTCCCACCTCCAGCACACACAAGGCAAAATCCTGCAGCTAGAGGAGCAGGAACCAGGATGAGTTCTTCCCATTCCATCTGGTTTTCCAAAACCCCCCGTCTAGGCATTCCTAGAATGAGAGGCCTCATTGCTTAGCAGTGGGGAGCGCCTCTCGCTCTCCTCAATCCATATCCTGCTTCCAAGTGTTGATCAACTAAGAGTTAACAAGGAAAGAAAAATGAGGAGAGCAGCTGGAAAACGACAGGATAAATACACTGGCAGCTGGGAACAGCAAGGACAACAGGAACTGGATTTCGATGATCCCTGTGGATCCCCTGCAACTTGGCACATCCTATGATTGACTTGTCCACTGCACAACATCTCAAAGTTTTGAGAGGATAATTGCCTGAGGACAGTCCAGGATCCTCCGTGTTGGAGAGGTTCCCACATTCCCTTGGGTGACTCCGCCTTTTCCTTGGCCTGCCCAGGTGACACCTCCCCAGCACCTCGTCCACCCGGTTGGAGCTGCCACGGAACACTGAACTAATCCGGCCCTTGGGATGAGCATCCGGTGAACAAACACAGCGCGTTCCCTTCTGCTCTCCTGAGCCAGAAGGATTTGGGTGAGCCCGGAGTCATTAAAAGCCACCTCGGATCAGTTCCGCTGCCTGAACCCCCTCAGTGCATCCCAAAATCCAGAACCGCGAGTCCTTACCAAGCTTGCAGATCACCTAATTCCAAAAGTTCACTTTCCTGTCTTGTCACTCCCCAGGAGAAGGAAAATCTGGCAGGATGATCCCCTTGAGGACCAAATTAAACCTCACGTGTCCCAAGGAATAAAGGTTAAATGTGACAATCCTTGGAGTTCTTGCCCAGAAACGGCAGGAAACCAGGGTTCCAAGCCATTCCAGGGAACAAATTTGCATGGAGCCACCAAATCCATGGACGCAAAACATGGGTTATGTTATGAAGGACATGGGAAGAGTTGGGAACATCAAACCCCTCAGGAGCACCTGGCCTGCCTATAGAGGATCATGGAATTGTTAAGGTTGGAAAAGTCCTTTAGGATCATCAAAACCAACAATCAACCCACTAAACCATGTCCCCAAGCGTCACATCCACACGGATTTTAAATCCCTTCAGGAATGGGGACTCCACCAGCGCCCTGGGCAGCATCTTCCAGTGCTTTATAATCCCTTCCATGAAGAAATATTTCCAATACCCAACCTAAACCTCCCCCGATATAACTTGAGGCCCATTCCTCTCGTCCTGTCATTTGTTCCCTGGGAGAAGAGCCCAATCTCACCTGGCTCCCACATCCAGTCACGGATTTGTAGGGAATGAGAAGTTCCCCCAATCCTCCTTTTCTCCAGGCTAAAATGCACCCTGCAAACTCGTGTGTTAGATAACAGAGAAACTTCCAACATCGGTATGTTCCTGATCTCCCTCCCCAAATTCCTGCTCCCCACCTCACAAGGGAATTTCACTGACTCTGCCAATATTCCCAGGAGGCTCCACACTTACTCAGCCGCCCATTCCCGAGCGTTTTCTGCAGCTTCCCACGTGCTTCCCACCTCCCAACCCGCCTCTCCTCATTCCTCCGCCCTTATCCAAGGGGAACACAAAGTCAGAGCAAGGCCCCAGAGAATCCCGAAATTCTCTTTGCCAGCTGGGATTTCATAAGGCAAAGAGTTCCATGCAACAAAGCTCTTTACCTCTGGCTCTTTTAGACCTTGGAATAACCAAGGATAACACTGGATTTGGGGATGTGCCCATTTCCCACTGAGTTAAATTCCATTATGATACTGGAAGTGTTCAAACGAGCTCGGGAAGAAAACATGATCCCTTTTTTTTTTTAAGGGCCAACAGACTGTTTTCCAAAAGCAACACATTGATCCAGGAATAGCCATGAAATTGAGAGGGAAAAAGGTTTTCCAGACAAAGCAGCCTGTGGCTTTCTGCAGAAGTTTTAACACCACAATTCCACAAAGGGAAAGGGAATTTTGCCCCTGGATTTGTAAGTGAATTTTGAGGAAAGCTCTAATCCTTCCAGTTTTGGAACATGGATGCCTCTTTCTCCACTAGAAAATGAGGGAAAACTGACAAAGGTAGAGGGAAGAGCAATCCCACTCTGTGCAGAATCTCTCCAGGAAATCTGCCCCTATGCCCTACTCTATCTAGGGAACAAAATGAGCAGCACAAATCACAAATTCCTGCTTTTATGGGAAGTTTTTCTCCTTCCTCTGACAGGGCATATGTTTTCCCCTCTCCAAGGAAAAATCCAGCTCATCTCTGAATGCTCTCATTTAGGGAAATGCTGGTTGTCATTAGCGGATGCTCTGGTGCCATGGAGATGGTGACAAACAACTGAATCAGCCGGAAAAAACCCAGAGTCACAAAAAGGGGAATGTGCTTCCAAAGGTTAAACGTGGCCCAGAGGTAAGTGAAGAGTATTTACGGGATCTGGATACCACCAAGAAATAGGGTGCCCAGGGAAGTTGTGGATCCATGGAAGTGTACAAGGCCAGGTTGGATGGCGCTTGGAGCAACCTGGGATAGTGAATGAGCTTTAAGGTCCCTTCCAACCCAAACCATTCCAGGATTCCAATCATGGGATCCAAGCAGAGCAGGATCCACTTTTTTCAGGACAATCCCTAGCTGGCTGAGATGCTGGAAACTCCTAAGCAGCACCTGCCTTGTTCTGATTTTCTGGGAGGTGAAATAGTTCATTTCCCACGGGAGAAAACAGCACCAATTTGCAGGATCATTTAGCAGATCCAATGGGAAAAGCCAGGCCTCCAGAGGCTCCCAGTTTGGAGCTGAAATCCATATTCCAAAAATACATCCAGCCTGTGTCAACACCAGGGATCTGGGCTGCAAAGACAAGCCATGACAGAATATTAAATTTCATTCCAAAGGATGCAGAGCTGTGGAAATTCCAACTTCCAGCAGACATGGAGCAGCAGGACACATCCAAATGGGAACCTTCCAGGGAAGAAAAGCACCTTTCAGGGAAGAAAGGGCTGAATTCCACCCCAACATCCCCATTTTCTATTTACTGCACTGAACTATAATAGGAATGTCCTGAATTTTCCTGTTTCTTCCCATTATCCAGTTCAAATGTTTTAAGGTGGCCTGAGGGATTCAGCATTTTACTCCAAAAGAATAAGGATAAGGATTCTGTCCTGCAGCCTGCCTGGATCTGAATTCAGGATCATGCAGGTCTGTGGTGATAATCAAACCTCCAGGCCAAGAAATCCCAAAGAAACATGTTTCAGAGGCAAAAAGCCATGGAAAATCCTCATTTAAGGTGGCATTCCTATATTTACTGATGGCTACAAGTGAGTTGCACTGGGATTTTTGCCACTGACTCCCGATGAAATGGCAAGTGAAAAACATCAGGAAAACCTGGAATTCAAGGCTCTAAATCACATCTTATATCCTGTTTTCAAGGAAAAATTCCTATTAAGCTCAAAGCTATTCCTGAGGAACCCACTTGTTTTAATTCCACACCAAGGGAACACGCAGGAATCAAACTCTCAGCTGGAAGGGAACAAAAAGCCAGGAATTTTCATGCAATTCCACAGATCTTTGAAGAGGAGATCAGAAGGCTCTTCAAAGATAGAGAGAAATGCCAATGGATGGGGTGGGATGAGGATTTTCAGGGATCTGCACAAGGGCAATTAAGGAAGGATCTGAGTTACGAAAGAAACTCCTGGATTAAGAGCCCAGGACAGAATTCCTGACAGTCTGTGCCTGCCATGCAGATTTCCACCTCCTGCTGCAAGGAAGAGGAAAATAATCCAAAGCTTTTTTATTTCATCTCTTCAAAGAGATCCAGAGGTAAAGGATCCACGTGCCTTCCACTGGAAGGAGGGGAGAAAGGGCAAAAAAAAGGAGGAAGGAGAAGAAGGAATGCCTGAAGCTACAGGGCACATTTTTCCTAAAGCTCTGTGGGAATTACATCCTGTATCCGAAATCCCCCCTAAGGTCCAGCAGCATTTTTGTCTGTATTTCAGGGCAGGATTCTCCTCAGCGGAGCAGACTTTCCCATTTCTTACCAAAACCTGGAAAACCATTCCAATTTCTTCCATTTTCAAAAGTTCCAAGCTGGGTGGGTGCTGCACCTGGCAAGTTTTCCAGGATTTTTTCCCCTGATTTCTCCTTGAAAATCCACACAATATTGTATAGGAACACACCTAAATGAACAATATCATGTATGGAATAATGAAAATATCAGCTCCAGCTGGCCTGGAGTGAAGGGCCTGATTGACTCTCATCTATCCTAGCAGGAATAAACGTCCCGGCGCTCTCCGCAGATCCCACAAAAGTCCATTTGTCACACTCCCCATGGCACAAAGGCCACTTTCATCTGCTCCCAGCTCCCAAAAAACTCCAGCCCTGCAGCTCCAAGAGCGGATTAAAACAGTTTCACTTACCCCATCTCAACTGCTGCGTCTTTAACTGGAAATTCCTCAAACTCCAGGGCTGAATCCAGCTCGGGATGTTCTTATTCATCAGCTGGATCACTGTCGGGAGCAGAGGTGGAACCAAGGGTTATTTTTTTGGGAAAGATGGAATGGGAGGGGAGAAAAAGCGGGGTGCAGGCTCCCCAAAATAAAGCTGCGTGGTCTAGGGAAGGTATAAAGGTTTAATTCCCAAAACAAAGCCTTCAGACAGGACAGAGATGTTTGGGACAGAAGGGAATTCCTGCTGGTTTAGTCCAAGGAAGTTTCATAAATGACAGCCAGGCCTGGGGATGACTGGAAGCTTCTCCAAACTGTTCTCCATCCAAAGCTGAGCAGCACCCCGAGCTTTACACCCTCCAATTTGAACAATTTTCCTCCCTACATCTTTCCAGCTGCCTGGAAAAGACCCCCAAAAACCAGGATTATGCTGCTTTAAGGAAAAACTTCTAAGGCACAAAAGCCTTAAATCCTGATTTTGCAAATCCATACAATGATACGGCAGCTCCGAAATCCAAGTGACCTCGTTTGGAGCAGCCAGCTCCCAATTAATTAACTTCCAACGGGAGGGAGAGCAGAAAGAACAGGACTGAGATTCCCACACAAAGTCCGGAAAAAAACCCAAGCAGGGGGGTTTTTCTGGTTGCTGTAATAGTTTATCCAGGGAATTTTAACAAAGTTTCCAAAACATAGGAATTTTTTTTTCCCCACATTTTTGGTCATTGGGAGGAGCATTTTCACCCTTCCCACTTTCCCTCCTGGCACAGCACTTCCCTCACAATCCCATTATTGCACAACTGCTCCTTCCCAGCCCTCTGGAAAGGGAACGGGTGGACACAGCCCAGAGAAGTTTCCCTTTCTCACCACCCTTTTCCCAGGAACCTCGGAGCTGCCAAGGATTTACAGCATTCCCTGTCTCTGGGATTCGGACCTGGCTGTGCAGGTAGCGGGCAAAAAGTGCCCGGTGCCTTAATTTAAACTGGAATTGGGGTCAAATCCGGATTTTTTAGCTCAGCACTGACAAAATCAGTACCTGCAGTACATAGTCCATATCCTTAAATCCCTGATTTTGACCCTCCGGAGTAAAATTTTGGAAAGCGGAGCTGTCAACTCCCAAATTTCTGATTTAAATTCCCATTTAAAGTGGGAATTTGACCCTGCTCCTCGCTGAAGGGTTTTGGCTGCAGAAATTCCAGGTCATTTGTACCATTTACCACGTAACAGATGCTTTTCCAAGTCTCTTGTCCCTGTTGGCCATTCCTGACACCCTCAGCCATTCCCAGTCCAAGCTAGCACTGCTGGAATTTCACCAGCAGCTTTAAGACCCCCGTGCAACTTTTATGACCCTGAAAACCAATACCTGGCACAACAAACACCTTTCCCCAGCTCAGGTTTCCCACTCGGAAAGCTCTTTCCAGTGGTGTCCACGGGATACACATTTCAGCCAAGCTAATGCCAGAATCACAGAGAGTCCAAAGCTTTCCAAGAGCCACTTCCCACAATTTCATTATCTCCCATTTAAGAACACTCAGACTGACCACAAAAAACTCGGGTGCTTCTCTCTGTCCAGCCAGGAGGATGCAGCAACTCATCCCCACTAAGTTTCATGCAGGGGGGAGATGAATATTCCCACCTTGGAATACTCCTTTCCTTTAAAATCATTCCCCGGAGTTTCGCTGCTTTCATGTGCCGGGGTTATATATCCCACCTTTGGGAATCACTGTGTGAATTCCCACCTGGAGCAGGCTCTAAGGACCATGGCATGCACCAGGCTCGGCAATCCCCATTCCCGTATTCCCAGTGCCAACTGAAGCCTGTCCCAAACACACCAGCAGGTACTAATTCCCAGAATTAGGCACAGCGGGAATTCTGGCTGAGCAGCCTGGCAGCATCCCAGCTCCAAGATCTCGGAGCGACATCTCCCTGACTTTTACGAGGATATATCACTTCTGCAGCTGCCTGCGATCCTAAATTTGGGATTTTTTACGGCCACGGCTCAGCATCCGCCCGCGTTGCTCAAGTCAGGTACCATTCCCTGCGGGAAGTAATAAAAGCCGGGAGCAAGAATCCCTGTGTCACACCCACACCGCAGCTTCTTCTCCCTGGACATCCAGCAGCACCGCTCCCGCCTCCCACCGCAGGATCCCCAATCCCAAACGACGGGATCACCTTCACGCCTCGCACCTGCCCGGGGCAGGCTGGCGGCTTTCCAGGGGCGCAGGTGGAAGCCCACCGCTTCCCACGGGGCGCAGGCCACACGGAGCGGGGCCCTCCCGGCGGGAATGCCGCGCTTCCTGCGCGATCCAGACCCCTCGGGCAGCACGGGCCTGCACCCGAGCGGGGCGGGGGGCGGCGGCGGGCGCACCCCCGGCCNCCGGGGGCCCTGCGGCCCCCGATTCTCCAACGCCGCCTCCGCCCTGCCGGGGCCACCCCCGCCTCGCCAGGGCCGCCCACTGCGTCAACTGCGTAAGGGCCGCTACGCAACCTGCGGTCGCCGCGGCAACGGGGGGTGCGGGGCGCGGCGGCGCCGCCTGGTGGCGGCCGGCGGTAGCGCCACGGGGCGGGGCAATCCCGGGCCGGCCGCGGGTTCCAGCGGGGAATTCTCCCCGGGATCCAAGCAAACCCCGCCTGCTGCGAGCAGAGGCCTCCGCTGGGCTCGTGGTCACCTGCGCTACCCACATTAGCACGGAAAGATCACACCAGAATCACGGGAGGATCCCACAAGAACCAGTTCCCTTGGAAAAGACCCCCAGGACCATCGAGTCCAGCCTGTGACTGATCTCCACCTTGTCACCCAGCCCAGAGCACTGAGTGCCACATTCAGTAATTCCTTGGATGCCTCCAGGGATGGAGACTCCACCACCATCCTGGGAAGCTCCTTCCGATGTCTCATCACCCCTTCCATGAAGAAGTTCCACCTGGTGTCCAACCTGAACCTCCTGTGGCATGACTTCAGGCCATTCCCTCTTGTCCCATGCCTTGTTCCCTGGGAGCACAGCCTGACTCCTGCCTCCCCCCCCCAGTCAGGGAATTTAGGGAGCAATAAAATCTCCTCTCAGCCGCACCTGGGGCTCTCCCGGCATCCCTTCCCTCCGGAAATCTATCCAGCATAGCATGGAAGTCTCCCTCATGGAGGGGGCCTGGTACACTGCTTTCAATGCTCAGCATGGAGAAGCAGTGCTTTCCTAGCAGGAAATGTTCCCAAGAAGGATGGAGAGAGCCTATTCACAAGGGTACAGAGTGACAGGACAAGGGGGAATGGCTTCCCGCTGACAGAGAACAGGGTTAGATGGGATATTGAGAAGAAATTGGTTAGGCCCTGGAATGGATTTCCCAGGAAAGCTGTGGCTGCCCCATCCCTGGAAGTGTCCCAGGCCGGGTTGGACCAGCCTTGGAGCAACCTGGGATAATGGAAGGTGTCCCTGCCCATGGCAGAGCCTGGAATGGGATGAGCTTTAAGGTCCCTTCCAACCAATCGCCCTCTTCCCAAAAAAAACCCACTCAAGGATGGACACACCACAACAACCATTCCATTGTTTGGGAGGAACGACAGCGATTCCCTTTGGACACAGCAGCTGCCATCATCCAAGGACACAACTTAGATGCTCCTACTGCAAAAAAAGCCTAGAAAAATAGCCAAAAAAACCCAACAAAAAACCTAAACAACCCTGTCCCAGAAAAGCTGATCCAGCAGGGAATAGCAGCACGTCCTTGCCTGCCCATTCCTCCTTAAAGCAAGTGGAGCAGCCTTCAAATGGTCTGCTGGGTGATATCACCGTACCTGGGAAATAAAACAGCCTGACAGGGGCGGAAAAACATTCAGGAAAGGCTTTGAAGCTCCGGAATTCATTTGTGCCGAGGCCTTTGTATCCCGTTCAGGCAGAAAAATCCCACTCACGCTCATTCCGAGTCCCTTTATCTTCCCAGACAGGTGCAAAGTGGCTCCGGTTTGGATGAAAAGCTGCTGCCAAATTTAGCATTCCGACAAATCGTTTCATCCAGCCTGTGGCACTTCCAAGGTCTCCCTTCGGCACGATCCGCTCCCGGGCGGGCAGACACCACTGGAAACCCCAAAACCTGGAGCAGACAGAGGGAAGAAGCTCAGAAAAACTGGAAATGACTCTTTTATTCAGGGAAATGCAATCGGAAGCCATCCGAGGCTTTCCAAGGAGTGGGATAGAGCATATCCCAGCCCGGATCCTGCCAATTAATGGACACAAGGCAATTAATCTGATACAGCTCAGGATTTCTGCGTTCCAGCAGCTCCAGCTGCCTGTCTCTAGCCTGGCTCCACCGGATTGCAAGGGCCAGACCTCATTTACAGCCCAGCTCCAGCATTGGGATTCATCCCAGTGATCCCCAGGGCCCCGTTCCCTGACTCCTGCGTGGCGGTGACACCATTTACAGGCAATTTTGGAATGCTTTGGATAAACTGGATGCCTTAACATTCCCTAGAGCATTAAGGGAAGGATTAATGCCCTCAGAAATCCCATCTTTTCCCTCTGTCATGACACGGAGGGCGGGTGGCAAAGCATTTAAGGGAATTAAGGAATTAATCTGAGCCTGTCACAAAAGATGAGATGTTCGCATGGATCCGTCCCCACTTCCAACCTCCGGAGCAAATCCATTCATTTCAGAGCTTCCCAACCTGTGGGAAAGGGTTGAGTCTGGGTTTAAATGCCTGGGGCAATGGCGTGGAGATGTACACACATTCCTGGGAATCCTACACCTTCAGAGGGATGTAAAGGAGAGTTAGGGCATCCCAGACATCCATCAGTTGGGTTATCCGTGTGGATAACTTGGATGCAGCCTCTCCATCAGGACATCACCATCCATTTCACAAGAAAACCTCCAGAGGCCCCACTGGCTTGAGGAATTGCTATTCCTTACTCACCTCTAGATGGATCTGTGCTGTTTGTGCAGGAATGACCCAGGAATATGAGGGCGAGGGCATTCCGTGGTGTTCTTCCAGCTGAGCCTCATTCCTCAACACATGGATATGGCACAGGGCTGGTTCACACCACAGCCTTGGAATTCTCCATATCAGCTCCCAGGAAAAGTCCGGACCACTGTAGGCAGCCTTGGAGCTCTGCAGATCTCTGGAATGTGCCAGGAAGGATTCAATCAACAAAGAACCCATCCAACTCTGCTGATCCCAGTGTCCTGAAAAAAAGCCAGCGGATTTCAGGGTTAAGGATTCTCCTAAACCTAAAAGCAAACCAACCCCTCCTCCAGGAGATTTGGGCAAGGAACAAGGCTCCTGGAATAGCTGGGAACATGGGAAGCTTTTTATTATTATTATTATTCAGTTTGTTGTCGTTGCCACCGCCCCCAGGCACAGCACATCCAATCCCGCTGCTCCGAAATCCTGCTCCTGTTGGGCTCCCAGTCGGAGCCAGACGCTCTGTTACTCCCAGGGTAACGAGCCCCTCTCCTCCTCCATCCCAACCCTGCCAATTTCCCTCAGCTGCTCCATTAGGATTGCAATAAATCATAGCAAAATAGCATGAACAGGGCTGGGAGTGCAACAGTCTCCCTGGTGCAGGGATTCCAACATCCAGGTTATCCAAACCACCTCCTCTCTCCTCAATCCCTGCAAACACCAGGCTGGGCTCCATCACCCCTGGAGCAGGCACAGGCTGTTCCAGCTGGCTGAATTCCAAGGGGTGATGGCAACGAGTGTCTTGGGAAGGTATTTTTGTCGCTCTCAAAGGGGACAGGCCACCAGGGAAAGGTGGACAGCAGCATTATCCTGACATTCCCTGTGGGGGAAAAAATTCCAGCATCTCACCCACTGTCTCTCACTCTCTAGGGAGTATCAATTATTGAAGAATTGAGGTTGGGAAAGCCCTCCAAGATCACGGAGTCCAGCTGTTCCAAGGCCACCACTAACCCACATCCCCAAGTGCCACATCCACACGGATTTTAAACCCCTCCAGGGATGGGGACTCCACCCCTGGAGCCTGTTCCAATGCCTGACAACCCTTTCCGTGAAGGAGTTTTTCTCCATATCTAATCAAAACCTTCCCTGGCACAACCCAAGGCTGCTCCCGCTGTGTAGCCAACCATAATTCCACACAAAATTCCCACCAAACCACACAGTTTCCAACCAAAATTTGGGAAGTGCTTTTAAAAACCACAGCAACAGGCATCCCTGTCGCCCATGCCCGTGCCTGTGTTTGCTTCCATCCCCGTGGTGGCTGTGCCTTCCCAGCCCTGCCTCCCTCCCTTCCCAGCGTGATTCCCGCCTGCGACTCTCCGGAGCCATCAGCCTCCATCGCCTCCTACCAAAGAGCTGCTAATCCAGTGCCTCCAGACTGTTCCTGCTCCTCAAATCCTTCATTATCCCAGCAGATCTCCCCAGAAACCTGCTCTTCCTGAACGCCCCCCGAGCCAGCACCTCCCGGCCCAAGCCTGTGTGTCATTCCCGGCCCCTGGGAAGCTCCCAAGGCAGGGATGAGCGGCTGGCAGAGTCCCCCCAGCAGGAGCAGCTGCTGCAGCTCTGCAGAGAAACAGCATCACTCAAACCTTAACTAAAAATCATTCCCTAATGGAGAGGCTTCTCCTGCGCTCCGGATGTTTGGAAAAATCTCCCCCTCCAGCTGCCTCAGCTTTCCATGGTTCCTCCAGCACCGGGAAGGGATTTGGGGGGCCCAGGCTGCTGTCCCACACCTGAGCCAGTTAATTCAGAGGGGAGACATCCCAGTCGGAGCCAAACCTGGGGAGAGCTGATCCAGGGATAAGCTGGAAGCCCAAATTCAGGCTCAGGCTGGCACGCTGGAGGCTGGAATGCCACCCAAAGGCAGGGCAGGAATTGGGCTACCTCTGTCAGGCACCTGAAGGGATCAGACATGGGATTCTGGAATGGTTTGGGTTGGAAAGGGCCCTAAAGATCATCCCATTCCACCCCCTACCATGAGCAGGGATACTTCCCACTATCCCAGGTTGCTCCAAGCCCCAGCCAACCTGGCCTTGGACACTTCCAGGGATGGGGCGGCCACAGCTTCTCTGGGAAATCCATTCCAGTGCCTCACCACCCTCACAGGGAAGAATTTCTTCCATGAATTCCCAGGGTGTGGCCAGCACCAGGTCCCTCTGCAGGTAAGAAGGGCAGAGCAAGGCTGGCCCATTCCCAGCTCCTTCCCTCAGGCACAGCTCTTCCCATTCCCACCTGCTCAGGCTGGTGACCTGTCCCTTCCTTAGGAAGGCCCTTTCCAGCCTCAAAGCCTCTGTCCTAGCGGGATCCCTCCCTTTTCCAAGGGGTTCCCACGCCGTGGGCTCACTCTTGGCGCATAGTAAACACACCCGTGCACACACGGATGGGTTTGACTCCACAGAAAAAGCTTGGAAAGGATTTCTCCCGCAGGTTGCATCCCGGAATTCGGCACAGCCCTCGCTGCTCACGATTCCAAGCACAAACTCCTCTTTCCAGCTGCTTTGCTAAATTGGTGCCAGATCTAACTCTGGAAGCCAAGGCTCCGAGACTTGCTATCAATCCCACCAGCGCTTCCCCCTCCCGAGGACATTATCCAGCATTATCCAAGCTGTGACTCCTCAGCCCAGAAATTTCTCCCTGGGAAGGAGCCATTGCCATGGAAAAGGACCATTAAATAACAGTTCACTGGGGGTTCTCACCACTGCTCAGCAAAGCTCAGGGCATCTTCCTGCCTGGCAGCTCCAGGTGGCTTTTCCTTTGGGAAAAATGAGTGGATAAAGCAGTGCTGTGGGCTGTCAGGATATTTGCCAGCATCCTCCACGCTCCCCCTTGGACAAACCCGTCTTTCCAAAGCTTTTTCACCTCAGGTTGTAAAAGCCTTGTGATTCTGCAGGGAATTAAAAACAAAAAAAGTGTGGAAACGAACCCGAAAGGCTTCGAGGGGAGGAAAATGCAAACCCCCGAGCTCCCCTGAGTCACAGGGTTGTGTTTGCAGTGCTGGCAGCCGCTGGAATTCCCGGCTCCATCCCGGCCCTGCCTAATCCAGGTGCAATAACAACATGTCACTTTCCTTATCTGCTTCACCCCCGCCAAAATTCCTGCATGTTATTCCTCCTCCCCGCCCACCTTTCGAATGCCCTTGGCTCCATCCTCCTTCAGGAGGAGAGCTCCAGCCCGGGAATGAATCAGGATTTTAGCAGGAGCTTTCGGGATGTGGGATGCCTTCACCCCCACAAGCAGGAGCGCTGGCCTTTTCCCAGGCCTCCATGGCACGAACACAACTTCCGAGGCCGAGACGCCAAACCACAGGAATTTACCCGGAGGATGAGCTGCTTCCCAATTTCCAGGAGCCTGCTCGCCTCCTGTGATGGGAATGGCTGCGGCAGGACAGGGAAATTTACGGATCAGCTGTGTTGTTCCTGTCAGTGCTCCAGGGAAGCAGTGTCGGAGAGCTCTTCCTCACCAGGCAGCACCTGCAGCCTCCCAGGCTCTCTAGGAAGCCTGGAATGCTGCTGTCGGATGTGGGCACAGCACAGAGGATGTGGATGCTCTGTGGAGGATTCGATCCCTGCCCGCAGGCCACGTCTCTGGACATCAGTCGGATGCGACTGGAGAGCAGCAGCTGGAGCCAAGACACTTGGATAATTTCATTAGGTCAAATCCCTCCCTCGTCTGCTTCCTCAGGATCCTGCTCTTGCTTCTGGAGGCAGTTGGACTAAACCAGGAGATTTCCCATTAAGGATTCCTCCCTGGCTCCGTTCCTGGCTCCTTTCCCGCTCCTCACACCAGGCTGCAGAGCCATTCCCCACTTCTCCCGGACCTCAAAGCCTTGTCTAACCCACTTGGCTTCATCCCAGCTCCGAACTGCCAGAGGGGGAAGCTCAGCTCTCACCAGGAGGTACCGCTGCCCGTGGAGATCTCAAATCCTAAATTGCGGCACAGCTCCTCTACAAAGTCCTGGCAGAGGCCTTGGGATCACAGCCCAGCAGGCAGACGGGAGAGGGACCTTGAAGCAAAGCAGAGGTTGGAGACCTGGGAATACCTGGGAATAATTACCCTAAGGAGAAGTTCCCAGCTCCCTTCTGTACAAGTCCATGAAATATAGCAGGGAATTTTATCTTAACTAGGAGAAAAGGAGGTTCGGGGGGGACTTTCTCCCTCTCTATGATTCCCTGTCGGGAGGGTGGAGCCTGGCCGGGGTCAGGCTCTGCTCCCAGGGAACAAGGGACAAAACTCAAGTTGCCTCAGGGGAATTTCTCTTTGGATATTAGGGAAAATTCCTTCATGGAAAGGGTTGGATCAGGCTGCCCAGGGTAGCGGTGGAGTCCCCATTCCTGAAGGGATTTAAAAGCTGAGTGGATGTGGCATTTGGAGACATGGATTAATGATGACCGTGGCAGAGCTGGGAGGCTGAACTCGATCTTGGAGGTCTTTTCCAGCCTGAACAATTCCTGAAGGAGAGGAACTGGAAAAGATCAGGCTGGAAAGAAAAAGGCAGCAGGCAGGAACGTGAGCCAACAGCCCCTGTCCAAGCTTTGCCCAAGAATTCCTGGGAGAGGAGCGTGCTCTGATGTCAGGACTCTGTGCCACAGTGACAGAAGATGGGAATGATCCAGAGAGGCAAAAAGGGAAGCGAGAGAGGGTCTGCCAGGCGGGATCCGCCTCAGACGCTTAATGAAGGAGAAAAGGACGGATGGTTGCTAAGGGAAATGGGACAGATGGCTGGCACCGGGAACTTGCTGACTCTCGGAGACTCTAAACTCTTTTTTTGGGAAGTGGCAGGGCCAAGCAGGCAAACACACAGCAGCCAAGCCCAGATGACCACTTCCCCCTTCCCCCCCGCTCCGAGTGTCAGGACGGATCACATTGGAGCAGAAAAGGTCACGGAGGCAGCAGGAGCCAAGGCGCATTTGCGCTTCTGCTCATCACCAGCGCTCCCCCCGCCAGCCCTTCATCCTCCCCTTCTCCAGAGGCCACCGGCACCATCCCACGGGCAAATCCCAGCAGGCCCCGGGACAGTGACCGGGCAAAGCCACGGCTCCCAGAGAGGGAAAACCGCAGGATGCTGGCTCTGGAGCTGCTGTCTGTGAAATCCCATGGCTCCTGGACATGCTGTCTCCCAGATCCGTTTACACCTCTCCCTGACATTTAAAACCATCTGAGCCTCTTGGCTTCTGCTGCTGTCATCCCTGTGCCAGGGCTTTTCTGGCTCTAAAAAAAGGCTGGGAGTTGATTTCCCGGCAAACGCAGCCCTCCCAACAGGTCTCCAACCGCGGCGGCAGGGCAAGGGAAAAGGGGGAGAGGGCGGGAACTGCTGCTGCCATGGGAGTGGGAGATGTGCCAAGAGTCTATCAAATCCTGACGGTCACAAACAAGGCTCTGAAAGCAGGAGCTGGGAAGAAAAGAGGGGAAAGAATCCCCTGGCAGTGAAGGCAGTGGAGCTCAGAAGCTGAGGCATGCGGCACTGTGCGGCTCCAACCGCTGGGCTGGGATTTGAGGGATCCAATGGGAATAGCAGGGGTTTTTGGGGAACCTCTGCCCACCTCGGGCTGGCCCCAGGCACTGCCACATCCATGGGCATGAAACAGAGGGACTTGGGAAGGAAGCACCTAAAAGGTCTCCAGGAGAGCTGGAGAGGGACACTGGACAAAGGATGGAGTGACAGGACAATGGGAATGGCTTCCCACTGCCAGACGGCAGGGTTAGATGGGATATCGGGAAGATATTCTTCCCTGTGACAGAGGTGAGGCACTGGAATGGATTTCCCAGAGGAGCTGTGGCTGCCACATCCCTGAAAGTGTCCAAGGCCAGGTTGGCTGGGGCTTGGAGCAACCTGGGATAGTGGAATATGTCCCTGCCCTTCCAACCCAACCATTCTGGGGTTCTCTGAAGGGAAAACTCTGGAAGCAACAATTATGTCTCCTCCATCCTAACTAATCCCAGGCACCCCTTGGATTCAAATCACCCCAAGAAGTCCATGAGGAGCTGCAGATCCCAAAATTCAGTGACCAAGAGCCCACAAGGAACCTTCACCAGGCACTCACTCCCAGCAATCCTGCATCCCACACAAACTGGGGGAAGTCCTGAGCAGCAAGGACAGGATCATTCACTCCTCAGGATTGCTCCGCTCGTGCTGCCAAGCGGAGGAGGAGGAATTTGCTCTGGCCGCCTCTGCACCGCACAGCTCCAGCCACAGAGCACCTCCAAAGCCCTGCCAGGAGCAGCCAGCGCTATGGAAAACATGGAAATCCCTGGATGCTAAAGAATCCTAGGATCACAGAATGGTTTGGGTTGGAAGGGACCTTAAAGATGATTGAATTCCAACTCCTTGCCATGGGCAGAGACACGTTCCACTATCCCAGTTTGCTCCAAACCCTGTTCAACCCGGCCTAGAGCACTTTCAGGGATACAGGGGCAGCCACAGCTTCTCTGGGAAACATTACAAGGCAGCTGATGCTCCGCAGAAGGATGGAAGGACACTGGACATGCCACCATCGCCCTCTGGATTTCCTTTGGGCCACCAGAGATTCCCAGGGAGGGAAGATGCGGAGAGGTGCCAGTGCCAGCTGCGAGTTGCTCTTCCAGCCCATTCCGCTGGCTGTGTGGGCAGCTCCATCTTGGAGCCACATTCCAAGGAGCTGCTCGGAGCAGCAGTTCCCGGATTCCGTGCCAAGTTGCCACTGGCTGCTGTTGAGATAAACCCACACAAACAAACAGATTCCTGGAGAAGCCGGGAAGATATGGAATACAGCAGCATGGATGGGCTGTCCCAGGGCTGGCTGCTCTCCAGCTTGTCCCTCCTGGTGATCCCAGTGTTCAGAGATGTCACTAAGCACCAGATCGTCCCCATCCCTCAAAGCAACAGGGAGTTTTCCAGTGGGTCACACCCCCTTCCCTTTGCCAGCAGCTCCAATTCAATTCCCGCAGAGTGGGAATGCCCAGGGACTGGGTGATAGAGGTTGGAGAGGAGCATCCGTCTCCAGGAAAGGAGGATTACGGTGCTCCCGCAGCCGTGGAGCCAAGGGAACAAACCCCTGGACACATCCTTGTCACATCCCCACCTGACTGGTGGGATCTGTGGGAGTAAGGCAGGATGGATTTGTGCCACCCAGGCCACTTCCAAGCAGGACCCAAAGCGGAAGTCCCTCATCCCAGGACACTGACATGGAACATCTACCAGGAATAAAATTGCCTTAAAATTCAAAGGAAGTATTCCAGGAGAGCCTGATCCCACAGATATGGACAAAACTACACACAGACCCCAAAAAACCCAAGGATGCTCTCCCAAACCTTTTAAACCCATTGCTTCCTCTGCATCCACAAGGAATTCCATGTCCTCTGGCCCTCCTGGAAGATGCTAATGAGGGTTCCCCTTCCCCTCAGGCAGCAAATCGCCCTTTTTGGGGGAAGAGGGCCAAGGATTTGTGCTGTGTCCACCCCTGGCAGGCACGGAGCCAGGGACACGCCGGCATTCCAGATGTCCGGCTGCCGGCACAGCAACTCCTGCTGCGCCAGGGTTGTCCTGCAAATGAGCCCGGCAAGACACAAAGAGCCTGATTTCCTGAATTAAGCTGCTGGAATTACTCATTCCAAAATCAGCGGCATCAGCTGCTCGCGGTGACACCAATTACACGCAGTCACTGCCCGGTGCTGCTTCCCACTCATCCCTACTACAGGCATTCCCAAGGCATAGAGCAGTGGAAGGTCAAGCAGGAATTATTTTAAACTAAAAAAGGTGGATTTAGATGGGATATTGGGAAGAAATCCCTCCTTGTGAGGGTGGTGAGGCCCTGGCACAGGTTGCCCAGAGAAGCTGTGGCTGCCGCATCCCTGGAAGTGCCCCAGGCCAGCTTGGATTGGGCTTGGAGCAACCCAGGATAGTGGAAGTTGTCCCTGCCCATGGCAGCAGTTGGAATGAGATGATCTTTAAGGTCTCTTCCCACCCAAACCATTCCATGATCCTCCAGCAGACGTGCCACCAGCTTGGGGCGTGGAATAGGCACGAGGTGACAGGAGAAGCTGGGAGAGCTCCAGGTCTCTCCGCTGCTGGACATGGTGAGGGCACACCTTGGAGTCCCCCGGAGCAGTCACGGATCAGGGGGAGGCTGGGCTGGAGCAGGCATCTCCAGGGAATCACATCACCGACGCAGAGCGGAGCTTTACTGGAGTCTCTCCTTGAAGTGTTTTTTGCTGGATCACCAGCCCAGTTTTCAGGGACACTGACTCATCCTCAGGAGGGCTCTTGCTGCTGGTTGCACTCCGGATCAGGCAGCAATTCCTGACACACCTCTCAGCTATGGGGGAGCATCTCTGAATCTGCCAGCTGGATTCTTCTCTTTGCCAGAGGCCAACTAGGATACCCAGAGTCAGGGAATCATGGCATGGTTTGGGTAGGAAGAGACCTTAAAGCCTATCCAGTGCCACCCTCTACCATAGGCAGGGACACCTTCCACTATCCCAGACTGCTCCAAGCCCCATCCAGTCTGGCCTTGGACACTTCCAAGGACGGGGCAGCCACAGCTTCTCTGGGAAATCCATTCCAGTGTCTCACCACCCTCACAGGGAAAAATTTCTTCCCAATATCCAACCTATACCAGTGCTCTGGCTGTGGGAAGCCATTCCCCCTTGTCCTGTCACTCCAAAGTCCCTCTCCAGCTCTTGGAGCCACTTTAGGCACTGGAAGGGGTTGGATGTCCTCCCTTGAGCCTTCCCTTCTCCAGGCTGGACACTCCCAGCTCTCCCAGCCTGTGTCCATCCCTCTGGCATCTCCATGGCCTCCTCTGGACTCTCTCCAGCAGCTCCACATCCTTCTTATAGTGAGGCACCCAGAGCCAGATGCAGCATTCCAGGTGGGATCTCACCAGAGCAGGATAGAGGGGGAAAATCCTTTCCCTCAACCTGCTGGCTATGCCAGGGAAAAATTTACATGGGAGGAAAAATCCTGGTGCATCCCCAGGGCCCCTCTGTGTTCCAGACACAATCCAGGAAGTAACTCACCTTCTCCCAAAGTACTTCCAGCAGCTCCAGAGCCCCAGCCTGCATCCATCCCACCGGCACAGCAAGGAGGCCACCAGGACTTCCAAAGGAGGGGCAGCCCCCCCTTAATTCCCCTTTTATCTCATCACTCCTCTGCTCCAGCTGTGAGGCTGATGGGCAGCATCTGGGATGAGCAGGGAGGGAAAACAAGAAAAGCTTCTGCCAAGGGCAGAACCCCCAAATCTCAGGAATTAAAAATGTTTTGGGATCCTCCCACTGTTCCTGGCCTGTCCATCCAAACCTGACGATGCCATGCCTTCCACCTCCTCAATTTCCTTGGGATAATGGGCCCATCCATCTTCCCTTCCCACTCAGGAGTGTCCAAATCCCCTTCCTGATTTCTGCACTCTGGCCTCGCGTAGGTGCAGCTCCAGAGGCTCTAATGAGGGAGCTCATTTACTGTGACCTAAATATTCCCTGTGCTCTGCTCCTCTGCCTCAGCCCCTCCGTAATCCATGGAATACGAGTGGGATTTCTGCAGGGGAGGAGGGTCAGCATCTCCCCATCCCAGGGTTTTTCCTGCTATCCCTCTCCCTGCTCCCTGCACGAGCTCTCTGTCTGGGGCAGCCCCAGATTCTCCTCCTTCCCACATCCCTTTTTCCCTCTGGGAAGCGATCCCAAGGGAAAGAGGGGCTGGGACTGCTGGCATCCACCCCATCCCACTGCCCAGCCGTGCTCCAAGAGCAGGACAATCCCATCAGGGAGTTTCCTCCCTGTGGAAACCACAGCCAGCAAGGAACAATGGATGGGGTAGCTGTGGTAGAATATTCCAGCACAACCATGCTCCCTTCCTGCTTTTCCAAGGCTGTTTCCTTCAGGAATTCACAGCTAATTTAGCCAGAGGTCAGGCTCCCTGGGCCAGGGCTGAGGGAGGATGCAAATGGGACAGGTTGCTATAAAAAGCCACTGGCAGCTGCTTTTTTTGGAAGTCAGGTATTGATTTTTCCTTGTGGAGCTCTGCCTGGAGGGCACAGCATGGAAGGCGGGGGGACCCTTTCCCGGATAACAGAGCTGGGAGTGATCCCAGTGGTGACACATCCCGCTTGGATCAGGTGGGAAAGGTGATGAGCAAAGCACAACCCCACCACTGGCTCCCAAAACGACCCCAATCCCACTCCTGCCTCCTCCTTTCCAGGCATCCCTGTGACACTGCCAGGCCCTGCTCCCTGAGAGGGATTCCTGGATATTCCCACCACATTAGGGACATCTGCCGTGGAGGAGCAGCAAGCTGCTGGGCTGGGGACATGATGCAATCCATTTGAGCATCCATGGAAAGCTCTCTGGAAGCGCAGCTGCAGCTGCCCTGAGGATCCTGGATGTTCCCATTCCTCCTCTCTCCCTCTCATTTTCAATACCTTTGCCAGCAAAAGGAAAAATAAAGGAATTGCTGTTCGCAGCAGAAGTGATTTTCCACTCCCGCCTCTCTCCCACTCTTGGATCAGCCAGGACCGTGGCCTGAAATCACATTCCATGCATTAACATCAAGACTTCCCAGAATCCCCCCATCTCGGTGGCGCTCCGGGTTTTTCCTGTGGTGGCTCTGTGAGAAGAGTGGTCCCCGCTGGTGGTGTTCCCATGGGAAGTGAGCCGGGATGTGGCCCCGTCCCATCCCAAGTGGTTGCGGGGACAGGGAGAGCCACATTCCATCACGGGATTCCCGTCACCCCCCATTTTGCCAGATGCTGGGACGCTCCGTGTCCCGGCACCTCGGCCCGGCTCATGCCCCGGGGCTCTCCCGTGTATCCCGGGCCTCTCCTGGTAGTTCTCCCCGGGAGCCACGAGGAGGAGCTTTCAGACCGCACCGTCGCATCCCGGGGCTCCCGGCGCATCCCGCTCCATCCCACTGCATCCCGCTACATCCCAGTGCTCCCTCTGTTCCCACACATCCCAGTGCTCCTGGAGCATCCTTGTACCCCCAGGGGTCCTGATGCTTCCAGAACTCCCGATCATCCCGCTGACTCTCAGGGTTCCCGGTGTTCCTGGAGCATCCCTGTGCTTGAAAGGGACCCAATTCCAATGCATCCCAATGCTCCCAATGCATGCCAGTGTTCCTTCTGTTCACAGAACTCCCAGTGCTCATGGAGCATCCCTCTCATGGATCCTTGTGCTCCCAGTGCATCCCAGTGCCCCCAGTAAATCACTCTGTTCCCGGGGTTCTCAGTGCTCCTGGTGCATCCCAATGCTCCTGGTGCATTCCAGTGCTCCCGCCATTTCCAGTGCTCCCAGTGCATCCTGGTGCTCTTCCCAGGGATCCTGATGTTTCCAGTGCGTCCCGATGCTCCTGTGTCTCCCAGTGCATCCTGAAGTTCCTCATGCTCCCATCCCAGCACATCCCAGCGTTCCTGGTGCCCCTGAGTCCCTTTGGCCCTCCACACCCATTCCCAGAGCTGCATTCCAGGAATTCCATTCCCCAGCTCCACTCTCCCAGCTCAGGACCCACAACTCATCCCTGTGGAAAACCACCCAGGAAGAGCTGGATTCAGGATGGGATTTTACCAGAGCTCTCTGAAGCCGCTCCAGCTTCTGCCTCATGCCACAGCCATAGGGCTCCCACATGGATGGCTCCTGTGTGCTGGGATAGTTGCCCGTCCCATTCTTTCCCACTCCTTCTCATCCCGTCTCATTCTTCCCCATCCTTTCCCTTCCCACCCCACTCCATATCCCATCCCATCCCTGGTGAGAGTGTTGGCATGAGGGATGTGGGAGCATCTCCAAGATGGGAACCCGCGTTCCCACTCCTGTCCAGCCCCAGCCATCACACCCCTCCGTGGGATTTGCACTTCCATCTCCTCCAGGATGGATCCCCATCCCATTCCCGCCGGCAGCCGGAGGTGTCGGATCCTCCCTGGCACCGCCGGTGGAGCCGTTCTAAATCCGGCACCTGGGATTGGGGTGGGAGGATTTGCGTCAGCCAGTGACACTCGGTTGAGGAGGGGGATCCCGGCGGGATGAGTCACGCGGGGAGGAGTTCCCCGGAGCAGGATGGGACCCAGAAGGGGTGGGACACTCAGGATGAGGTTGGAAGGAAGAGGAAGAGGAGCCTTTCCTGTTCCTGGAGGAAAGCCAGGCTGGGACTGTGGGATGTGCCATCTTCCTGCCTCCTTCCCACAGCCTCTTGGGATGGGGAGACTCCCTGGAGCCCAGCAGGGCTGAGCTCAGCATCAGTGCTTCCCTCTGCACTTCCCAATTGGAATAACCTGCCCTGGGTGTGTTCCTGCTGGACACGAGGGAGCAGGAGCTCATCCACTCTTGGAACCCCAAAATACCAGCAGTAGATGGGAGAGCCCTCCTTGAGGCTCATNCCATCCCATCCCTTCTCATCTGTTCCCATTCTTTCCCATCCTATCCCATTCCATCACATTCCTTCCCATTCGTTCCCATCCCTCCCCATCCCACCTCATCCATTTCCATCTGTTCCTAACCTATCCCACCCTATTCCTGCCCCACACCCCATCTCTTATCCCATCCCATCCCACCCCCACTCCCCCCAGGAGTAGGCAGGAGCCACTAACGAGGGCAAGACCCAGTGGAGCCCAGTTAAGTGCTGGCACAGTTCCAACTTATCCCATCCAAGCCTGGAGTGCCTCCGTGGATGGAGAATTCCCTGAAGGAAACCAGTGAATAGCAAATTCTCCCACTGGTCTAATCCATCACGATGTCCTCCTCCAGTTCCTGGTCTGTTTCCCAATAAAGCCCCTATCGCACATCACGGACACACCCCAGCCACAGGGACGGCTCTGGAGCCTCTGGAATACCAAGACCTCCCTCTCCTTCCCAGCTCTTGAAGAGGAACCAGGAAGAGCGACAGGGGCTGCTGGAGCACTGCAAGTCTTCATCCAGGCAATGAAATGGCCCATTCCCAAAATACCCTCAAGGATCACACATCCAGGGAAGGCAGCAGGTGCTCGGCAGCACTGGCAGGATCCTGCTGCCTTCCAAATCCTTTTTGGGAATTCAGACAGCCTGCTGCACTGTGGAACGGCTCCATATCCATGTGGGAATAACGGGTGGGGGCAGGAGAGCAGGTTCATCATCCCAGTGCTCCCCGCCGCGGCGGGAATTGCTTTCCCGCACTGCGCTGGAGCATCGGGAAGCCCATCTGGTGCTCTCCGTGCCAGGGAGCTGGGAATTTGTGGAGCGTGCTGGAGGTGGCCGGTGCCGGACATCTGCTCCTGGCCTCAGGGAGCACGGGAGCAGGAGGAGACCGGCAGCGGTGCATGACTCCGGAGCCGCGGGCTGCTGGAAGCGTGCAGGGAGCTGATAGTCCCAACATCTGTCAGCAGCTGGCATGGAGCCGGAGCCAGAGCTGGAGCTCCCCTATCCAACACACAGCATTCCTGGGATGGCTGCTGTGCTTGGATGAGGGCTGAGCACTGGGGACTCGGTATGGAGCAGAACCAGCCTGTCCCCAGGAGACTTTTCCAGTGTCCCCTTTCCCACTGCAAGACACAAATCCTCCCATTCCACAAAATCAGGTGCCAGAGACTCCAGTGATGGTGTTGAGGAGGGATCAGATGGGATTGGGATTGCTGTGTCCCATTTTCCTGGCGGAGAGAATGGGATGAAGTTTCCATTGCCCTGTGAGGTTGTGGGAGGCCCTAGCACCGGTTGCCCAGAGAAGCTGTGGCTGCCCCATCCCTGGAAGTGTTCCAGGACAGCTTGGACTGGGCTTGGAGCAAGTTGAAGTTGTCCCTGCCCATGGCAGGGGCTGGAATGAGATGAGCTTTAAGGCACTCTCCACCCCAATCATTCCGGGATTCCATGATCTTCAGCTGTGGTGCTCGCACTGAGAAACTGGCCCCTTCCCAAGCAGCTGAAGATTCTGGAATCCCGGAGTGGTTGGGGTTGGAAGCGACCTTAAGGCTCATCTCCGTCCCTGATTACATGGGAGCTGTTAGAGGGGTTTGGCACAAGCTGTTCCCAACAATCCGTGGCCATTAAATCCCTTCTCCCGGCCATTAAGTGCCTCCACAAGCAGCTGTTTATCTCCAGGCCAGGATGTCGGGTGGATTCCCACCTTGGCTCTTCCTGTAGCTGGCATGGGATCAGCCTCCCTCCTCCCTGCTTCTCCTACCCCTCCAATCCTGCCTTTCTGCATCCATCACAGGCAGGTGCTAGAGGCTTTTCCAGCCAGATCTGCTCCAGCGCTCGCGGGGCTGTCCTGGACTTTGCTCCGGCGCCTGCAGCAGGACGGAGATGTTTGGATAACGAGCGGATGTGGCAGTGCTGGCCATGGATCATCACCCCTGCACCATCACCCTCCTGCGCTCCTCCGCCTCTGGCTTGGCATGAATTCCCGACATTCATGGATTTCCCAGAGTCCTTTGTGCAGCCAGACGGAGTTTTTTGGGATATTCCAGCAGTGCTCACCCTGTCCCCCTGCCCAGCCTGAGCTGATGGGGTTCTGGGGGATTTTCTCTCAGGTGCCAGGTTTTGGTGCCCGCTGGATGAGGATTGGGCACGGCTGTATCTTGCCCTGGGACCATGGTCTTTCCAGATGGGATCTTTTCTGGAGCTTTTTCTTCTCCAGGCTACTTCTGCCCACTCTGCTCCTGCCTTTAGAGGGAAAATCCAGGCCTTTCCCAAGGCTTTGGAAGGAGGGTTCACCCCAAAATGTGTCTGGGGAGTCAATGAGTCCGAGGTGACTGCACAAAAATTCCCAGACATGGGAGAAATCCATGGAGCTGCTGGTCAGGGCAATGAGTGTAACAGGAATGTCTCTTTCCAGCCCTTTCCTGTCTGATTTTCAGGCAGATCCTTCATTTTCTATCTCTATCCGATTTTTTCCCGATCCTGCTGACCTCACACCTGCCCTCACAGCCATGGGGAGCAAAATTGTTCATCCTCCATCCATCCATCCATCCATCCATCCATCCATCCATCCATCCATCCATCCATCCATCCATCCATCCATCCGATGCAGGAACGATTTATCCCTGATTGCACAGTGACTCGGCCTTTCCATCCTCCGAAAAAAAACCCCAGAGAGGCACTTTGGGAACTCCTGAGGAGCCGGAGAGCTCGGCTAATAGAGGTCACCGCTCATTAAGGAGCCGTGCTCCGCAAATTATCCGACATCAGGATGCGGAGAGCAGTGGTTTCAGATGTGCTGAGAGCTCCTGGCTCCATGTTGGCAGCGCCAGAGCACTTTGGAATGGGCAGGGAAAGGGCAGTGGCTGCGCTGTTCCCTCCCTGGCCAGAGTGTCCAAGGGCAGCTTCTTCCAGCTCTGCCTTTCCCAGGCATCGACCGCCGGTGCTCATGAAATAAAGATGATCCAAGGTTGGCTCTGAAGGGCTGGGAAAGCAGCAGGAGGGAGGATGGGGTTCAACAGGATTTGGAGAGGGGGAAAACCACTCCCAGGCTGTATCCCAGCATGGCTTTTCCTCTGGCAGCACCTGGAATGCAGAGTGGGATCATCCACACACACCCTGTGTCACCATTCTCTGCTTCCCCTGGGACAGCATTCCGAGTGCTGGGAGCACCAATCACTCCCAAACCCCTTCCCAGCTGGTTCCGGCCTTCCCAGTCAGGATGCAAAGGCACAGTGGGGACTCTGGGAGTCAGGCCCTGCTGAGTCAGGGCAGCGGGGCTGGAGCGACTCCATCGATCGAAACCTGATCCCAAATTGGCTGCGGAGAAGGACCCCGGCACGACCC
>VZTF01005245.1:153178-182010 GCA_013397755.1 Cnemophilus loriae
TGGGGAGAAAGTCACCGCCACCGCTGTCACCGCGCTGCGGAGCTGCCGGAGCCACTGACACCCCCAGCCAGGCGACACCCCAACCCCCGCGGGCAGCATCCTGCTCCCCAGCCCCCCAAAAAACACGGGGCAAACCCCAAATCCCGCTGGGTGCCGGCGCCCAGACAAGCATCCAGCACATCTTCCCTGTCCTCACCCTGCGGAGCTGCTGGAGCCCCGGATCCCCTCCGGGACACTCCAAGCCCCAGGGGCAGCATCCCGCTCCCCAGACCCCCAGCAAAGCCCCAGACCCCTGGGAGAGCTCCAAATCCCGGCATCCAGACCAGCATCCAGCGGTCAGCACATCCTTGCTCTTCATCGCCCGCCCCCTCCGTCCTTCTGGGGGTCCCCCAGCCCCGTCCTGCTGCACCTCCGGAATGACACCGGGACACGCGGGGGTGGGCGGCTGGGGAAGGGGCTTCCTCCGGCGCGGATTTGCTGAGCTCATGCTCTGAAGGCAGCAGTCGGCCCCGCACCAGGAAATCTGGGACGCTGGCGGGGACGTTTTGGGGGTGCCCGAGCCGGTGCGGAGACACAGGGATGCTGCCGGAGCGATGCGGATCAGCGGGGCCTGGCAGCTGTCCCCGGCCGTGTCCCGGGGCCCGGTGAGCGGGCAGAAGGACGGCGTGTCCTGCGGTGGCGTGGGGACGTGCCGGCGGGGACGCGGGGACAGCGGGCGCCGCCGGGGAGAGCTGCAGGTGCCAGGCCTGCGGGATCCGGCAGGCTGGGGACCGCCGGGCACCGCCACGCGCTGTCACCCAAGGCAGGTGACGGCGTCACCGCTGCCCGGGAGTTGGCAGCTCCGGCCGAGCTGCCTTCGAGGGGAACTTTGCGCCTGCCCGCAGGCTGAGGGCTCCCACCTGGAGCGGATCCATCCCGTGCCACCTCGACCCCGCAGGGATGCCCGGAGCCCGGCACGGCACTGCTTGGCCCAAGGTCACCCGGTGGGTGGGTGGGTGACAGAGGGGGGACGCCAGCCTGTCCCCACCGGCAGCAGCGTGGCAGGGCTGCCCTTCCCTCCCGGTGCCCGAGATTAGCTCCTGTGTTATTCCCCCTCCAAACTTTGCACCTGCCCCAATTTTGTCCCCTTTGTCCCTGCCAGATGTCCCCGTCGGCGGCCGGTGGGCCACCGACGGCCCGCTTGTGTCATGGCCAGCCCTGCTTGGCAGGCTGGAAGCTCCCAGGGCAGAGCTAGAGCTGCCGGATTTTGGGGGACCGACCCCCTCTCCCCGCTTCCCAAACCCCGTGCTCCCCGGCTGCTGGGGCTCCCGTCACGTGGGAGTTTTCCCACGTCACCGGCGGCGGCTGTGCCGTGGCGCCTGGAGCCTGTGGGGTGCTGGGGGTGCACACACCTGTGCCAGCACCCTGGCACTGCCTGCTTCCCTGGATGTTCCCCCCTTTCCCGGATTTTCCGGATCTGGTGCTGAGGGGGTGCCGGGTCTGTCCCCCATCCCGATGGAGGCTGAGGGGGTGCTGGCAGCTCCCACCCCCGCAGGATTTGGAAAGAGACAGCCAAGCCACATCCGGGGGTGAAGCAGTGCCTGTTGCCCCCCCAAAATCTTGCCCGAGGTGGCGCCAGCCTCGTCCTCCTCGTCCTCTGCTCCGTGTCGCCGTGCGGGGACAGTGGCTGCGGCCCCCAGCACTGGCTGTGTTTCATGGGGGGAGAAGATGCCGTGTGGGGAAATTCGGGAAACTTTGCTGCCCAGGGAAAGAGGGTTCTGGGAGGCAGGGGAACGTGGAGCCCGGAGGTACTGCTGGAGCTGTCTAGTTCTGGGGCCGGAGACGCCCGAGGGAGTCTGGTCTTGGCTGGCAAGGGGTGTTGGGAATTGGGATCAAGCTGAGGCGCTTCCCAAAGCGGCTCCCGCCAGCTGGAGGCTTTTTCGGGGAGCCGCAGGGGCCTGTGCTGCTGGGGGACCACCAAACGATGTGTCAGGAGAGCCGCGTCCGAGCGCGAAGCAGAGCTTGGGGCTGCCCGCAAAGGTGCCCTCTGAGCCACAGTGTCCCCCTTGCATTGGGAACATCGGACAGCTCCCTTCCCCCTGCCAGACACCCCCCTCCAACCATGTCCCCGCTGCTGGCACCAGCTGTCCCCTTTGGGGCGACGCTCTCATCCCCAGAGCTCCATCTTAGCGCAGAGAGCAGGTGCCGGGGGGCCCTGCTCCCCACGTCCCCATCTTTCCCGGCTGGAAGCGTTCCGAGCAGAGCCGCTCGGCGGCTGGAGGTGGTGAATCAATAACCAGGCAGCAGCTGCCTGTTTTCCCCCCGCACCGCCTCGGAGCGAGCGATGGAGCGCCCTGGTGCTGGCGCGGCCGTGGGAGCAGCTCCCCGGGGCTCGGGAGAAAAGCCGGGCTTCCAAAGGAGCCGGAATACCGCGAGGAGCGAGGCGAGGGCCGGCGGAGGGGCTGGGAGCGGGATGAGGGAGCGTGACGGGCGGGAAGGCAGACAAAGAGCGCAGGGATGGCAGCTCACGGGCCTCGCCGGGAGCCAGGCACCTGCTGCAGCCTCGCGTCCCGCGCGGCGCCGACACGGAGCGGGAGCTCCCGACCCCCCCGGGACCCCCATCCTGCGCGGCTCTGGGGTCTCCCTCCCTGCCAGAGCCTCTGCTCCAGCCCGAGTGATGCTGCTGCCGGCATCTCGGAGCATTCCCCGCGGCCTCACCCTGGCCCTTTGTCCCCCACGGCGGCTCCATGCCATTTTCCGTGGCGGTGGGGGGGTCCACGAGGATGCTGAGCCCCCCACGGTGGGGTTTCCTTGCTCCCAGCTGTAGCCACCAATTCCAACCCTTTCAGCCTCCCCAATCCCACACTGACATGTCCCAGGACCCCCCTGAGCACGGCTGGGGCACAGCAAGGACAAGGATTGGGGGGCTCCCCGCCGGGCGGGGGGTCTGGCAGGGAGGTCTTGCTGATCCCCCCTGACTCCAAGGAGCAGGAGAGGAGCTGGAGGCGGCTTTTCCAGCGCCTGATCTCGCGGCTTTTCCGCCTGCCGAGGAAGGGGGGGGGGAGCGGGGAATGAAGACAGATGCAGATAATATCGCTGCCACCCCCCGGCCCCCGGGGGCTCAGCTACAATATCCATTATGGATGGATCCGGCAAGGGAACTGCTCCTGGAGAGCCGCCGGAGCGCGGGGATGATGGGCAGAGTCCCAGCGTCGAGCAGGGGGACGGACCCCCCTGGCTGTGACTGGGGGCCTGAGGGGCGCGTGTGGGGCCAGGCTGGGCGTGGGGAGCGGCGGGTTGGGTTGTGCCAGGCGGAGCATCCCCCATCCCTGTGGGTGCCAGCGCGGCTGCGGCACGGGATGCTCCGCGCCCGCCTGCCAGCTCCGGGTGCCCCCCCAGCGCCCCGTCCCCTCCTGGTGTCCCCGGGCCTGGCTGCAGGAGGGAGAGGGTCACCTTGGGGGGAGTTAATGAGGTTTGAAGGGAAGCGGTCTCGCCGGCGGGGACGGAGCCGGCGCGGCGGCAGAGGGACAGCACAGCACAGCAGCCCCGCTCCCTCCGAGGGGGGCACAGCCTGCGGGATGCACGCCGGGGGGCTCCGGGTATCCAGGGAAGGAGGGGTGATCGGCTCTTCCCCTGCGGATGGGGCTGTGGGACACTGGTGGCTGCGGGGGGGCGATGGGTCCTGTCTCCCCTCCACCATGGATGACCATCCCTGCTGCCCCATGGATGACCCTGCCTGTGTGTCCCTGGAGGATGCAGCCCCGGGATCAGGCTCTGCTGGAGGATTTCCACCACCTCCACCTCACCCGGGCACCTTCCCACACCTGTGCCCCCAATCCTCCCCTGGGGACTTCCTCGGCCCTTCATTCCCGTCCTCTGCCTCCTCCCTCCGAGCTGCGTTTCTCCATCTTTCCATGTGTTCCCCTCCAAGCCTCCTCTTCCTCTCCCAGCACCGCCAGCCCTCGGGTCTGAGGGCTGTGGCCGACCCTGAGCATCCCCCATCCCTGAACTCCCTGCGGGAATCCTGTCCCCGCGGTGGCCTTGCTGTCACAACACGTGGATCCCCGGTGACGTGACTGAGGGGCACTGCCCGAGGGGAATCAGGGAGCTGGGGAAGCAAGCGGGGGGCTCATGGAGCTGGGCTGGGCTGCGCAGAGCCTGCCCGCCCCTGTTCCCCGGGAGCGGCTGGCTCTCTGCCTTCCCTCTCTCCTGCTGTCACCCGAAGGACTTGGGAATGATGGAGAGCCTTGGGGCGAGAGGCTAAGTGGCGACGGCGCGAGAGCTGGCAGTGCCACTCGGGATGAGAGCCCAGCCCGCTCCTCCGTGCCCGCTGCCAGAGCCAGGAGAGGATTCTGCGCCAAGGGAAGGGGGGCTGGGGTGACTCCAGGGTGGGGAGCGATGCCCAAGGGCTCATTTTGGAGCAGGGATGGCTTGGAGCACCAGCCTGGCTGAGGCATGAGCGGCGTCCTCTCGGGAGCAGGGGTTGGAATTGGCGTGGGGATGGATGCAAACCACGGGAGCTGAGGGGACTCCGGGGTTCTGGGTGTTCCTTGGGAAGAGAGACGTGGTGGGGACCAGGAGGCAGAGAAACCACACGGCTCTCCGGAAATCCTCGGCCAAAAATAGCCCGGCACCAGGGAAGGAGCGCCTTCCCTTGCCAAATTCTCCCTCCGTCCCCAGCTCCTGCTTGCCGTGGTCACGGAGCAGGGACAGGTGGCATCAGGGCTGGAGGGACACAGGAGGGACACACGAGAGACACAGGAGGGACACATCCCTGCATGGCAGCTGTTGGGGATAGGGGATGTCTGGGAGCATCCGACCGGAGCTGTGCAGTGTTTTGGGATGGTGTCCACCTCCCCCAGACCTCCATGGTGGGGCCAGTGTTGGTGGGCTCTGCCACCTGAAGCCCCCCAGGACTGGCAGCTCGGCGTGGGGGAGGCAGAGCCGGCCAGATTGACAGCTCCGGGGGATGGACAGATGGCTGGATGGAGAGGCAGATGTGTACGAGGGATAGATGGACGAATGGATGGATGGAGAGATTGATGGATGTGCTGGAGAGGGGGATGCACGGATAGACAGACAGATGGAGAGCAGACGCCCATTCTCGCCCAGAGCACTCCTGGGGCTCTGAGCTGTGGCACCACTCCTCTCCCCTGAGGCTCATCCCAGGATCCTGCCAGGCAGCGGGATGGCTGTGGGGCTTCCTCTGATCCCTCACATCTCCAGAGCCCCGGGGAGCACATGGGCAGGTGGCACCGCCGGACCCAGCTGGCCCAACCCTCCAGCTCTTCCACATGACGTGCCAAGCCTGGCTCACAGCATTCCCAAAATGCCCACTGGGTTGTTACCAGGGGTGGCAGCAAAGCCTCGTCCCCCTCTGTGCCCATCCTTTCTCCCTCTCCCTGCGCCAAGGGCTTGGATTCCACGTTCCTGCTGTGCCCGCCGGGGTCCTGCCCCAGCTCGCCCTCGCCCCGCCCTGTGCCCGGAATCCTGCACAGGAGCGAAAGCTGCAAATTCACAGCTTTTCAGCTGCATCCTAAAAATAAGAGGTTTGGGAAATATCGAGCAAATGAGTGGGAGGATGAGAAGAGGAGGAATTAATGGCCTGGCGCCAGGCAGGCAGCATCTGGGAAGCCCCGGCGTGACAACGTGGCCACCTCACTCGGCGCCGTGTGGCCCCGGCAGCACGAGGAGCTGCTCCGATGCCACATTCCTGCCCTATCCCTTCCCATCCCACAGCTCCTCCTCGGCACCACCATCCCCATCCAGGCTCAGCGTCACATCCCTCCCTGGTTCCACAGCTCACAATGATGGCGCATGGTAGAATGTTGAGGAGGGGGGACGCGCTGCTCGCTTGGCACCTTCTCCCGCTGCCCTTTTCCTGGGAATGCACGCGTTTCCGCTACCGGTTTGGCGGCTTGGCACACGGAGCCGTTTCTCCATGTGGAGCTGTGGATGTCGGCTTTGATCACCACTTCCAGGGAGCTCAGTGGGAGCTTGGCCTGGGGGGGCTCCCCACAGCTTTGATTTCCCCCCCCCAGGGTACTTGGCATCCATGGATCTTGCTGCTGGAGCAGGGTGAGTGGGAGGATGCTCCAGGAGGTGGGGCTGCCATGCTGAGCAGCTGTAAGGGAGACGCCATGTCCACAAAAGCTGGGAATTTTGGGGTCTGGATCCAAAAATATGGCCCTGGGAGCCTGGACAGGGCCATCCTCACTGGGACACCCGCAGAGAGATCGGTTCCAGCCGTGGCGCCACAGGTGTGAGGCTTGTTCCAAAGCCTTTGCTCATCCAAAGCCTCTGGCACTCTATGGAGATTCCAGCCTCTCCGTCCTGTGCAGGAGCTGTTTCTTGGGAGAGGAGCTGGAACCATCCCTGGATGCCCCTTGCAGGGGCTTTGCCCTCCCAGCACTGGTCCAGGGCTGTAGGCTTTGGCTGGAGGTGATGGTGGAGCCGGCAGATAGGTCTGAATCCTGGGATGGGCACAGGGAAACAGAGAATTGCGGGGGAATCGGGTGGAGCTGCCCTCGAGCCTGACGGTCTCGCTGTGCCAGGCTCAAGTGATGCCTGTCCTGGAGCTGAGTGTGCACAGGGCCATCAGCACCACAAAGCCACCAAGGTGTCCAAGGCTGCCGGGGTGCACAGGGACACTGGGATGCACAAGGACACTGGGATGTACAGGAACACTGGGAGGCACAGGACCACCGAGATGCCCAGGGCCACCAAGATGCCAAGGCCACCAGGATGCATAGGGACACTGGGATGTGCAGGCTCACTGGGATGCGCAAGGCTACCAAGATGTCCAAGGCCACCAAGATGATCAGGGTCACCGGGACACCCAGGGCCACCAGGATGCTCAAAGCCACCAAGTCGATGACAGAGGCCAGGGAGGAGGTGCTGGGAGCAGGCTGGGACACCTCCGGCTGTCCCTGGAATGGGTGGACCATGCCACAGCTCCCACACCCACCATTCCTGCACGTGCTGGAGCTGAGCCGCATGTAGGATCCGTCGACATCGGCAGCTCTGCCCTCCTCCGGGAGCATCTTGCTGGATCTCCGGCTCACATGCCGCTGGGGAGGACTAATCCCTCTTGGATCTCCGCTCCTCTCCTTGTGCCGGGGTCAGGTTTGAAGTGTTTCCTCACATCTACAAAGGCCGGAGCTTGCTCGTGCTCCAGAGGCAGCTAATCCTGAGCCCGCAGGAGTGGCAGATAAAGGAGGATAGGCACGTGGCAGCGTCCCTGTCTCCCAAACACTCCCCATCTCCCACTCCAAAGTGGGCACTGTGAAGGGTGTGGGAGGTTCCCTGCTCGTCCGAGGTCTGCCATGGAGACCCTTCCCCTGAATCCAGAACTCTCTCCGCTGGCACAGGGACCCTCTCCCCTGCCATGAGGACCCTCTGCCTGCATCCAGAGCCCTCTCCCCCTGGAACAGGGACCCTCTTCCCTGGCTCCTGCTGAGGCAGCACCGCACAAATCCCACTCTGGAGAGCTGCGGCACTAAGGAGGCAGGTAATCCCCTCATCAATAACGGCCTGGAAAAGTGGAATTATATCCCGTCAAGTGGCATTGAATCCTGATGAAAGAGCCGCAGGGATGTTCCACCCCCTTCCCAGCCTCCGCAGCATCCCCTGCTCTGCCAGCACGTGGGACGGGATTGGGACCTCGATCCCTCCGTGGAGGGACGTGGAGTCTCCGCCTCGTGGCCCCCCGTTGGGATGAGGCAGGACCAGCGAAGGGCCGGTGGGATTTGGGACACGGCCGCAGGGACCCCAGGGCCGTGGACCCTCAAGTCCCACCCAGCCGTCTCCACGCTCCCGCCTGGATCCGCGCTGGCAGCCGCGGAGATTTATGGAGAGCGGCGGGGAAGGAGGGCCAGCGGCGGCGTAAACAAGTGTCGCGTTTTCAACTTGTCACCCGCTCCCGGGGCTGTGTCCCGGTGCCGCGCAGCTCCCTGCGTCCCCCCTGGATCCACCCGCCCCAGGGCATCCCATGCCGCCCATCCCAAGCGGCATAGGGACCCCACACCGCGCCCCAGGGTTGGGGACGCGCCAGGAACTCCGAGCGGCTCCGTGTCTTTAATTAACCGAGTGCTAATTGCCTGGAAAACGAGTCATTTAAGTCATGCTGAGGGCGGCGCAGCCTAGGGGCCGGAATGGTTCCCCTCGCCCTGGGGACACGGCGTGATCCCACCGGGAAGTGCCGGACCCACCCCGTGCACAGGGACACCCCCAAAGTCCCCCAGGCAGGATCCCGCTGGCGCATCCATCGGGATCATGGGGTGACGCCAGGTTTGGGGATGTGGTGGTACCTTGGCACGGGGAATTTGGCTTCGGGAACCAGCGCTCACCGATGTCCCTCTCCGGTCACTGCCACAGCCGTGGTGGCTTCCGCAGTGCCCAACCCCTTCCCTCGCCTTCTGCTTTGATTCCCTCTCTCCAGATTAATTTGAGGATGAACTTGACCCCGCAAGGACTGAAGGATCTGTTGGAGCTCCGGGCTAAGCCAGAGGGGTCACGGTGTTCCCAAGCTGGAGCAGGGAGCACAAAGCGGGGGAGCAAAGAAGGCTCATCCCAATTCCCAGTCCGTCCAGTAAGCCCAGGGGCCACCTGAACTGGTCGAGGTCCCACCCAAGGAGGGGTGCCCAGCACTCTCCAGCCGCCCCGGCTGCTTCCCGTTCCCCCGGCAGTTTATCCAGCCGGGGTTTATAAATGTTGGAAATTAAGGGCTGGTCCCAAATTCCCTCCTAGGCAACAGTTGCTATGTGAGTTTTATACACAGGCTCCTCGTGATCCGGGAGCGATGGAGGAGCTGCCTTTGGATGGAGGGAGCGCGGGTGCTGCAGGGGGGACCGGTCCCCAAAACCACCCCCGCCTCATCCCACCCTCATCTTCTGCTCAAGGAATTTTTATAAACCTCCCCTTCATGGTCACCATCCCCTTTCCTCGTCTTATTCCAGCGGGGATGTGGGAGCTGTGGGTGCCTCAGCACGTGCTAGGGGCGATTCCAGAGCCCCGATCCCCCCTCCCGGTCCACTCTGACTCACCTCGGCCTCGGAGCCGCCGGGAAATTTCGTTACAATAACAAGGTCTGCGGGCGAATTAATTATTAACATTTATTGTTTAATATTTATACTGCAGCACCGCTCCCGGCGCTGCTCCGGCCTCGCCGCCTCCCGCTGCCAGCTGGGGCTCCCGCCATGGACAATCCCATCCCAGTGGGCATGGTGGGATACGGAGCATCCACAGGGATGCTGTGGTGGGGGTCCTGCCTGGACACAAAGCTGAGCTGGTTTGGGGTCCCACTGGACCCCTCCGAGCCACCTTGGGTCCGTATTCTCATCCCACAGCGGTCATTCCGCATGCTGTGAGCATAGACATGAGTGGAAGTGCTGGATGAGGTTGATGGGTCCTTCCCACACTTTTGGGGTCCCCAAGGTTGTCCCCACGGCCAGGCTGGGGAGGAGCAGGTCTGCACTGCCATTTGGGATAAATCTGTGTGGGACTGGCTCACGAAGCAGCAGCCGCGGCCTTTGCCGGCTGTGCCAGCGCTCCCAGGGCACCAGCGGGGATTAAAGCTCCAACCTGAGCTCCCGGGAAGAGCTCGGGGCCGGATTCCTCCCAGGACACACTCGCTGGGAGCCCAAAAGCCACAGGGGTGGCCATGGTGACAGGACACTGCATAATGGGGTTGGAGCCTGTTGGACCACATTCCCTGTGTTTTCCCTCCCTGTACCCCCATGCACGCCAGGAACGCCCCGGGATTTAGGTCTGACCCCCACTCTGTGCTCTGCTCCCCCTAGGGACCCCCTCCCGCGACGTCCTCCTGGTCTCAGCCATCATCACCGTCAGCCTTAGCGTCACCATCGTTCTCTGCGGGATCTGCCAGTGGTGCCAGCGGAAAATGGTGAGTGCCCGGCTTCCCCCCCGCCTTCCCGGCATCCCGGCGTGCCCGCCCGTGCCGCCGGGCAGAGGGCAATTCCCGCTTCCAGGGCAGCAGCCAGACGGAGGCAGCTCCCCAGAGCTGCCGGCTGCAGCTTTTATTTGGGCTTTTCCGGATGTGCTAATGAAATGTTTGGGCGAAACTGTTTGTGTGGCACAAAGGGAAGTTTCCAAATATATGGATATATATTGGTGACGAGCCGGAACGAGCTGGCCCCTGTCCTGCTGGGCACGCTCCTGCCTGGAAAAGCCCCGTGGGAAGGCGGCCAGCCCGTCCCTGGCAGCGCCGGGTGCCGTGAGCCATCCGTGCCGCCCGCTGTGCATCCCTACTTCCCTCTCCGATTCCCACAGGGGGCTAGGGACAGCGCTCCCTCCCGCCCCTCATCCTTCCTCCTCCTCCTGCTCCTCCTCTCCCGGGAGCAGGACGTGCTCGGCCACGTTTCCTTTGCCATCGGAATCGAATCTGGGTCAAGTGCTGCGACGGCAGCGGCGCTTCCCGTGAGGGAGATGCTCACCCCGAGCCGTGGGAAGGCAGCATTCCCTTGGGAATGGGAGAGGGGGTCCGCATGGCAATGAGGCAGCGGGAGGGCGGTGGGTGGGAAGGGCCCTTCCAGGTGCCACCCAGGGGATGGAGAGAGAGAGCCGGCAAAGGAAAAAGCACTAGGAAGGAGGAGGCTGGAGCTGGCAGAGGAACAAACAAGTGTAAATTGGCTGGGAAGGTGCATCCCAACTGGCCCTCAACAGCGCCCGGAGCTGGAGCGGCTGTGTGGGAATAACGGCCAAGCCTGGTGGGCCAGCCCCGGGCCGTGCCCACGTGGCCACCGCTGCCATGTCCTCACGAGCCCTGAGCTGCCGCAGCCGGGGACAGGGATGAACGCAGGGTCGGGGGATGATTCCCTCCGGGATGGCCTGTGGGCATCCAGGGAGGTCAGGCATCGCCATGCCTCCCAGCAGGATTAGCCAATGGGCATCCAAGGAGGTCCAGGTGTTCCCCTACAGCTCCTGGCAGCATTGCCCCTTGGGCATCCAAGGATATCCAACATCCCTGCAGTTCCTGGCAGGATTAGCTGATGGGCATCCAAGGAGGTCCAGGTGTTCCCCTGCAGCTCCCAGCAGAATTAGTCCATGGACATCCAAGTTCCAACATCCCTGCAACTCCCAGCAGGATTAGTCCACAGGCATCCAAGGAAATCCAGGTGTTCCTCTGCAGCTCCTGGCAGGATTAGCCCATGGCTGCCCAAGGACACTGTGCTGAAGGTCCAGGTGTCCCAGCAAGCCAAGGAGATGGCTCCATGTGGATACGAAGGGGCTGGGAAGAAGGAGAAAGGGGAAACATTCCCATCCCATGGGCAGGCTGGATGCAGACCTGGCTCCTCAGATCCAGCAGCAGTGTGATGGAAGGGCTGGTTCTGCACCCCATCCTGCGCCGGCAGCTGCTCCCATCCCACCTCATCTGCTGGGCACCTGCACGGAGCATCCTCAGCTCCCAGTTGTTGGATAATTGGCATTAATTGGCTCCTGCCCACCTTGGCTCAGAGCAGCGCTCGGAACCTGCCGGAGTGCCCTGATTACCAGCCCCAGTTTGGAGCCAGCTCCAGCTTCATTATCCTATGGCAGTGCTTCCCTGGCACTGGGAAAGGTGAACTCAATTAATTCAGGCCCAATTAGGCCTAAAATTATCCGCTCCTTCCCAGTGAGGCCATGAAACGTGATGCTGGCAGTGGTGGCCGTGCTGTCCTTGGGGTGACGCAGGGCATGAGCCCCCAAGGACCAAGGGATGGAGCCTTTGGGAATTTTGCTGCCTGGATGGGTGGGATGGAGCCTGGACACCGTAAGGGAAAGGGCAAAATCCAGGTCAAACTCTCTCAGTGGTGGCAGCTCCCATCCTCCACCAGGATACTCTGGAGGTCCTCTGCCAGCCCCTGACCCCCGTCTCCTCTCTTTTCCACAGGGAAAGCGTTACAAGACTTCCCTGGAGACTGTGGGAACCCCAGATTCCAGCCGAGGCCGCAGCGAAAAGAAAACCATCAAGTAGGTGCCAGGATGCGGGGGGAGAGGAAAGACAGAGGTGGCCATTCCTTCTCCCAGTGGGAGAGGGGCTCCGGGAGACTGAGAGAGCTGGTGGGTGTCTCCAGCACCCTTGTGTATCCCACTGAGCTGTGGGCACGATGGAGTCACGAGGACCTCAGCATGGGTGTCCCCAGGGATCCTCCAGGCCTGGGCGTGCGGATTCTGAGACCTGCCCGGTGGGGCTAGAATGGCTCTACATCCCATGGGCATTCCACGCAGGAAGGAGAGCAGAGCTGGGGCATCCGACAGCGCTGGGTAGGGAGCAAAGTGGAGGCTGGAAGCCGAGGGGTTCTCCTGGGCATCCCAGAGTCAGCGCTGCCTCTCCACACCCTCCGCAGGCCTCGAGGGAAGGAGGGAGCTGGACCATTGTGGGGAATCTGCTCCTGCCTGGAATGAGGCTATGGAAAACCTCTTTGCATGGCTGGCCTGGGTGTTGTTGGGGTGCAGGGGTACCTCGGGCACCTGGCCGGCTGCTCCCAGCCAGCTGGGATGAGCTGGAAAGGGAGGGGGAGGCTCATCCCCTCCCGACACCGTGGCACAGGCGGCTTTCCCAAACTCCAGCACATTCCATACAGGGATCAACCCAGAGCTGCAGGTGGGCACCGGGGGCTTTTCCAGTCTCCTGGAAAAGGGAGCTGCTGGGCCCCCCAGCCCCTGGCATGCAGCTCCGGTGGCTTTCCAGAGCTAAGAGGTCCAGGTTCCGTGCCGGCAGCAGGCCGTTTCCACGGGAAGAGATCCACAAGTGAAAGGATCCAGATGGGAAAGGATCCAGAAGGGAAAGGATCTGGAAGGGAAAGTATCTGGAAGGGTCTCCAACACTCAGCAGTGCCATGATTAACCAAGAGCTTCCAGGACCCGGCTGCTGAGCAGGCGAGGACACACGGACACATGTGCCAAGGGCGCACGGACGCACATTCGGGAATGCCGTGCCGGCAAGGCACCCTCCAACATCTCCCTAACCCTCCACATCCTTCTCTCCTTCCCAGCTGGTGGAGCCGCCCGCTCCTGTCTCTCCACAGCTCTTCCCATCCATCCATCCATCCATCCATCCATCCTTCTGTCCGTGTCCACGTGCGTGTGTGTGTATGTGTGTGTGTCGGTGTCCCAGGGGTGGGCTCCCCGTCTCTCTCCACAGGATCCTGGCACTCCGGGGGCGGAGGGCTGCTTTTCCTTCCCTCTCGCAGGAATTCAGCTTCTCTCTCTTGTATTTCCCTTTTCTTTCTCCCCCGGAATCCGGCCGCTGTAGCGATCTAGACAGAGACTTTTGGAATAACAATGACAACACAGTGCAGCAGAAATGGAGCTCCTACCCTCCCAAGGAGTTTATCCTAAACATTTCTCCTTACGCTCCGTATGGTGATCCGCGCCTTTCCCTCAAGTGAGTCTCTCCTTACCGGGTTTGCTCTGTGTAGTGAGTATATGGGCAGCACCCACTCGCCTTCCTCCTCCTCCTCTTCCTCCTCCTTTCCCTCCTCCTTCTCCTCGTCCTCCTGCTCCCGGGCTCCCCGCACGCCACCCCATGGGCCGTCCCATGGAGACGAGCAACCCCTCCTTCCCGCATTCCCGGGGCCGTCCGGGATCTCCCTCCAGGACGGGGTTGCGCGTTGGGGGCACCCCCTCGGCGCGGGGACGGGTCCCCCCGGGGCTGGGCTGCCGGCGAGCGGGACCCTCCTTCCCGACCCCTCTCCCTCCTCCGCCCTTTCTCTTGGATGTTCTGCCGAGGCCCCCGCGCACCCCGCGGCCAGGACCCCTTTTTTTTGCAGTGCTGATGTCTCTCTTTCTCTCTCTGTCTGTCTGTCCGTCTCTTGTCCGTCTGCCCCCTCCGGCTCTGTCGCCCTCCCCTCATTCCCCGACGGCTCCCCACGTTTTCCACGTCCATCCGTGTGTCCGTCCGGCTCCCTTCATGTCTGTCTGGGGGGGTCCGGCCGCCGGCCCGGCCCAGTGGCTCTCTGTTATCAGGGGCCAAGCTGACGGCGTCGGCCGCCGCCGGGCTGTCTGGGGACCGCGACGGCCGGCCCGGGGACAAGCAGCGGCTCGGCGAGGATGGAATGAGGAGCAGCGTGTCCGCCCACAGCGAGCCCGGAGCGGGAAAGGCGGCACGGGGCCGCTGGCACACGGTGCAGAGCCACTTGGCCGCAGGGAAGCTCAGCCTGTCCAAGTGAGTGAGCACGGCACGGTCCGGCACGGCACGGCCACGGGCACGGCCGGCGGGCCCGGGCGCCCGCTCCCCGCTGCGGATGCCTTTGGATGGGGGCCACTGACAGGTCCCCGGGGCCGCCAACAGGTCCCCAGGACCACCGTGCCGAGGGAGATGAGGCGTTTCCCGTTCTCCCAGCGGTGTTTTGGCTCAGGGGCAGCAGAGGAGGCAGTCGGGCAGGAGCAGCACCTTTGGGTGCTATCCCCAGCGCCGAGGGTGGATCTGCCCAATCCCGGTGGGAAGCGGCTCAGCATTCCCAGCTCGGCTTCTCAGGGCAGGCAGCGCTACCTCGGTGGTGTCCCAAAGGCAGGAAGTGCTGTCCCATGCTCCCATTCCTCAGGGACAATCAGGGACAGTGCGTGGCATCCTCCCTCCGTCCGCTCCCCTGACCCCTGGCACAGCCACCGGACCCGGCGCCGGCACCACCACCTGATGCCGAGAAAAACTGGGGAATGTCCGGGATTGATCAGATTTAGGGAAAATCCGAGCTCTGGCACGCTCTGCAGGGCTCCAGGCCGGGGTGGGGGTCTCGGCGAGACCTTTCACTGCTGGCAGCGCCGTGGCTCTGCCGGGGGGTGACGGGGGTGTGCCGGCTGTGGGCTCCGTCCGGCGTTCCCGGTCTCTGCTCCGGTTCTCCGCGCGGGGTTGGGGCAGCCGGGGGGTCCCGGCAGCAGCGCCGCCACCCCGGGAGAGCTCGGCGACAGCGCCCATTCGGCGTGAGGCTGCTGCGCTCCAGTTGGGCACTGGGAAGCAGGAGGGAGAGACGAGGAAAAGTGGGAGCGGCGCAGCCTTCAGCCGTCCCCAGACTTGGTGGAGAAATAAATCCCGCTGGGAATCCGGACAGACGGATGGGCTGGCGCAGGCGGCAAGGGCAGGGTTAAGGGGATGTGGCGGAGCATCGTGTTTTCCAGCATCCCTTTGGTGCAGCGCCGCACGGATTGGGGGTGTCCCGGGGGTCCAGGCCGAGGGTCTGGCTGTGCCGGTGCCAGGGGATCCATCTGGGCACGGGCAGGGCGCGGTGCCGCCTGGCACGGCGCTGGAGGAGCTCGCGCCTCCAGCTGGCGCGGGGCCGACAGGAGCCAGATTTAGTTTCCTGTGACTGAGAGGTTGTAAATTGAACTAATTTAGGATTCGATAGGAAAACGAAAGGAGGTCAGCGTCGGCGCGGAGCCGGGGGGGCAGCGTCCGGGCAGTGCCTTCGGCCCCGGCCGTGGGGCTCCGTCCATCCCAGCTCTCAGCTCCTCTCCACTCCCTTCCCTCCTCTCTCTCTTTCTCCCACCTTTCGCTCTTTCTTCACCTCTTTTTTTTTTTTTTTCGTTTTTCGGAGCTGTTTATCCCTTCCCGCTCCCTCTCTGTCCCCGCTGCTGGCATTGCACGATGGCACAGCTTCGCCCCGCGGGCCCAGCCGGCAGCGCCGGGACCGGGACAGGGTCGGTGGCCGCTGCTCAAGGCTACTCCTCGGTGCCAGGCGGTGGTCCCGGAGGGACTTTCCTCCCCTGATCTCGTGGCCACCAGCTTCCCAGGCTGCCGTGGGCAATCCGGCGCGGCTGCATGGGCTGTGCCACGCATGTGCTGCATGGCCAGCGCCGCTTCCTTGGGGCATCCCGCTGCTCTCCCCTCTCCGCCGCCCACACCAAGCCCGTCCGCCCCTGGCCAGGCTGCTCCGCTCTCCGTGTCCCACCAGAGCTGCGTCCGTATCTCCCGATCCCATGATCTCCCACCCCGGTTGGAGCCTGGCTTGGCCCTGGGGACGCCTCGCTGGAATGTCACCACCACGGGGGTTCGGCGCCCGTCGCGGCGCTGAGGGATTCGCCCCTTCCCGCGGCGTCCAGCACCGAGGGGATGGGACGCTGAGCCCCCGCGGCGCCGCTGCTGGGTGCTGGGCTGGACTGGGAGGGACTGGGACGCTGGGATGGGCTGGCTGGCAGCACGTGAGCGGGCGCCACGGGATTTGCCTCCACGCAGCAGCCTAATTATCCCGCAGAGCAGGTCGGCCGGCGTGCTGGGAAGGCGCCGGCGGAGCGGCGGCCGCGGGAGCGGGTGGGCATCCGGCCCTGGCGAGCCCCCCGGGAGGCAGGATGGTGGCGGCCCGAGCCCCCCGTGCCGCCGGCAGGGCCNCCTGTCCACAGCCACTACCCTTGAGTATATCCCCACCTCAGCAGGCGATCCCAAATTCCAGAGGCCCCGCACGCTCGTGCGCCAGCAAAGTCTGCAGCAGCCCCTGAGCCAGCACCAGCGCGCCAACCACAGCCAGCCCACCACCAGCCAGAGCCTGGGCCACCTCCAGGCCCACAGCGGCTCCTCCGCCGCCGCCGCCAACTCCCGGGGCTCCCGCGGCGGCCCGGCGCGCCAGGGCACCGCCGCCGGCTCCAAGCAACGGATGGCCGGGGGCCGGAGCCGCTCCAACCCCGGCAGCTGGGACCACGTGGTGGGGCAAATCCGCAACCGCGGCTTGGACATGAAGTCCTTTCTGTAAGTGTGCGTTCGCCATCACTGCCCTCCGCACCCTCCTCTCCATTCCCCCTCCATTCCTCTCTCCATCCCTTCCTCTCCTTTGCTCTCTCTGCTCTATCATTCTCCATCGCCCTCTCGTCTGCTCTATCCCTCTGCTCCTTCGCTCTCTCCATCACTCTCCTTTGCTCCTTTGCTCTCTCTGCTCTATACCCCTCTCCTCTTCTCTTCTCCATCCCTCTCCATCCCTCTCTCCTCTGCTCCTTTACTTGCCCCAGCGTGGCTGCTCATCCGTCACCCTCTCCCGTGGGGACACGCTGCCCATGGCCTGCGGGAAGATCCGTGTCCCCTCCGGCTCATGGGGGGCTCAGGGAAGGGGCTCCTGCACTTCCCCAACGTGCTTTGCCACGTTCCTGGCCACCCCATTCCATCCCCAGGGATGGTCCATCCCCAGGGACAGCCACCGGCAAGGTCCTCAGGGAGTGGCATTGTCCCAAGTTGTCAGGGTGCGGGTGGCAGAGTACCCCGTGCCAGGATGACCATGAGTTGGGCCCCGATATCATTCCCAGCTGGAGGAGCCGTGGGATCTTTAATCCACCTTAACCCCATCTCCTCCATTGGCGCTGGATTTCCAGCATCAAACCCCGGGGACTAATCCGAGTCCCATGTTTTCACCATATCTCAGCACATGACATTGTCCCTCCTCTGCAGAGCTGGGCCCCCCGGCTCCATCTTCCTTTGGATTCTCCAGCTCCTCCCCGGCCACTGTTTGCCCCCTGGCACCCTGGCAAAAGGAATGCTGAGCTCCCAGCTTTGCTTTCCGCAGGCTGGTGGCACTTTCAGGGGGATGCAGGACTGACCCTGCCCTTCCGTGAGTTGGCACAGCAATTCCTGCTTCAGGATTAGATGAGAGACACAAATTTGGATGCTCAGCCAGCTCTGGAGAGAGGGTTGAACCTTCCTCCAGGCACCCAGCGGTGCACTGCTCACGATCCCCTCTCCACTCTGCCCTCTCCCAACCTAGAGGTTCCTCCCAGCTCCATTTCCCGGCTTTCCGACGCGGAGCTGCGGCTCACCAGCCATCCCGAGGGTCACGTTCTCCCTGTTTACCCAGCGCCCGTGCTGGTTCCAGCCTGACTTGGCGGAGAGGGAGCAGCCGCAGAGCCCAGACGTGCCGAGTCAGCGCCACTTCCCAGCGGACGAGCCGCTGTCATTTCCCACCGCCTCTTTCCCGATCCATCGATTTTCCTTTCACTCTTCACCCTGCTCACCCTCCCTGGCGCCGCGGCGTAAATGCAGTTACGGACCCGGGCGAGGACCCGGAGAGGGCAAAGAGCCTTGGCCATGGCACCGCCAATCCCTTCCTCCATGGAATGATGCTGGCACCTCACTCCTGTCACACTCTCCCTCATTCCCAGCCCCTCCAGGCATCTTTTCCCCCCTTCCTCAGGATTTTGGCATCCTCCCTGCCCGGACCGGTGGAGGAGAGGGACGGCGGGGGTATCCACGCGTGCCGGGCTCCTCGGAGTCGGCGCCTTTCTCCCCACAGCCCTGTGCGCCCATCCCGGCCATCGCCACCCCGCAGGAGCCGGCGGGGAGAGCCGGGGTCCCCTCGCCACCGGGGATCCGCGGGACGCCGCCGGCTCCTGCCGGTTCCCTGCCTGACGCTGTGTTCTCCTCTCTCTTTCTCTCTCTCTCCCGCTGCCGGCGGGGCCGCCCGGGCAGGGAAGGCCGGATGGTGGTGTTATCCCTGGTTTTGGGACTCTCAGAGCAAGATGACTTTGCCAATATTCCCGACCTGCAACCCGCTGGGACGCAGCCGAACCAGGCGAACGCTCAGGGGGACAAGAGGTATGAGCGAGGACGAGGCCGGTCCCGCAGGAGGAGGAGACCAGGGCCTCACCCAGGGTGGAGGAGGAGGAGGAGGAGGAGGCTGGCCTCGTGGAGCGCGAAGGTTGGAGCGGCACAGGGTGGCCCAGCGGGCACCGGGACGTCTGAGCTCTCCCCGGCACCGGCACCCGTGGTTCTGCCTCCGGAGCAGCGGCACCGAGAGGACCCCCATCCCTTCCTCCTCCCTCCTCCCTCATTCCTCCCCCTCCTGCCCTTCCCGGCCCTGGCTGCATGCGGGGGGGCGGGGGGACACGCTCAGGGACAGGGGGACACGGGGGGTACCCCCCAAGTGATGCCGCATGGGCTGAGCCGCGTCCTATCCCGACACGCTGCCGCCACCTCCATCCCGGCGGGATGGACAGCTCCCCTGGGGATCCGGGGACACCGCTGCGGTGGCAGAGGGGCAGAGCGAGCGCCACAGGCCGGGGGGGACGCCGTACTCCCCGTTCTCCTCCAGCACGGCACAGTCCCTCGCCTCCGGCTGCTCCCCGCATTCCCGGCGTGCCTCAGGCTCGGCAGCGCACCCAGCCGCGGCACCGGCGCTCGGCCGCGGCCACCGGCGCTGGCTGGCAGAGGCAGAGGGTCCGTGCGCCGCCGGGAGCGGGTGTTCATCCCCTCCGGAGCGGGGAGGAGGTGTGAAGCCGGCGGGCGCTGCCTCCCCGTGTGCTCGGCGTGCGGATGAACTGGCACCGTTCTCGCCCGCCGGCTATTTTTACCCTGCTCCGCTTGGTTTCGCTCCATCTTTTAGCACTTCCCTCCCTGGCGTCGCGCTGCGCAGCCGGTCCCCGCCGGGAGCACCGGCAGCCCGTGCCGGCCGCCGGCTGCCCCGTGCCGAGGGGACGGGGACGTGGGACACGGCGGGTGGGTGGCTGTGCCGCAAGACCCTGCTCCCCGCTTGCCGCAGCTCCCTGCTCCGAAACCCCATCCCAGCACACGCATGGCATTCCCCACCTCCATCCCTCCCGCTCCTCGTTCCCTGGGCTCCGCAGGACGTGGTGGGATCGGCTGGCGGAGGGGACGCGCTCCGGCAGCCTCGGCCCTCTCCCGCCCACCGACGCTGCCGATCACCCGCTCTTCTTCCTCAAAACATCTCCTCCACCCCTGTTTCGCAGCTTCTTCCTTCCAGCCTGTCCCCGGCGGCTCCAGCCCAGCGCCTCGGCGTGTCTCCTGTCTCGGCGACTCCGTCTGTCCGTCCATCCGTCCCGCTCCTCTCTCCCATTCCCTCCCGGCAGGCCGGCGCTGGACGACGCGGCTCCTCCTTTCTCTTGCTCTCTCCCGCTCTCTCTCCCGCTATCCGTGACCTCCGCCGGCATTCCCGGCTCCACCGGCACCTCCTCGCTCACCGGCCCCGCCGCCGGCTCCTCCACTTTCATTTTCCCTGGTTTTAACCTAATTTTGCCTCCCCAGCTGCCTCGACCTCTCCAGTCCTTCCCGGGTGCCATCCTGTGTGTGCGTGTGGGTGTCCCCATCGCCCCCCCATGTCCCCTCCCCGTGTGTCTGTGTGTGCTTGGTGTGGTGGCGCGTGTCCGTGGCATGTTGTGGCTTCCCGTGTGTCCCTGCACCTCTCAGTCCATCTGGTGGTTTGTCACCGTGTCCCAGCTCGGACAGGAGCCGTGGCTGGGGGGTGGGAGCATCCCGGGCTGCCTGTCCCCTCCGCCACGTGCCTGTGTCCTGTTGTCCCCGTGCCTCGTGGCAGCGTGGCCTCAGCGCATTCCCGCCCGTCTCCATCGCCGCTCTGTCCGTCTGCCTCCCGCTACTCCTGGCTGCCCACCCTGCCCGGCACCGTGCCCGGGAGCCACGGTGTGTGGGGACAGCCAGGATAGTGATCCCAGGGGTGTCTCAGCCACAGGAAAGGGGGGCAGGGGGCAGCGAGCCCACGTGGAGCACCCGTGGGTGCCAGGCACCCACCGGGATAAGGGGCTGTGGTGTGTGAGGAGCAGCCAGAGCTGTGGGTGCTGTGGGGACCGCGCTGTCCCTGCCATCGCCGTGGGACGTGCCCAGGGGGAGCTGCTGCCGTGCCCTAAAGGTGCCAGGCCACCAGCTGGCTCCAGGATCAGGACCAGGATGCTGGTGGGCTGCAGCCACCACGTGTCCCGGCAGCGTCTGTCAGGCGCTGGCACAGCCCAGGCTCAGTATCCGCTGGGAGAGGGCGCCCGGGAAGCCCCTCGCTGTCTCGCCCTCGGCTCCCGGCCCCTCTCCTCCAAGGCCTCTCTTCCTGCAGGTTGCCAGCCGGTGGGAAGGCTGGGAACGCGGCACCGGCGCCGGGGCAGCCGCCGCACGATGAGTCTGACCGCAAGACGGAGCCGCACTCCTCCGTCTCCGACCTGGTCAACTCCCTGACCAGCGAGATGCTCATGGTGGGTGGGTGGGGTGTGCAGGGTTTGGGGGTCTCCACGGTCGGTATCCCACCCTCCCAGCTCTTCCCTGCGCCATCCACAAACACTCTGGCACGTCCCTGCCTGCTGTGCCAAGTCCCCGTCAGCCAAGCTGACGCACCACGGACGTGTCCCCCGGGCTGGCACGAGGGAGCGAGCAGTGCCGGACACGTGAGGGATGCGCTGTCAGGAGGAATTTGGCTAATTGGAGCTCCCGTTCTGCGGGACGAGTGACGCCAAGCCAGGAGCCGTTGGAAGCAGTGCGGGCAGCAGGAAGCTGGAGAGAGGCTGATGTCCCCTGACAGCTGGCGGGGCTGGGGTCACGGGAATGGGGGTCAGGTCCCTGCCAGCCCCCAGCGCTGCGCTCACTCCCCTCCTCTTCCCCCCTTCCGCAGCTCTCCCCGGGCTCCGAGGATGACGAGGGCCACGAAGGCGTCAGCCGGGAGAACCTGGGCCGCATCCAGTTCAGCGTCGGCTACAACTTCCAGGAGTCCACCCTGACCGTGAAGATCATGAAGGCGCAAGAGCTGCCAGCCAAGGACTTCAGCGGCACCAGCGACCCCTTCGTCAAGATCTACCTGCTCCCCGACAAGAAGCACAAACTGGAGACCAAGGTCAAGAGGAAGAACCTCAACCCACACTGGAACGAGACCTTCCTCTTCGAAGGTATGGATTGGGATAGACTGGAGTGGATCAGGGTGGGAGCAGAGCCTCCTGGAAACCACTTGGGCTTTGGCTCAGCTCAGGCCACCAGTGTGGTGGCTGTTGGTGATGCAATGGGTTGGCCAAGCCACCAAGGCCAAGCTGGATGTGCATCCCGTAAAGGGGATGTAGGGGAAGGTTTGCATGGCTCTGTGCCCCCACGGGTGGGCGCAGATGTGGGAATCAACCTGGCAGCAGCTCCTCGTGCCATGGGCGGCTCCCCGTTCTCTGCCTGGTGCCAGCGTCTTGCACCAGGATAGGAAGGGTGGAGCAGTCCTGGAACTGCTCCTCATCTCCTCCGGCTTTTCCCTCTCCGGCACAGGGTTCCCCTACGAGAAGGTGGTGCAGCGGGTGCTGTACCTCCAGGTCCTGGACTACGACCGCTTCAGCCGCAACGATCCCATCGGAGAGGTGTCCATCCCGCTCAACAAGGTGGACCTGACCCAGATGCAGACCTTCTGGAAGGACCTGAAGCCCTGCAGCGATGGCAGTGTAAGGCCCTGGACCCCCTCCTGCCCCCCTGGGGAAGGGAGGTGACCCCCTGTCCCTGCTGTGTCCCAACAGGACCACCCCCCATCCCAACAGGGACATTTTCTGCTCGAACATCTGACGGAGATTTTTCTCTTCCCAAATTTTATATTAAGTAGCCCAAAGTCTCGTTTTGGGTCAAACCAAACTGTTTCAGGTAGATCTAAAATGAAAGTTTTCTCCTTCTCCTGCCTCCAGCAAGACCAGATGTCCCACAGGGGGTGGCCCTGTTTCCTCCTGCCCTGATTTTCTGTGCTTTCCCAACCCCCACCCTTGGGCTGCTCCAGGTGGAGGTCCCATGCCAGCATCCCGCTCCCACAGAGGAGCTTTGGGGGGGCGTGGTGTCCTCAGGGAATGCGTGTGTCCTACAGGGAAGCCGCGGGGAGCTGCTGCTGTCGCTGTGCTACAACCCCTCGGCCAATTCCATCGTGGTGAACATCATCAAGGCACGGAACCTCAAAGCCATGGACATCGGGGGCACCTCAGGTATGGTGCCGGCTTGCCCCGATCCCGGGTGGGATTCCTCGGCTCCCATCCGGGGCTGAGAGCGGCTCCTCTCCCGCCAGACCCCTACGTGAAGGTGTGGCTGATGTACAAGGACAAGCGGGTGGAGAAGAAGAAGACGGTGGTGATGAAGCGGTGCCTGAACCCCGTCTTCAACGAGTCCTTCGCCTTCGACATCCCCACGGAGCGGCTGCGCGAGACCACCATCGTCATCACCGTCATGGACAAGGACAGGCTGAGCCGCAATGACGTCATCGGCAAGGTGGGTGACACGCCCGAGGGACACCCGGGTGGGAATCGGGGACAGCCGGGTCCGGGGCTGCCGGCGCCCGGTGCCATCTCCAGTGCGGAGCGCGGTGGGGACCCTTCGTGCTGGGCGTCACGGCCACAGAGTGCCGGAGTATTCCCAGAAAAGCAGGGATGGGGCATGGGGAGCCACTCCCGGATGGATCCCGCCCCCTGGGATTACTCCCGGGGCCGGGAGCGGAGGAATTAGCCATGAAATCACCCAGCTCATCGCTAGCGCAACGATGACAAATGAGCGCCGTAATCTCCGCCCATGATCCCCAAACGCAGCTCTGGGACGGGGAAAACACAGCGGTTGGGATAAATCCATTAAATAAATCCCCGGATCAGCGCCGCGGGCTGCCGGGCAGGGGCGGAGGTGGCGGCGTCCCCGGTGTGGGCACATCCAGGAGCCCGATTCCAGGGATGGACAGGCAGTGTCTATGATATCCCACTCTCCGTTAAAACCCCGCCGCGGCCTGAGGCTCGCTAATCACCTCTGATCGCATAATTAGCAGCGAGCTTTGCTCCATCCCGGCTCTCCGGCGATAATCCGCGGAGCCGGAGCAGTGGTACCGGCTCCCCGAGGTGGCAGCAGCAGCAGCGAGAGCTGGCACACGCGCTTTTCCGCGGCGCCATATGGAAAATCGAGGGATAAAAATAGCCCGGCTTCGCGCCGAGCCCGGAAAAGCGGGGCTGGAGCAGTTTAGGGGTGAAGGCGCCAGCGCCGGGCAGCGGGACAGGGATGGAGCGGCCGTGGTGGCTCCAAGGGTGCCTTTCCCGCAGATTTACCTGTCCTGGAAGAGCGGTCCCGGCGAGGTGAAGCACTGGAAGGACATGATCGCCCGCCCGCGGCAGGCGGTGGCACAGTGGCACCAGCTGAAGGCCTGAGCGCCCCCGGACCGCGGGCTCGGGGGTCTCCCTTCCCAGCTCCCAGCCCCTTCCCGCGGCGCTCCCGGCCAGGGACTGGCAGGACAGCGGCCTGGCTCGCGGGGACCCTGCGGGAGGACGGGGACGGAGCCCCCCGAGCCCCCGGGTTCGCCTCTCCCTGGGGTGTGGGGGGTGCGGAGCCGCCCCCAACCCCGGCCGAGGAGGTGCCAGAAGCGATGTCTCCCCATCCCTATTCCCACCACCGGGCAGGACTTCTGCGAGTGCTTCCAGCCCCGCTCCCGGAGCCCCTCGGCCCGTCCCTGGCCTCGCCCCCGCTCCATTTCAGGGGGTCAGGCTGCGGGTGCAAGAGGGACCTCCCTCCCTCCCNGGAAGCCATGACACAGTTCCTTATCCAAAGCGGGCTCCTTCGTGCCACTGCCTTCAGCCGGGTTCGATGCTTTACCTCTGTCTTGGGGCTCGGCGGGAGCGGGGTGTCCCCAAGCCGCCCTGGGGACCCCTGGTCCTGCCCTTCCCCCCACGCCGGGCTGGAAGGGGGCCCTCGGGGGAATGCGGAGCTCCACAGGGTCCCCTTCCAGCCGGGCTGCCCAGGGAGCTCTGTGCCCACCACTGGGGATAAAGGGTGGAGCGAGCGCTGTTGTCCCCATCGCGGGCAGCTGACATTCCCTGGGCTGGTGGCATTCCTTGGGACAGCCAGCCTGGCAGGATCAGTGCCAGCAGCAGCATCCCCACGGAGCTCTGGGATGCACATGCCAGACCCTTTCCCGCTCCCTGGGACCCCCAAAAACAGGGACAGACTCACCTGGGAGCCCCATAAGGGTGACGACGGGGTCGGTGGTGGCTCTCCGTGGCAGATGCCGGATCATCCTCAGTCTTCCTGCTCCCCCCGTGGCACCCTTGGCTCCCAGCAGCTCCCGCAGCCCCAATTTAGACGATTTTGGACAATCTGGAGAGAAGTCATAATACTGCTATTACAGTAATAACAACGCTTTTAGGGACATTTGTATTTTTGTCATATTCTCTCTTTTTTTAACATAAAAGAAGAGACTTACATGCCTGGGGAAGGGGTGGCAGGGCCAGGGCTGTGCCAAGCCGGGTGCCTCCTGTGGCCCCTCGGGCACCCCGCTTTTCCAGGCTGGATTCCTCGTCCGCGGTCGGGCTCCCCGGGGGTTTGTGTGTTCATTTTTAACTCTAGAGCTCGTAGCCGTGATCTTGTTCAGGTTCTCTCTTCTTCATGTGACGGTAACATCCAACTGGTGTGTAAAATACAGAAAAACAGGATAAAACGAAAAAAAAAGACAAAAAAAAAAGAAAAAAAAGGATAAAAAATTCAATAAAGAGCCCAGCCCGGCCCGGCCCGGCTGAGGAGCGGCTGGAGCGGGGGGTGCCCGGCTGGCGATGCCAAGGATGGGGCGCGCGGGTCGGGGCGTCTCCTTTGCAGAATCCTATTTTTGGGGAGCGGGGCCCCTCGTTTTCTGGAGGCAGCCCCTGCTCTCAGTAATAAAGGACAGTCAGTAACTGCCAGCGTGAGTCGTCTCTGGGATCGGGGGAATGCAGGGGGGGGAATCTGGCATGGGAATGGGGGCATCGCACCTGTGTGGGCACCGCAGCTGGGTGGGCATCCTCCTGACACTGAGCATCCCTCTCTCAGCTTTATCCCTCCCAACCCTGAGTTTCCATCCAGTATTATCCCATCCATCACTGACTATCCCCCAAAAACTCTGGGATCCTGCTGGGATTGGGATTCCCATGGGGGCTTCAGGGACAACAGTGACCCCCACAGCCTGCTTGGAGCCAGGTGAGTTCCCATCCCATCCAGGTCTGGGCCAAGTTCCTTGGGGTGGTATGTGCTGGATAAGGACTGGAATGTGGCTCCAATAGGGAGGAAGAGGCAGGGAACCATATCCTGTGTCCAGGTGCCATTGCAAAGGCTCTGGTGGCTGTTAAATAATTCACAGAATTCTGGTCTTGAATAAATAAATGAAACTCCAGACGCAGGGATGGCAGGAGAGCCATCTGTGTCCTCCCTGCACGGGATAAAATCTCTCTGGATCCACCCCTCAGGCCCTGGGATGCAGTGTTGAAGGTGGCAGCAGGGGACAATGCTGTCCCCTTGCCACCTGCACCCCGGTGGAGGGGAGGTGGCTGCTGCCTGCCACCGCTCCAGCTCCAGCTGAGCCAAACCTGGGAATTTCGGCACTAACAAGCTGCCGATGGCATTGGTGCCACCGATCCTGACTCTGCCTGGGCTCTTACACCAACGCCGGGCTCCTTTTATCCTCCCAAATCTCTGAAAGCGCAGCGATCTCAGCGCTCCTGTTGCATGGATCCGCAGCAATTCCCAATCCCGTGGCTTTGTGCTGGCAGGCAGCGGGAGCAGATGGAAATAGCAGCGTGATCCCAGCTGCGGCGAGGCCACAAACCGTCGCACGCGGGGCTGGGAGAGGAGGCAGGGATATATATAGGGACAGACGTACGGATGATGCACTGCCGGGAGCGGGGAGTCGCCGGTGCCAGTGGCCCCAAAATACTCGAGCTGAGCCGGAATCTGTCAGATTCCCACTGACTGCGGCAGCTCCTGGTCCGGTGTCACCGCCATCGTCACCGGTGCCTGGATCCCGGCCCAGCTCCTTGGGAAAAGCTGGGTGGTGGGAAAAGAAGAGGGAGGACCCTCCTATCCCAGGTGTTACAGCTCCTGGATCTGATCCTGGCCATGGGGACAAGCTGGTGGCATCCAGAGCCACCTGCATCCCAATTCCCGCCGAATGAGTGGGCTGGCAGGGATCTGCATGGAGCTGGTGGCATCGGATCTTGCCTACAGCAGGGGCTTGGAATGCTGAGGGTCTCTGCCAGGGTCAGCAGGCTCGGGATCATGGATAATTTCTTGCTAACTAGCAGCAGTATCTTCCCAGATAAAGCAGCAGCACCCCAGGTCGATGGCATGAAGGGCTGGGAGACACCCAGAACTCCAGGAGTGTGTTCCTGGGATGTCGCAGGATCCTGGGATGCTCTGCCCCACAGTGAAGTGTACCTGGGTGGGAAAAGGAATTGACAGCCTGTACCTATCGGGTAGACCTGATTCCAAGCTCCTTCTAAGCCCCAAATCCCTGAAATCACCCCAGAGGAGCTGGCACTGACAGCTCCTGCGCATCCTGCAGATGAGGAAGCTCCACGTGTCCAAAATAGCCGTGGTTCCTGTTGCAGAATAGGAAGTGGAGGTAAAAGCCGGCAGCATCCGCCCTGCCAGTGCCGGAGCGGATGTGGCAGGAGCTCTGGCTGCCTCCCAGCCCCAAACCCCAGTCCATGGCCATTAAAAGCGGATGCGTGGTTTGAAACCTCCAGCGAGCTCCAGACCTCGGATCCCCGAGCTTCCCGCCGCACTGGCTCAGCTCGGAGATGGGCGGAGGGAATCGGGATTCCTTGGATGTCCAAAATAAGAGGAGCTGGTGGTCGCACACCAGGATATGTCGCTGGGTTTTGGAGGATCCCAAATAAACCCTTCCCTGAGGCTGGTCCCCGTCACTTTTCTCTCACACCAAATTCCTTGGATTTGTGCTTTTTATTACCTGAGTTTGGTCCAAGAGGCACTTGGAGAGAGGAAGAGGAAGGATAAGGTGTCAGCCCTGGATCTGGTGCCCATTTCGGGACAGACAGTGCCAGGGATGAGCCTCCTCTTCCCACAGAGGCAAAACTCTTTCCAGGCTGGAGACAGGCAGTGCTTAGACCCAGGTGGAATTTCCATCAGCTCCTTCCCGAACCTGATGGCCAGGAAGAGCCTGGTGGAAAAATCTCTCCCCCAGCCCAATTCCAGCAGCAGGATGGGCGTCTCAGGGTCTGTGCCTTTGTTCCCAAACCTCAGAGCTCTTCAGGATGACGGGATCCATGGAATGGATGCAACTAGCATTGCTTTTTCCTGTGCTGCCCGTAGGGACAGGAGTAAAGGATTTTCAGAGGTGGAGGAGTTGAAATGTGCTCGTGGGGTGGCAGTGTGGGATCACCCCTCAGGGCAGGGGGCTGTATCCCAACCCAAGGCACCCTGAAGTAGGTGGGATGCTCTCAGGTGGGGTAACCATTGGGACCACGAGGCCTGAAGATCCAGGACACAACTCTGCTGTTCCAACTGGATAAGGCTGATCCTCAGACCGTCAGTTTTCCTTTGTGGAGGCTGTGAGCCTCCTCCTTTCCCAGCCCTAGATGGGAATTCCTTGGGAGGCAGGTGGAGGCTCTGCACCCCTTCAGGGGGACAGCAGCTCACGTTTCCTCAGGAGATCCCGTCAGAGCCACAGATTCCCCCTCCCCATCCTCCAGCCCATCCTCAGGGGATACCGGGCCAGCCTCGGTGCCTTCCTCCCCCTCCTCCTCCTGGCTCTGCAGGCTCTGCAGCCGTTCCTGCCGCGCTTCCATGTATTCCTGCGCCCCGTCCCCCACCAGCTGCACTTCATCCCCGACGCAGGGTGGCTGCCGGACGGGATTGTGGTCGTAGGACAGGAGGCGCAGGGAAGCGAGGCCGGTGAGGTCCGGGAAGCAGGCGATGCGGTTGCGATCCAGGTCGAGGACGCGGATGTGATCCACGTGCAGCAGCACAGGCGGGAACTCCTGGAAGCGGTTCCCATAGAGCCAGAGCCCCCGCAGGCCGGTCATGCGGGGCAGCGCCGCGGGCAGCCGGCACAGCCGGTTGTCCCCCAGCTGAAGGCTGCGCAGCTCCGGCAGCTGCAGGAGGGCGCGGGGGAAGTGCGCCAGGAAGTTTCCCTCGATCCAGAGGCAGCGCAGGCTCTGGAGCTGGGCGAAGGCGGGCGGCAGCCCCTGCAGCCCGTTGCGGCCCAGGTACAGGTGCGCCAGGTGGGGCAGGTCGCACACGGCCTCGGGCACCTCCATCAGCTCGTTGCCGTCCAGGGCGAGGGTCCGCAGGTCCTGCAGCTCCGCCAGCTCGTCCGGGACCTCCCGCAGCCCCGCGTCGCTCAGGTAGAGCTTCCGCAGCCCCTGCTGAGCCCACAGCTCGGCCGGGACCTGCCGGCCCCGCACCT
>VZTF01005245.1:193120-206939 GCA_013397755.1 Cnemophilus loriae
CCAGCACCTGCTGCCGCCGCCGCCCCGGCTGCCCCCGCCCCTGGCCGTGCCCCCCCCGGGGGCCGTGCCCCCTGCCCTGCACCTCAATCCCGCCTTCTTCCCGCCGCCCACCGCCGCCCTGGGACCCCCTCCGGATACCTACAGCAAGGCCATGGCTCCCTACAACCACAGCAGGTGAGCCGGGCGGGAATGGGGGTGGGATGCTCAGGGAGGATCCTGCTGACCCCTGTTCCCGCTGTGCCGACAGCCGGGAGCTGGGCCCGCCGATCCCGGCTGTGAGCGAAGGGGAGTTTGAGGAGATCATGAACCGTAACCGCGCCATCTCCAGCAGCGCCATTTCCAAGGCGGTGTCCGGCGCCAGCGCAGGTACTTCCCGTGTCCCTCGTGTCCCCCATCCCGGGATGGATTCCTGCTCCTGACCCCCTGCTCCGCTCCCCCAGGGGATTACAGCAACGCCATCGAGACGCTGCTCACAGCCATCGCCGTCATCAAGCAGTCACGCGTCGCCAGCGACGAGCGGTGCCGCGTCCTCCTCTCTTCCCTCAAGGATTGCCTGCATGGAATTGAGGCCAAATCCTACAGCAGCAGCTCCAGCAGCAGCTCCAGGTATCCCCCTGGATCCAGAGAACAGGATCCTCCTCGCAGGTGAGCAACTAAAAGGTCACTCCTTGGGTTTTGTCTCTTCCCAAAGGAAAAGACACCGATCCCGGGAGCGCTCTCCCAGCCGGTCCCGCGAGAGCAGCCGGCGGCACCGGGATCTGCTCCACAGTGACGATCGGCATGAGGATTATTTCCAGGAGCGGAGCCGGGAGCACGAGCGGCATCGGGACAGGGACAGAGACAGGGACCGGCACCACTGAGACAGGTGGGAGGCTCGGGAATCCCCTGGAAGCTTGAGTGATGAGGGAAGGGCGCTGCAACCATTCCTCTCCTCTCTCCCGGCAGGAATTTGGCAGGAAGTGGTTTTTAATGGACTCGTATCTCCTCACCTCGACCAGGACGCCGTGCCCGAGGCCGCTCCGCCCCATCCCGGCCCCTTCCCCGCCACCCCCAGCCCTCTCCGGGCGGGACCCCTTCCCACACCTCGTGGCCTTGGGAATCCCCCCCACCACTGCTGCTGCTTCCCAGGGCCATCCCGCTCCGCTCCGTGGATACTCGGACCCAAAGAGAAATGGTGCTTTTATTCCATGGAGGGAGGTTTGTGAGCCCTTCCCAGTCCGGGGGGGAATGGAGGGGACGGAGCCCTCCCTGTGCAGCTTGGGGGCTTGGAGATGCACAGCTCCCGATCCCGGGATCAGGAGCCATGTGCCATCCTCTGGATTGCCTGGGAACACTCGCAGCGCCATCGCCCTGGCAGGACACTGTGCCACGCTCCTCCTTTGCCCCTTCACCCTCCAGGAGCTGGGAAAAAGGGGCTGGAGCTGGGCCGGGGGTTACCTTCTCCTCTATCCCAACATTCCCCACAGCAGCATTCCCACCCAAACGGCAGCTCTGGCCTCTCCCGCAGAGCCTTCCTTGTTTTAGAGGAAGCGGAAGAGGCAGAGCAGGCTGTGACCCCCTCACGTCCCCTTGGGATCCCAAGCAGGAGAGGGAGAGCCCAGGCGGGTCGGGATGAGCCAGGACACACTGGGTGACTTCCAGGGCTGGAATCACCCCCGGGTGGGAAAACCCAGGCCCTGGAAGTCTTTTTAAGTTGAAATAACCCAAATTCAGGAAAAACCATCTGAATTTTCCCAAGTCCCACGAGGTGGGAGCACTCGGCGGGAGAGCTCCGGGTTTTTTTTTTTACTTACCGCCACAGATTTTTAGTTTCTTTCCAAATAGTGGAGGGGGGAAAAAATTCCCCCCAAATTGCAGAGCAAATCCCTGGAAGCCCCGGCGAGGCGCCGCCCCTCCTGCTCGCAGTGATTAGATTTGTCTTTGGATAGGTTGGAATTGTGTAATAAACTCGGATGACGTTGTCAGTCTTTTATACAGCACTCCTGTTGCCTTCCTACAGTGGGATTTGGGATAATGAGGGAATGGGAGGGATTTGGGGAGGTCTCTGCACCCGTTGTCCCTCACCCTCTTCCTCCTCCAATGGGCTCCTGTGCTTCCCAAACCGGCTCTGAGGTGCTGGAAGCACCTGAGCATTCCCAGGGGGACCCACATTCCCGGGCACCAGATAAAAATAAATATTTATTGGAAAATAGTTAATTACTCTGGAAGGTTGTAGAAAAAAATAAGGATTCTTCGTACCTTGAGCTGGCTCAAGCTCTGAGGAGTCCAGGTGGAGTGGAGAGTGGGAAAGGTGGGAGTGATGTGTCCAGGGGGGGTGAGTGAAGTGGGAAGTGGGAAAAGGGAGGGATGAACCTGCGTGGCAGCAGGTCCCTGGTGAGGTGGGAAGCAGGAAAAGTGAGAGGGATGTGTTCATGGAGAAGCGACAAAGGTGGGAGGGATGTGTCCAGGTGAAATGGGCAGTGGGAAAGGTGGGATCCTCCCCCTTCCCGAGGCTGGGAAGTGGAGCTGGCACGGGTGACGCTTCCCTGTGTCCCTGCGCCGTGTCCTCAGTAGGGATCGGTGCTGTGGGAAAGGACAGAGACAGGGATGTGTGGGCACCAAACCAACCTGGCAGCTCCCACGCCGGCTCCCCCAGCTCCCGGGATGCGGCACCTGGAGAAGGAGAGCAGCGCCAGGAAGCCCAGGAGCAGCTCCAGGCTGTAGAAGAGGAGCAGGATGGCGCTCAGGAACGCTTCCAGGCGCAGGGAATATGTCTGGAGCAGCAGGTAGTACACGGCCAGCACGGCCGCCGGCACTGTAAGTGCCAGGCTGAGGGACAGCGGCACCTTCCGCTGGCACAGGTTCCCCTTGGAGCCTGTGGAACACACGGTGGGATCAGATCATGGCAATCATGGAGGGTTTTGGGTGAGGAGGGAAATTAAATGTCCCCTTCCCGTGGGCAGAGACACCTTCCACTACCCCAGCTTGCTCCATGCCCCGTCCAACCTGAACATCCAGGAATGGACTTTGGGGATGTCCCAGGACTCTGCACTCCCTGTGGAGGCTCTGGAATTCGGGGGGACTCACCGAAGAAGATGCGTGTGGCCTCAATGCCGAGGTAGAGGAGGAGCAGCACCACGTCCAGCACCAAGTTGGAGACGGGATAGGGCAGGAGCAGCACTACAGGGAAAGCACCGCCCTCAGCACCACAACCCTGCCCCTCCCGGCGGGATCGGGAAGAGTTCTGGAGCGAAAGACTCACCTTTGTACACGAACACAAACGCTTCCAGGAGGAAATATGTGGCGCAGTACCAGCCGTTGAGGAAGAGCAGGACCTGCAGCGGAGCCGAGGAGCGATGGCGGCCTGACGGGACACGGGGCGGCCATGAAGGGGGGGGACGCGGCGGGCATGGCAGCGCGGCCCCCCAAGCCCTGCACCGCCTTGGCCACTCCCCAGCCCCGTTCCCAGCACCGCTCCCAGCCCGAGTTCCTCCCGGTACCCCCCGTACCCTCCGGTATCCCCCGTTTCCCCCCTGGTCCCGCTCCCACCCCTGGGCGCCATGTTCCATCTCCATGGGAACCGCCGCCGCCGCGCTCACCCGCACGGGGGCGCTGAGGGCGAGGGGGCGGAGCGTGAGGGCGGAGCCGCTCTATCCCTCCTCGCCTCTCGATGGTTTCGCTGCGCGCGCGCGGCCGCTCTACCCCCACCTCTCTATGGTTGGAGGACCGATTGCTGAAGCGCGTGTTCGAGTCCCCGTCCCTCCCAACCACGCCCCATCCGATCCACTGGGATAATCCCACCCTGGAAGATGGGAATATCCCCGTTTTGCGGCGGCAAGCGCAGCGCTCAGCTGGGTTACAACGTAAGGCCGTTGGGAGTGCAGCCGTGACACCAGCTGGGCACAAACACCCAGCAGCCTCTGGAAAACGCATCTGATTTATTCCTTTAGGTTTTCCAAAAACATTCCAGTCCCAACCGAAGCTGTGGCACTGAAATGCAAGGACGCCCCACAAGCCTCCCGCTGACTCCCAGAATCCCAAGGGCTGGTCCCCAGAGAAAGGATGAGCCGGAGCCGACCCCAACAGAGCCTGTGGGGCGCAAGGAGACTCCAGGGGATTCCGGGGATCCATCAGCCACGGAAGTGGGCAAATTCCTTGCGGAGCCAGAGTGAATCCTGGTAGAAGAGGGGGTCTCCCAGGTGCACAGCTGTCCGCTTGTAGAAGTAGCAGTAGAGCACGGCCGCTGCAGGGAATTTCGGGATGAGAGAGGGCCCCCTGCACCCCCAAAGGATGCGGGATCCCACCCTGATCCCGGGAGTCCTTACCCAGCCTCTGGAAAACGAACAGGGTCTGGAGGCCTTCAGTCCAGATGAAGCGGCCGGAGTCGCGCCAGCGCAGGTTCTGAGGGGGTTGGAAAGCTGGGAATAACCCCTGGAGCAGTTTTGGTGAGCTCCCCCCAGACCCCTCACCCCGTTCCAAAGGTTCTGAGCAGGACGGAGGGACATCAAGCCAGGAATAACACCTGGAGAAGTTTGGGAATCCCCCTACCCCAAAGGTTAAGCAGCTCAGGGGATTTAGGCATTGAGCCGGGACCTATTCTGGCTTCAGACTGCAGATCCCTGCAAATCCCTGCAAATCTCCTTCCCGGACGGCGTGGGCAGCACCGGAACAGCCGCTCTGGCACCCGGCCCCCCAAAACATTCCCTGTGCTCCGGGGCAGCAGGATGGGGGGAACTTCAGGAGGTGTCCTGGGGATGGGAACTGCTCCACTGGGAAGGAGTTAGGAAGGAGTTTATTCGGGAAAGAAAAAGGGAAGGTGCTGCCAGGACCGATCCAGGAGCCTGGACAGCCCTTGGAGCTGTGGGAAGGGTGGGGGCTGCCCCCAGGTATAGGGATTAATCCCAGAAAAACCTAGGAGCTGCTAGCACAGGCTTTCCCTGGGGAAAGAGGATTTTCTGATGGGTCACATCCCTCAGGGAATGAGCTGGGATGGGGCTGGGATCACGCAGGACCCTTCCAGCCCAATGCTAACCACGGGATCACGGAATGGGACACCTTCCATGGAACACCTTCCAGGGGGAGACGGTGAGAAAGGACTGTGGGAAGCTGCGGGATCATGGAAACATCCCCTGGGAGAATCCAGCAGCTGTGCCCACCCCATCCTACCATAATCCAGACGTGGAAGGAGATGCTGAGGGCCAGGTAGGCTGCGGAGAGCAGAATGGTTCCCTTGAATTTATGGAAGAGGAGGTTGACCAATCCCGCCTGGAAAACGTAGGTGTTGAAGAACATGAGGAAGACGATGATGACGTTGAAGACGATGGCGATGTCCTGGATGCTGCCGGGAAAACAGAGGGACTGTGGGATCCTGGCTCTCGTGGATCTGCTGCCCCACCTTCCCGGCACTCACATGAAGAGGACGAGCTGCACGGCCAGAGCCGTGCGCAGCAGCTCCGAGAAGGAATTCACAAACAGGTCGTAGGAAAGCAGGAGGAACTGCAGGAACAGCACCAGGCTGTAGTTGCTGGGCTGGAGCATCCTCCTTCCCGGGGCTTGGAGCTCTCAGCCCCAGCATTCCCAATGGATCATGGCGCTGGGGGGACTCCGCAGGGCCTCTCCCGACATCCCAGACCTGGAGGGGGAACACAGGGATTCGGATGGATCCCAGAAACCAGGAAAACCCCAATGAGCTGGGTCCTCTCTCTCCTCCCCAGCTCGGTCTCTTCCTTTCCCCTGAAATCCACCCCAATCCCCATGTGAGGAAATCCAGGGATGAGGGAGACGTGCAGTGCCAAGGAGCAATGTCCAAGCAGGTTATTCCCGGCTGTTCCCAGCTCCATGGGCAGTTCTGAGCAGGTCTGGGCATGTCCCACTCTGGGCACAGGGAGGGGAGTGAGGAGACACTCCGGAATTTTCGGACACAGGAGCAGGTACAGTCCTCGTGGGGCACATCTCCCACGGGAACAGCCCCCCCTGGGATCATCCTGGCTGGAGAGGGACGGAGGAGACAGGGATCCCCCGTGTCCTGGAAGGAGAAGGGCTGTGCTGGGGGCTGAATTCCCTGAGGGGGAGACATGGACTGGGGAAAAGGGGCTGGAAAGGGACGGAAAGTGGAAAAGAAGTGTGGGGGAAAGGGCTGGATATGGGGGGAAAGAACTGATCGGGGGGGGAAAGGGAAAAAGGGCTGGAAATGGGGGGGAAGAAAGGCTGGACACGGCAGCGGGAAACGGACGGACATGAGGGGGGAAAGGGCTAGAAATGGGAGGAGGGAAGACCTGAACGGGGAGGGAAGAGAGGGAAGAAGTGGTCATGGAGAAAAGGACTAGATATGGAGGAGAAAAGAGCTGGATACGCGGATTAAGGGATCACTCTCTGCCCCTCCAGACCTCGCGTCACTCCGCCCCTTCTCACAACCACTATTGCGGAGCCTCCGGGTCCCCTCTCGCCGCCCTCTCCCCCGGTCCCTGGCACCCACCCCGCTGCCGGGGTCGCCCCTCGATACGCCCAAGCCCCCCTGGGTGCCGGGGGTCCCGGTCCCGCGGCTCCCGGTGGGTCCTCGCCGTGCCCCCTACCCCGGGCGCTCACCCGCCGCCGCCATCTTGGTCCCCATGGCAACTGCCGCCGGGGCCGGAAGTGGGGGCGGAAGTGGGGGCTGGAGGTCCCGCGGGGGCCGCTCTGGCCGCCGCTCCACTCTGTGGCGGCTCTTTGGGGCGGGCGGGGAAACCATAGAGATGAGGAGGCAGAGCGGCGCTCGCCAAAATGGCGGCGCCCAATGACGAGGAGGGGGCGGTGGGGCCCAGGTACGGCCCCGGGGTTGGGAGCGCCGGCGGGCGGCTCCGGGATTGGGAGGGGCCGAGGGACCTCGTGGTCTGGGTTTTGGGTGGCGTCAGGGCCGGGGGCTGTGTCCCTAGTTCCAGGGGAGCCCCAGGTTTGGGGGGGGCTGTGGAGTCACGTGTTCCCAGATTTCGGGGAGCCGTGGCACCCAGTGTCCCAGATTTGGGAGATCCATGAATCTCTGTGTCCCAGATTTTGAGGAACCATAGGGCCCCGTGTCTCCACCCCTTTCCTGTCTCTGTGTCCCATGAGGCAGCTGATGTGAGGGTGTCGGGACATCCCCCACCCCCGGGGGTACAGAAATACCCATTGCTGGGGGCACATGCAAATCACATGCAAATAAGCACGGTCGGGTTTCTGCCAGGGTGACCATGACAGGTGACACCGGGAGCCCCTCGCTGCCGTTCCCTGGGGTGCTGTGCCCAGGAATTCGGCTCTGCATGTCCTGTTCCATCCCCCTTGTCCTTCCCAGTCCAGGGTGCAGCTGGACTCTGGTCACCCCCTCAGGGTTCCCAGTTCCCCTTTCCGTGGTTCCTCCTGGAGATGCCGGAGAGCCCCAACAGGCGCCTCAGTCATCCCCAGGTGTCACCATCCTGGCTCCATCCCTGCCACCATTCTCAGGCTGGGAAGCAGCTGGGCCACCATCCCTGGCTGGGAAGCAGCTCCATCCCTGTCACCTTTCCCAGTCTGGGAAACAGCTGTCCCCCCACACCCTATTGGGGCTCCCAGTTCCCCTTTCCGTGGCTCCTCCCAGGGACCGCATCCGGAGCCTGAGCCAGCTCCTCGCTCGCCCACAGGTGCCACCACCGCTCCACAGCCATGCTGGACGTGCCCTTCCTGCCTTTCTGTGCCTTCCTAGGAACACTGGGAGTGCTCTGCGTGGCCATGGTGGGCACCTGGTGCCAGCACTGGCGCGGGGGCTTTTCCCTGGATGGCAGCTCCCGGACGTTCAACTGGCACCCGGTGCTGATGGTGACGGGGTTGGTGGTGCTCTACGGCGCAGGTGAGCACAGGGAGCGCGGGGATCCCGGCACGGCTCCTTCCTGACTTTTTTCCCCCCTCACAGCCGCCCTGGTTTACCGCATTCCCAACACCTGGAGCGGCCCCAAGCTTCCTTGGAAGGTGCTGCACGGCAGCTTGGCTTTGGGAGCGTTCGTCCTGACCGTGCTGGGGCTGGCGGCCGTGTTCTGCTTCCATAATTCCCAAGGGACGCCCAACATGTACTCGCTGCACAGCTGGATGGGGCTGGGAACTGTCCTGCTCTTCTCCTGCCAGGTGGGAGAGCCTCCCTAGATCCCTCAAATCCTCTGGCATCCTGAGTTTTCCGCCCTCACCTTCTCTTCCCACAGTGGGCAGCGGGTTTTGGAGCGTTCCTGCTTCCCTGGGCTCCCACCTGGCTCCGGGCACTCTACAAGCCCATCCATGTTTTCTTTGGCTCCACCATCCTCCTGTTGTCCGTGGCTTCCTGCGTGTCAGGAATCAACGAGAAGCTTTTCTTCAGCCTGTGAGAGTTGGGGGGGCTTGGGAAAATCCTTCATAGGGAAAGGGGGGCTCAGGAAGAGCCCTCACAGGGATAGGGGGGGCTTGGGATGGGGATTTGGGCTAGATTTGGGAACGACCGGTGCAGAGTGAAGGGAACTGAGCACTTCCTCCCTCAGGTGTGTGGTTCCCTGCACACTTCCCTGCAGGTTTGGGTGGGTTTTGGGGAACATCCAGAACATTCCCAGCCCTTCTTCCCTGCTCCAGGAAGAACGGGACCATGCAGTACAAACTCCTGCCGGCCGAGGCTGTGTTTGCCAACACCCTGGGGCTCCTCATCCTCATTTTTGGAGTGCTGGTGGTGGCTGCCCTGGCCAGGCCCAGCTGGAAGCGCCCAGATTCCGACTCCCCGGACTCCCGCCAGGTACGGGATGTGCTGGGTGGATTTGGGAAACCGAACTGGGAAGCTGCCTCGCAGCACAGTCCCGAGGGTGGGGAAGGATTGAGGGATCCCGGCTCATCCCTGTCTCTCACAGCCCCTGCTGTCTGCCCAGCGCTGATCCAGAGATCTCCGAGCACTCCCAAGCTGCATCCTTGTGCCTCCACGTGCCAGCTCTTGCCTGGATACCGGGCCATGCCAAACCCCAGCACTTCCCAGTGCCATCCCTCAACGCCGCAGCTGGAGCTGCCGCAGCCTCACTGGGACAAAGAGGAGCATCCGTATCACTCCCACTCCAGAGGATGCGGCTCAGGGTGGAGCCACTCAGGGACCTCATGGACATGGAATAAAACGTTGGCTTCTGCAGGGCTCCGGCACTCAAATCCCTGGGGACAAGGGAGGGCCTGGGAGCTGGAGTGGGAGAGGTGGGAGCTTGGGAGCAGGTCCTGGCCAAGCCAAGCTGTCCCTTCCAAGGGCTTGTCCTCGCTGCCTCCCTGGGGACACGGGACAGCTCCCTGTGGTCACCCCATGGGATTTGGGATCACGCTCTGCCCCCTCCCTGCTTCTCCTTTGTCCCTTTCCCAGAATGCCCCCCAGACCCCGTGCCCAGAGCCATGTGAGCCCTGTGGTTTCCCCTCCACACCCCGGGTTTCCTTCCTCCCCCAGTCACAGGATCCCTGTTCCCATCTCCCTTCGCAGCCTGGAGCAATGGGGGGGCACCCCCACACCCCCAAATTCCACCGAGCCAGAGTGGGATCACAGAGGTTTTTTGGGATACGTTTCCCTGTCACCAGGGAGGGGACACAGAGGACTAGTGGGGGCCACGTTCCAAGGTTTATTGGGAAACACATTCTTGAAGGAACACAAGGTTATGGGATACATCTCCCTGTCACATGGGGGGACACGAGGGTTTATTGGGATACATGTCTCTATCACTACGAGGGAACACAGATGTTTTGGGATATGCATCCCTGTCATTACTGGGGGGTGTCCAGAGGGTCCCGCAGCCCCTGCAGCACCGCTCCCAGCACTGCTGCCACTGCCACAGCCCCAGGATCGGGCTGCTCCAGCCGGGATGAGCGGATGTAGCTGGCTCTGCCCGCCCCGGCCTCCATGTGCCTGGTGGCCTCCGCTGCCGCCTCCGCGCTCTGCCAGGGAAAACAGGGTGTTTTCCAAGATAACAGCAGAGATTCCCATCCAATTTTCCCACCATCCCAGCTCCCAGCTCTCCGTACCTGGACAGCCGCCGCCAGCACTCGGAGCGGGTCGGCACCAGGACTGCGCAGGGAATGCAGAGCCTGTGCGGCTGCAAACAGCGAATCCAGCTGGAAAAAGCAGGAATTAGGCTGGGAGCCAGTGCTGAGGCCAGGTGGGAACTCCCTGGCATCCCCCTGGAAGCCTTCCTGGCTTCTGTGGTCTCCCAGCACTCACCATTGTCCGGTCTCCTGGCGCGGCTCCTCCATACCTGTGTGAGATGCAGGGAAATTCAGGGGGGATTGGAATTCCCAGGGGGAATTGGGATTCCATAGCCCCCGGCACTGACCTCTGCATGGCCTCAATCCCGGCGTCCATGGCATCAGCCCATGCTGGGGAATCGCTGCGGCCGCGCAGGTTCCGGGCAGCCGCCGTCAGGAAGAGCCCATAGAGCTTTGGGAATACCGTCAATCCCATCCTGGGAACACAGCTTGGTGTGTCCCCCCATTCCCATTCCCATTCCCATCCACCACTCCAGAGGAGCCTCCCATTTGCTCCAGCAGCACATCAGCCAGGGCAGAGAGCAGCTGGGCCGGGGCGGCCGGAGGCGGCCGGGAGCGCATCCATTCCCGGATGGCTGTGGGAATGGAAAGGACAACAGGATAGGGGTGGCCCTGGAGTTCTCTGTCCCTCGTGGGGACAAGCAGGGACAGCCCTCAATTCCATAGGGAAGCTGCCACTGGACGCAGAGACATTCCAGGATACAATTACAGGAAGGGGCAGCCCAGGGTTCCTTAATCCCAAAACGGGATGTCCTGGGGAACTCCCCGCTCCTGGGAGGTGTCATTGGGGTACCATTCCCCACAGTTCCCTGGATAATGGCCCCCACACCCACCTTGGGCCGCCCGGGCATGTGTGTGGCCGCAGTCCCCGTCACCAGCTCCCCGATCCAGCTCGTTGAGCTTATCCTGGATATCCAGCAAGGTGCTGCACACCCGCTGCAGGACCCGCTCCACCCGCGCCGAGCCGGGCCCTGCGGAGAGGAGATGCGTCCCTGCACATTCCTGAGGGAAACTGAGGCACGGGGGGGTGTGACAAGGGACAGGAGCTCTGTACCAATTCCAGTCTCAGCCTGCAGCTTCCTGGGTCCCTCTATTGGTGCTGGCACCTCCTCTCTCTGGGTGGTCGCTGGTCCCGTGACAATGTTGGGCCACGCCATGGCCGTGGTCTTGGCATCTGGAAGTGCCAGAGGCATGTGGTGGCTCAGGATCCCATTGGATCCTCACTGGCACATCCAGCAGCCAGGAATTCCACTCCCAGACATCCCACTCACCTCGTGTCCTGTCACCCAGCACCTGGAAACCCCTGTGCCCCAATCCCACGCCACATTCCCACTGGGAACTCACCGATCAGCCCTACCAGCTCCTCATCCACCAGCATGAGGGTGAGGGAGACTCCGGCCATTTCCAGCGCCGTCATGAAGGATCCCACCAAGGCCCGGGCGATGCGGATCCCTCGGCTCTCTGCGGGATCCAGGAGCGAGGCGGGGGAATTCCAGAGCAGCCAGAGCCAGGGAATGGGATCCCAAGCTCCCCTCTGCACTCACCCAGGCAGCGCACAGCAGCTCCGGCCACAATTCCCAGCTCCAGGCAGGACAATCCGCCCAGGTTGTTCACCACAAGCACCACGGAGGATCCTGCAGGATGGAGGGCAGGATGAGACTGGGATGTGGGAGATTTGGGGGAGCACAGAGGGTCGTGAGAGGCTCACCAGGGGTCAGGGACAGGTGGGAAGCGTTGGATGGATCAGTCATGTGCTTCAGCATCGTCTCCACGGCCTTATCCGCCGGCAGCACCTCGAGGGGACACGGAGCAGGGGAAGAGCTGAGTGGGGAGGTCTGGGAATAGGGGGATCTGGGAATGAGGGGAAAGCAGCAGAATTCCCCCCCCTCACCTTCATCCTGCGCACTCCGGCCTCGCCGTGGATCCCTATGGAGACAGGGCCGTGTCACATCCCAGCCCTGGTGACGCCTCCCCAGGGGGGACAGGGACATTTGGGCCCTCCAGGGACCCAAGGGGGAAACGGAGGGGCTGCTCCTCACCCAGCCCCAGCTCCATCTCATCCTCAGCCAGCTGGAATGAGGGCTTGGATCCCGGGATGCTACAGGGAGACAGGCTGAGACCCAGGGTACCTGTGCAGGTAGGAATGTTCTGTTAAACCTGGGGGGATTTTCGGGATTCAGGGGCTGGGGGACACAGGACAGCACTCCCATGGGATAACACAACGCACCCATGACTTTGGCAGCCGCCGTCACCTTCTTCTCGATCTCATCCAAGCTCGCTCCCGCCTCGGCCAGAGCTCCCGCCACCTGTCCCGGGCAGAGCGGGTGAGCGACCCCCCCAAAATTCCCCAAATCCCTATAAAGGGTCCCGGCAGGACCTTGTGGATGAGGACGGTGCCGCAGATCCCGCGGCGCCCAGCTTTCCCTGGCGTGGCGAAGGCGCAGTCGTCGCCCACCACCACCATGCGCACGTCGGCCCCCTCGGCCCGCGCCCGCTCCAGGGCCATCCCGAAATTCAGCCGGTCCCCAGTGTAGTTCTTCACGATCAGGAGGATTCCAGCTGTGGGATGGACATGGAGACAACGGGAATGATGCAGCACTGGAGGAGGGAACCCCAAAATTGCACCCCGGTGTGTTCCCAACCTGCTCCGGCCTGTGCCACGGCCCGGATGGCCGCCAGGACACTGCCCACGGACGGGGACGCGAACACGGCTCCGGCCACCACTCCGGTCAGCATTCCCTTCCCGATGTAGCCTGTGGAGAGGGAAGAGGGCTCGGCACTGTGTCCGTGGGTGGGGGGTACAGGTGGGACAGGGGGGTCTCACCTGCGTGGGCGGGCTCATGGCCGGAGCCCCCTCCGGATAGCAGGGCCACACGGCCACGGATGGCCGGCAGGTCATCCCGAAGGACCACCCGGTGTCCCTGGAGCAGCCGAAGCCCGGGATTGCAGGCCACCAGCCCGGCCAGAGCGTCGTCGGCACAGCCGGACACCGTCGTCACCAGTTTTTTGGGGACCTGGGGGGAAAACGGGGAGTGGTGGGATGGGAAAAGGAGGAATGCCAACCCCACAGGAATGACAGCCCCCCTGCTCCAGGCTCACCTCCATGGGATTGGAGCGCAGCACTCGGATCCGAAGATGGAACCTGTCCGGAGAGAGGGCAAGGTCCAGTCTGAAAGGGACAGCGGTCCGGAGAGGGGGGGCGGGAAAGGGGGCGGGGTNGGGGCGCCAGGATGGGACAACCTCTAATCAGGGACCCCTTTTTGGGATGAGAGAGGACCAGGACGGCCCCCTCCCCCAAAGAGGGACCCCCTTTTCGGGTGGGAAAATAGGATGGGGCCACCCCCGAACAGGGACCCTTTTTTTTTTGTGATGAGGGGACTCGCACCTTCAGGGATCTCCTCTCAGTGCAGGCCCTGGATGGATCCACACTCCTGCCTCACAGCGGGGACCCCCACCCCAGGTTTCGGGGGGCACAGAGCTGCAGGGAGCAGGGAGGGGGCTGCACCTTCCCATGCGGGGCCCTCCCTTCGGGATACGGCGTGGGATCAGGGTGGGATCAGCGCGGGTCCCCCGGGTTTTGGGGGAGACCCCCCTCACATCCCCGTCCACACCTGCGCTCCCCGGGGTCCTCCAGCCGCCCCTCTCGTCTGCTCTTTACGGTCCTCCGAGCGGGCTAGAGCGGCCCCTCTCGTCTGCTCTCCACGGTCCTCCCAGCTTGCTAGAGCGGCCCCTCTCGTCTGCTCTTCACGGTCCTCCCAGCGGGCTTGAGCGGCCCCTCTCGTCTGCTCCTCCCGTGTCCTCTCAGCGGGCTAGAGCGGCCCAGTGCACCCAC
>VZTF01005245.1:207314-257254 GCA_013397755.1 Cnemophilus loriae
GGCGGGGTTTGGGGGTCACGGGCGGGTTTTGAGGTACCGAGGACTTTGGGGTGCCGGGGGTTTTGGGATACCGAAGGGTTTTGGGATACTGGGGGATTTTGGGGTAGAGGGAGAATCAAAGTGCTCCTGAAATCTATAATAGGAGAGTGGGATGTGGGGGAACTGCGGGTGCCCCAAGAGCCCTGGGAGTGCTGGGCATGGTGGGAAGAGACCCCTGGAATGAGGATTCCTGAGAAAAGACAGTGGGAAGAGCATTCCTGGAGGAAAACAAGGAGTGCAGGCTGAGAGAAAACAGTTGCTGAGAGAGTTTGGCACTGTGGAAGGAACGTGCTGGGATTTTGAGATGCTCCAGAGAGGCTGTGGGAGTGCAACCTGGCACCCCGAGGTGCCAGCTGATCCCTTCTCCGGGATTCCTTCCCGCTTTTCCAGGACACTTCACCTCTGCGGAGGACCTGAACCTGCTGATTGCCAAGAACACCCGGCTGGAGATTTATGTCGTGACAGCCGAGGGGCTCCGGCCCGTCAAGGAAGTGGGAATGTACGGAAAAACCGCCGTCATGGAGCTCTTCCGCCCCAAGGTGGGTGCTGGGAGAGCAGGGATGGAGCTGTGCCCACCTGGGCGGGGTGGGATGGGAATGTCCACCCCTGGAATTTGCATCATCTGGGTTTTTTTGGGCAGGGGGAGAGCAAGGATTTGCTGTTCATCCTGACGGCCAAGTACAATGCCTGCATCCTGGAATACAAGCAGAACGGGGATAGCATCGACATCATCACCCGTGCCCACGGAAACGTGCAGGTGAGGGGGAATGCAGCACCTAGAATGGGAATTCCCTTCCCTAGGGATGGTTTTGCCTTCCTGGTGCAGCAGGGTGTTGGATTTCTGTTGTTCTGTCGGTGGTTCCTTGCCGGCTGCTGGATCTGGGATGGGTCACCTGTGGTCACAGGATGTTTCCAGAGTTAGTCTTGGTCCCTGTGAGGATTCAGGGAATTCTGGGATGGTTTGGGTTGGAAAAGAGACCTTAAAGCTCATCCAGTTCCCTTCTGTGGGCAGGGACACCTGCTATCCCAGGTTGCTCCAAGCCCATCCAACCTGGCCTGGGACACTTCCAGGGATGGGGCAGCCACAGCTGCTCTGGAAAATCCATCCCAGGGTTTCACCACCCTCACAAGAAAGGATATTTTCCCAGTATCCCATCTAAACCAACATATGGAATCCTGGAATGGTGTGGGATGGACGGGACTTGTGAATCATCTCGTTCCACCCCTTGCCATGGATACTTTCCACTAGACCAGGATGCTCCAAGCCCTGTCCCCACGGATTCAACTACATTCTTGGGAGAGTTTGTGGAATAACAAATTAAATTTAAGGAAAACTAAAGCCCAAAACTTCTTGTAAGACCACATTTTCCTTGAGAAATGAGTTCTCTGGGAACTTGTAGTGCAAGTGTGTGGCAGCTGGAAAAGCATCTCCTCCTTAGGCTTGGTGGCATTCCAGCTGGAATTTTCAAGCCTGTTGGGAAGTGTGCAAGGAGCCATTCCTCACCTGAGGGCTGGCAAACCCTGTCCCTGTTTTTCAGGGATAATTTCCTGGCACTAACCACCTTTTTCTTTCCCCTCTCTGTGGAATTCTCCCTCAGGATCGCATCGGCCGCCCCTCGGAGACCGGGATCATCGGGATCATCGATCCCGAGTGCCGGATGATTGGGCTGCGGCTCTATGACGGCCTCTTCAAGGTCATCCCCCTGGATCGGGAGAACAAGGAATTAAAGGCCTTCAACATCCGCCTGGAAGAGCTCCAGGTCATCGACGTGAAATTCCTTTACGGCTGCCAAGCTCCCACCATCTGCTTCGTCTACCAGGTGCCTGCTTATCCCTGGATAACCCAGGTGGAGCCAAGGGCTCTCAAGGTTTTCCAAAGGCTTTTTGGAAGGCAGAGTGAGGGATGAGTTCAGCTCCTCCAGGTCCGTGTTTCTCCACGCTGCTTTTTTCCAGCTCTGGGAGAGAGAAAGCAACGCTTTCCCACAGGATTCCCGGGCAGCTCTGCCTTGGATGGGAATGTTTCCTTGATAAATCCTCAGGAGGAGCTTAGGGATCTTTCCAGCAAGTGGATTAGATCCAGAACCAGTCATCTCCCATAGTGAGACCTGAGCCCTTCCTTAAAAAACAAGGCTTGCTTGGTATTTTTGGGAGGTGATTCCAGGTGTATAAAGAGGATCCATAACCTCTCCCATCACCTGGCCTCTCACAGAGGGAGCATTCCAGGCCTTCTCTGGATGCCTGTTTTGATCCAAAGAGCCTTTGCCGTGCTGACTGAGCGAGGGATTAGCTTTCCTTTGTTAAATTCCAGGCTATCCTGGGCTTAGCTGAAATCCCATGCCAGCAGTGGCTCCATGATTCCCTGTTTGGGCACTGCTGGATCCCCTCAAACTTCCTAGAGGGAAGAAATCACTTTGTCACCACATACCTGGCACTGGGGAGAACAGTTGGAAAAGTGCTTTTCCAACTTTAATGATTTCATGGTCCATGTCAAAACAACCTGAATTCTCGGAGCAAGAGCAGGATGTCAGTTCTGAGTCATAAAGCTCTGGATTGTTTCGATCCCTGCCTGGGGAGAGCAGGATATTTCCAAGCTGTTTCCTTGATTCTTTTTCCATTTATTACCCATTATCCCAGGATTTGGTCTGAATAGGACAGCAGGGGCTGGGATAATTTTTGGAAGTTCTGAAACCAGGGGGGAATATGATAAAAAAAACCTGAATTGCTGAACATTTGCGGGAGCTGGAGATATGGTGATATTCCATAGTGCCCCTTGTTCCCAGGTTGTCAGAGGAAAACAAATTCCAGAGTATCAGTTGTAAAACAACGGAAAAATACTTTCCAGTCTCTTCTGGCACAGGGATTTCCTCGGGTGGTATTGATATATGGAAAATCTTGGGAGAATGGTGGCGTGGGTACGCGAGGGAGGATGAGGAGGTGGGAAGCCTCAGCAGCTCCCTGGAATGGCGTTTTTGCAGGAGATGAGGTGGAATCCCCTCACTTCTGGAATCCCATCCACTTTTGTTTCTCTTCCAGGACCCCCAGGGCCGCCATGTGAAGACATATGAGGTGTCCCTGCGGGAGAAGGAATTCAACAAAGGCCCCTGGAAGCAGGAAAACGTGGAGGCCGAAGCCTCCATGGTCATCGCAGGTTGGGCCTTGTTTGTGAAAGATCTTCCCACGTTTTTCCAGGCTGGATGGCTCCTTTTTTCCAGGCAGGTTGTCTCATGTTTGTTGTGTGTCCTGCAGTGCCAGAGCCCTTTGGGGGCGCCATCATCATCGGGCAGGAATCCATCACCTACCACAACGGGGATAAATACCTGGCTATCGCTCCTCCCATCATCAAGGTGAGGGGATCCAGGACAGCATCCTGCAAAATCCCGCCTTTCCTAGGCCTTCCAGCCAGGAATTCAAATCCCTCTTGTCCCAGATGTGGTCTAACAGTGCCACTTACTTGGACTTCCAGAGGTTTGGCTTCCTGGTCTCTGAGGGACATCCATGATCCCCGTGTGCCTCCACTTTCTTGGAATTTTGTTTGGGCGCCAGGGAACAGGATTAATTAGGAATTAGTGCATGGTCTGGGCACAACTCCAGGGTGGAGCCTGGTTTCATTTCAGGCAGTGGAAAACATGGATGAGCCCTTTGGAGACTTGTTCAGAGGAGAAAAAGCTTAAAGATTTTGGGGCAGCAATTGGACTTGTGGGTTTTGTGGAAATAACAGGCGACTTCCCACACTGAATCGGAGCAGGAAGCACCAATGGCACGGCTGAGGTGCTGCTCTGGACTGAAAGAGGACTGGAATTGCCATCCAAAGGTCCTTTTAAGATGGAAATAAGGACAGGCTAAAAATCTTGGGGAAAGAAGGGGGAATATTGGTGCCTAAAGGTCTCAGTCTGCTTCTGGAACTCTGGAATGGGGAATCTGAGATACTGGATTCGGGAGTGCATCACCTGCACAGACCTTTTGGGGACCAGTTTGGGGCTGTTCCAGTGGAATCCTAGAATTCCTTGCTTTCCCTGCAGCAAAGCACCATCGTGTGCCACAACCGCGTGGATCCCAACGGATCCCGGTATTTGCTGGGAGACATGGAAGGGCGGCTCTTCATGCTGCTCCTGGAGAAGGAGGAGCAGATGGATGGCACTGTCACCTTGAAGGATCTGCGTGTGGAGCTGCTGGGAGAGGTAGGAATCACCTGGGCCATCCCTGGCACTTGCCTGGGATTCTCCCAAGTCGACAAAGGCTCTGTTTAGGAATGAGTGGGAATTTTGGAGCCGGGGAAGTTGATGCTTCCCATTTGTCACAGCTCTGATTTGTTACTTCCTGGAAAATTCCCTCTATGGGCACTTAAGTTTACACCTTCTTCCTATTTTTTTTCCTGGTACTTGTACTGAGAGGAGCTTGGACTCGGTGTGATTTATGAGGGGATTAAATCCCCTTCCCATGCCCAGGGTTTTCCTGTTGGATAACAGCTTAGTAGTGGAACGTGTGTGTATGTGCCAGGACTTTTCCATGCCACTGCCTCTTCCCACTTCCCAGACATCCATTGCCGAGTGCCTGACCTACCTGGATAACGGAGTAGTGTTTGTTGGCTCCAGGCTTGGAGATTCCCAGCTCGTGAAGGTATGTGGCAGCTTCTGGTTTGTGTTCCCATGAGACTTGATTTCCATCAAAACCTGGAGATGTGGATACATTTTCCTGTTTTCTTCTTGCCCACCCTTTCCCTGTCCTGCTCCTTGAAAGGCAAAAATTGATTCCAGTATTTATTCCCAGCTCAACGTGGACAGCAACGAGCAGGGATCCTACGTGGTGGCCATGGAGACCTTCACCAACCTCGGGCCCATTGTGGACATGTGCGTGGTAGACCTGGAGAGGCAAGGCCAAGGCCAGGTAACATTCCTGCTTTTCCCTCCTCACTGCTGGGAATTTTTGGCTGGGTGTGTCCATAAAGTCATAGAATCCCAGAATGGTTTGGGTTGGAAGGGACCTTAAGGATCATCTCATTCCATGGGCAGGGACACCTTCCACTAGACTGGCTTGCTCTAAGCCCTATCCAGCCTGGCCTTGGTGGATCTTTCCAGTCCCTTCCAACCCAAACCATTCCAGGATTCCATGATTCTAGAATGGGTTCCCCATTTCCATGATCCCAGAGAGGAGTGGGAGAGCTTCCCAAGCCACAGCTGGTAAAGTCTATCTGCTTTTCCCCCAGCTGGTCACCTGCTCAGGGGCCTTCAAAGAGGGATCACTGAGGATCATCCGGAATGGCATCGGGATCCACGAGCACGCCAGCATTGACCTGCCGGGAATTAAAGGTGTGGGAGGTGTTCCATAGCCTGAGAGGGGACATGGCGGGCACTGATGAGGTTGGGATGTGGAACTGTGAGGAAGTGTGTGAGGAATTGTGGCCTCCTTGTTGCAGGATTGTGGCCACTGAGGTCGGATCCACACCGGGAGACGGACAACACCTTGGTGCTGTCCTTTGTTGGCCAGACCAGGTAAAGGTGGGATGACATGATCCAGGCTCTCAGCCCCGTGTCAGAGCAGGAGTTAATGGGAATTCCCTTCCCTGCTCAGGGTTCTGATGTTGAACGGAGAGGAAGTGGAAGAGACGGAGCTCACAGGATTTGTGGATGACCAGCAAACGTTCTTCTGTGGCAACGTGGCACATCAGCAGCTGATCCAGGTAATTCCAGCAGGAGGAAAACATGGATATGGCTCTCCTGGTGCCATGTGGATCGTGACATATCCAGGGCAGGGGTTGGAGTACTTCCCTGAGCTGATGGGATCAGCAAACAGAATCCTGGGTCCATGGTTCTTGAGAGGGAGGTTCTTGCTGTGCCACCCACCTTGGAAACACCGTTTTCCATGATTTTTCCTATCTCTCTTCCCAGATCACCTCTGCCTCTGTGCGACTGGTCAGCCAGGAGCCCAAATCCCTGGTGAGTGAGTGGAAAGAGCCCAACGGGAAGAACATCAGTGTCGCTTCCTGCAACAGCAACCAGGTGGTGGTGGCCGTGGGAAGAGCCTTGTACTACCTGGAAATCCGGCCCCAGGAGCTCCGGCAGATCAGGTGAGCCCACATCCTGAGGGCTCTTGGGATGCTGGGATTTGGGATCCAGGCAGACACCTGTCTACTCTCCTTCTCAGCTGCACGGAGATGGAGCATGAGGTGGCCTGCCTGGACATCACCCCCCTGGGAGACTCCAACGGGATGTCCCCGCTCTGTGCCATCGGGCTCTGGACCGACATCTCCGCCCGCATCCTGAAGCTCCCATCCTTCGAGCTGCTGCACAAGGAGATGCTGGGAGGAGGTAGGAGCCTCCCAAGGGTGGCAGTGGTCACTGGCGGTGTCCTGAGCAACCTCATCCATCCCTTTTCCTGCTTCCCATAGAGATTATCCCTCGCTCCATCCTGATGACGACCTTCGAGAGCAGCCACTACCTCCTGTGTGCCCTGGGGGACGGAGCTCTCTTCTACTTTGGCCTCAGCCTCGAGACAGGTGACCTTTTCCCTTCCTTTCAGGCTTTTTGGGAAAGATCCTCCTTGCTTGCTCGGCCTCATGCTCAGATGGGACTGGCTGTGGGCCGCGGGATTTCTGCAGCACACTGGAGGAAGGAGATGGATTCTTAAATCCGGGATGTGCTTACCCACACTCCTCTTTTCCTGAGGCGCTGTGGCAGATCCCAACATCTGTTCTCCTTGAATCCAGGCTTGCTGAGTGACAGGAAGAAGGTGACGCTGGGCACACAGCCCACGGTGCTGAGGACATTCCGCTCCTTGTCCACCACCAACGTGTTCGCCTGCTCCGACCGCCCCACCGTCATCTACAGCAGCAACCACAAGCTGGTCTTCTCCAACGTCAACCTCAAGGAGGTCAACTACATGTGCCCCCTCAATTCCGACGGATATCCCGACAGGTGAGCCCGCCACGAGTTCCTGTTCCTAAGGGATATGGAGGAGAGACAGGTTCTTGCTGTTTCACCCAGTGTTTTCCATTACTTTTTTCCCACAAGTTTGGCCTTGGCCAACAACAGCACCCTGACCATCGGCACCATTGATGAGATCCAGAAGCTGCACATCCGCACTGTTCCCCTCTACGAGTCACCCAGGTGAGGATTCCTGGGATGAGGATTCCTGGGATCGGGGTGTTCTGTTGCACGAGACAAGAATTAGGGTGATGTGGCCGTCCCAGGAGCAAACAAACAGCTCTTGTTGTATCCAGAGCTCTTGGAATGGCCTTTCCCGGCTCTCCCACCCACATGGCTCTGTTTATTCCACAGGAAAATCTGCTACCAAGAAGTATCCCAGTGTTTCGGGGTGCTCTCCAGCCGGATTGAGGTGCAGGATGCCAGCGGGGGCACCACAGCACTCAGACCCAGCGCCAGCACCCAGGTGAGATCCCAGGCTGGGTCATCCCTGCGCTGTGGGGATCAGAATTCCTGATCCGGGTTTTCCTTGATGGTCCTCCCTTCCAAAGCTTCCAAAGTTGCGGGTCCAGTCCAGTTCTTCAGCTGGGGAGGAATGGGATGGTGGAATCTCTCCGAGGGAGTGGCACAGCCACTGCTCCACCTGATCCCCTTTATTTTTGGGTGCTGCACCTTCCGTATCCCATACAGGCTTCTGTGTAGTCTCCAAGGCGTTCCTTTTCCCAAGGATCCAGCTCTGGAAGCCACAGCTCTGTGTAAAATCAGATTAACACCATCACGTAGCCCTGCAGGAGCAGGGAGTGTGTCCCTTTACTCATTCCTTGCTCCACCTGTTCTCCCATCCCTCTTCCCACTCCCTGGCTGCCTGAGGCCCTGTGGATATCCCAAGCAGCACCGAGATGTGACGGATTTTCCTGTTTCCCAGGCCTTGTCCAGCAGTGTGAGCACCAGCAAGCTGTTTTCCAGCAGCACGGCTCCGCACGAGACATCCTTCGGAGAGGAGGTGGAAGTGCACAATCTGCTCATCATAGACCAGCACACCTTTGAAGGTACCTGTCTCATCCCAAAATCCAGCTTTTCCCATCCTGGAGAAGCCCAGGGGAGCTTCAGCCAAAGCATTTGCCTGGAGGAACATCAGCCATAAGGTTTAGGGAATACAAGTTTTTGATGGCACAAGGTGGTGGGGAATAGGACAGGGAATCTCTGGGATGTGTCTTAAGCTTTCAGTTTAAGGACTTTGGGATTCCAGTTGTTCCTCCCTTTCCTGCTTTTTTTTCCACAGTGCTCCATGCTCACCAATTCCTGCAAAATGAGTACGCCCTCAGCCTGGTCTCCTGCAAGCTGGGAAAGGATCCCAACACCTACTTCATCGTGGGCACTGCCATGGTGTATCCCGAGGAAGCGGAGCCCAAGCAGGGACGGATCGTCGTCTTCCACTACTCCGATGGTAAGAACAAGGTGTTCTCACCTGGAAAAATCCAGCTTTTTTTGGTAGAAGATCAGGGATGAGCTCCTGAGACTGCAGAGAGCTTGTGTCCCAGCAGCAGGCAGTTTTTCCCAAGGAATCTGCTGTCGGGATCTGTAGGTGCTATGTTCCCTTTCCCCATTTCCTAGAGAAGCCCAAGAATCCCTCACCAGCCCTGGATTCTGTCACTTGTCCCCCTCAGAGACAGTTTTTTGGGAAGCAAAGTTCAGGGCAGTTCAGCTGAACCCCCTTGATTTCCCACCCTTTGAGTAAACAACCCAAGTAATGCCTGGCTTTGTTCCAGGAAAGCTGCAGAGCCTGGCTGAGAAGGAGGTCAAGGGAGCTGTGTATTCCATGGTGGAATTCAACGGGAAGCTGTTAGCCAGCATCAACAGCACGGTAGGCAAGACCTTGACTATTTTTGGGAGCGTTTGTGGATCTGGATGTCAGCCAGGTGTCTGTTGAGGAGCATATCCCAGCTCCCATGTGGAGTATCCCAATCCGTGTCCCATCCCGCAGGTCCGGCTGTACGAGTGGACAGCGGAGAAGGAATTGCGCACGGAATGCAACCACTACAACAACATCATGGCCCTGTACCTGAAAACCAAGGGAGATTTCATCCTGGTGGGAGACCTCATGCGCTCCGTGCTGCTCCTGGCTTACAAACCCATGGAAGGGAATTTCGAGGAGGTACGGAAGCGGTGCCGGGAATCCGTTCAGACAGCTCTGGGCACAGAGAATGGTGTTGGAGGGGATAAAAGGAGGAGTTTGGCTTGACTGGGTAAGGTTTGACACAGATCCCTGTGGTTTCAAGAGGGATGGATCCCTCAGTTTCCAGGGAACTGGCTGTGGGAAGAGCAGCTGGTGCCTGGTGGGTGGGAGGTGCCATCTGTGATGCCTGGTGTCCACTTGGAATAGGGGTTTAAATTGCTGGAGTGGCTTTGGCATGGGCTGCTCCATGCTTTCTCAGGATGTTATCCAAGTGCCACTTGGACTAGGACCATCTCCAGGAGTGCCTTTCCTGCTCAGCTGCTTCCTGGAGCAGAGAGGGACATGCTGGATCCCACCTCACTCCTGAATATTGGTGTTGGGTGGGATGAGGATGCAGGATCCCAGGCCAGGCCACCTGGACACAGCGTGTCCCTTCTTGGCCCCTTTCCAGATTGCCCGGGATTTCAATCCAAACTGGATGAGCGCTGTGGAGATCCTGGATGATGATAATTTCTTGGGAGCGGAGAACGCTTTCAATCTGTTCGTGTGCCAGAAGGACAGGTGAGCTGCATGGGATGGGATGGGATGGGATGGGATGGGATGGGGCAGTGGGATCTTCAGGAAAACTAGAGGACCATTCCCAGCTCTTGGGAGCAAGGGAAAGCTTTGGAGTGCCCCCATCCGGGACTGAGCAGAGTGTTTGGGATTCCAGCGCGGCCACGACAGATGAGGAGCGGCAGCACCTGCAGGAAGTGGGATTGTCCCACTTGGGAGAGTTTGTCAATGTCTTCTGCCATGGATCCCTGGTCATGCAGAACCTGGGAGAGACTTCCACACCCACCCAGGGATCCGTGCTCTTCGGCACTGTGAATGGAATGATCGGTAAGGAGTAGGGGCTGAGGATTCCCTACAGAATCCTGGAATGGTTTGGGTTGGAAAGCTCATCCAGCTCCACCCCCTGCCACATTCCCGGGGCCGTTATTCCCATGCAGGCCTGGTGACATCCCTGTCGGAAAGCTGGTACAACCTCCTCCTGGACATGCAGAACAGACTCAACAAAGTCATCAAGAGCGTGGGGAAGATTGAGCATTCCTTATATCCTTTGGCATTCCAGTGAGGAGCCTGTGCTGGGTGGTGTTTACCAGCTGGAGAGGGTGGGCGCGGGTTTGCTGGCACCCTCAGAAATCATGGAAATAAAGTTGGGAAAGCCCTCTGAGACCACAGAGTCCAACCATTAACCCAGCACTGCCATCCCACCATTAATCGTGTCCAGAGTTGGCATTATGCCTTGTGGATTGGGCTCCTTGACAACGGCACCTGGAGATCGTTCCACACCGAACGGAAGACGGAACCGGCCACAGGATTCATTGATGGAGACCTGATCGAGAGTTTCCTGGACATCAGCAGGCCCAAGATGCAGGAAGTGGTGGCAAACCTGCAGGTGAGCTTGGGAATGTGGCCTTGGACCCTTCAAGGATCTTGCTCAGGAATCCAGGCTCAGTAAATCATGGAATTGTAGTTACGGAATGGTTTGGGTTGGAAGGGACTTAAAGACACCTCCCACTAGACTAGGTTGCTCTGAGCCTTGTCCAACCTGGCCTGGAGCACTTCCAGAGATGGGGAAGCCACAGCCTGTCTGGGAGATGCTAAATCCACACCTTCCTGAATGATCTGGGAATGTTTTTTGGCAGCTGCCAATGTCTCCAATGCCTTTTCCTCCCTGTGCAGATTGACGATGGAAGTGGGATGAAGAGGGAAGCCACTGTGGACGACCTGATAAAGATCGTAGAGGAGCTGACCCGGATCCATTAGCAGGATTCGGGATTGTTCCCTACCCCTCCCCTCCATATGGAGCAAGGGAATCCTTCCCCAGCTGTGCCCAACACTGGCAGCAGTGGCCAGAGGGGGACGGAATCTCACAGGGGGAGCAGCTTGTTAGGAATTTGGGGGGGCGTCGGTCATCTCCTGCTGGGATTCATGGATTCTGCGGACTTGGCTGTGCCCAGAACTGTCCCTTTCCTTGGGTGATCCACTGGGATCTGATGCCCTCGCCTCGATTCCCTTTTCCCTTGTGTCCTTAGATATTTTATGACTTTTTTTGGCTTTTGGTTTCGCTTTTGATCCTGGTTTTTTTTTTTGATTCCTTGTGGTTTTTTGGAAGAGGAATCAAAGCTGGAGGAGCAGCCGAGGCTGGAGCCGAGCGGGATAACTCTCTCTCCATAGGATCCATGCCTTGCTCAGGGAGGGAAGTTCTGGGAAGTTCAAGCTGTTGCTGATTTCGGAGTTTTACCAAATAAAGTAGTCCAAGAGGAAAGATCCGTGTCCTGGGGAATGATGATATCCATGTCCTTGGTTCTGGGATCTTGGGGACACCTGTTTTCCAGGTGCATTTTTCTGGCTTTTCTTGAATTTGCAGGAAATTTTAGTTCCTTGCCCGGTTGCCAGTGGTGCTGTGAGTTGCTGGAGAGGCAGATTTTAATGGAATTAGTTGGGAAAACTGGATTTTCCAGCATCTGGCTACTCATTAATAGTTCTTCTTGTGGTCTCCCACCTCCTTCGCATCTCTCATGGAATTTGGGGGTTATCCTGAATCTTTCCATGCTCTCCCCAGCCTGCATCTCCCCTCTAACCCCTGGTGAAGTGCCCCCCAAGTCCCATTCCATGTGGGTTTTGGCCAAATCCTTCCTTCCCAGAGACAGCTTGTGCTGGAAGCATCCCTGGCTCCCGCTTCCATCCCGGATTCTCCGAGGAGGCCGCAGGGAGAAGGCTATATTTGGACATCTCTTCCCAGAGCTGGGGGAGCAGAGGGTGACCTTGGACTCTGTGCTCCTGCTTTAATTACCTCAGGCTCTGTTTACCTGCCTGGAGCAGCCTGTTTCCAAATTTTGGGAGGCCCAGGGAGTGGCACAGCCCGGATCCTGGAAGCGCTCTCCTTTTCCCACCAAAACTGGGGGTGCTGGTGCCAATGCAGTGTTGGCACCCTGCTTTTTTTTGGGATAAAAGCGCTGCTGGCCAGGGCTGGACCATTGTTAATCCACTGCCACTGGTCATGGAGCTACCTCTCAGGGATTTGGGATCACATTGCCTTAGGACAGGAGCTTCCCATGGCTGCACTGGGGTTCCTAAAAAACCGGTGTGACCCCCCAGCGTGGCTTTCATTGGGAAGGGGGCTGTGTCTTCCCTGGGTAATCCCAACCCTTGAGCAGGATTTTGTCAGGAGAAATCCATGCTGGATTGGGAATTTTGGAGGCAGCAGCGCCCTTTGCTCCATGGGATCAATCATTTACCTGCCTCTGACCTTCGCTTCATTCCCTGCCCTGGGATGGGGGCATGGGGCCGGGGGGAATCTGTGGGTCACCGGAGCGGGGTGTCTCGCAGCATCCCTCTCCCTCCTGGATGCATCCCACCATCCCGGCTCCGCTTGGCCCCTTTCTCTGCCGCGTGGGTCTCCGTGCAGGGCTGGGAAGGCGGCCCAGTGCCTCCAGGAGGAGGAGGAGGAGGGGTGGGGAGAGGCCATGCCGGAGCTTTGCCAGATGTGGGAAAGGAGAGAAGGGGGGATGTCTTTCCCGCTGCTTCCCAAACCTACGGGGGACCCCCTTCCCCGGCACGCAGCCAGGGCAGGAATGGCCGGGATGCCACCACTCGGCCCAATTGAACGGGACAACCTTGGGGTGACCCCAGACCCCCCGTGTGGATTTGGGGGGAGTGGGTGGGTGCCGCTGGCGACCCCCCCGCTCTCGCCCCCCTCCAATCCCGCATTGTTCCCGGCTCGGCAGGAGGAGGAGGAGCAGGGCCAAGGGCCAGCGGGAAGGCAGGCGGGAAGGCGGGCGCCGGGACGTGCTGGAGCCGCCTGTCATGTTGGTGGAGCTGCTCTTCCAGGCTGCCTGTGTGTCCCTGTTCCTCTCCAGCGGTCAGGGCAGGGTGTATCCCGCGAGGAAGAAGCCGGCCAGCTTTGCCGTGGAGAGGTAGCTGGATCCCCCCCTTTTCCTTCTTCCTCTTCCAGCTACACCTGGGATGGGCAGCGTGCCGAGCTCCGGCTATCCCTGCCTCCAGCTGCAGGATGGCTGGCCAGAGGGGTCCCAGCTGGAGGGGCTGGCACCCCGCAATTCCCTCCCTCTTCCCGAGTCCAGGGGAGCATGACTCTGCTCCTTGCATCCCTGTCCCCCTCCCCGTATCCCTGTCTTGCTCCCCGTATCCCTGTCCAGCCGGGGGACGTTTCTCCCGGCACCACGTGCTGGGATGTTCGGGGTGGCTGGGAAGTGGTTGTCCCATCTCTGTCCCACCTTATCCTACCTTCCTCTGATCCATGCCATGCTCTGCTTCCTGGTACATGGGCACATCCTGACCGCTCTGGCTGTCCTCCTGTCCTTGCATTCCTGAGACCTTTGCTCCATGCAGGGGGCTCAGGACAGGGTGGCCTCAGGCTCTGGTGTCCCACAGGCGCCGCGTGGGGCCCCACGTCTGCTTCCCAGGCTCCAGCAGCGGATGTTGTCCCGGCTGGATGCTGTCCCCGGGCAGCGGGAAGTGCACCCTGCGTGAGTACGGGGGTCTGGGGGGGCTGGTGGGGGTCCTGTTCCCATGCCCAGAGCTCCTGTTCCCATTCCCACAGCGCTGTGCTCCTTCGGCTGCGGTGGTGGTTCCTGCATCGCTCCCAACCTTTGCATGTGCCCGGATGGAGAGCAGGGAATCACCTGTCCAGGTACTGAGACAAGTGGCTATGCCAGATGCCCTTCCCTCTCCATGCCATGAATCCCAAGGGATGGAGATGGCTATGAACCCGTGGGCACTGTGCCCAACTCTGTTCCCTCTCCATGCCACAAATCTCAGCAGATGGAGGTGACCATGGCTCCTTGTCACCTCTCCACGGCAGTGTCCCCCCCACCTGGGGGATCCATGGAGCAGGATGGGAAGCGGGTGGTCCCAGGGTGGCCTGAGTGCCCCGTGGACGCTGTGTCCGTGTTCCAGAACCGCCGGGAACGTGTGGAGAGTACGGCTGTGACCTGTCCTGTAACCACGGCGGCTGCCAGGAGGTCGCCCGCGTATGTCCCGTTGGCTTCTCCATGGCTGAGACGGCCAATGGCGTCCGCTGCACTGGTGAGTGGGAGTGGTATATCCTGATGGAAGTGGGCATCCCGGTGGTGTCCACACCCCAGATCTGACTGTTCCCTGTGTCCCCCCAGACATCGATGAGTGCCGGAGCGCAGCCTGCGAGGGGATGTGCATGAACACGGAGGGCGGATTTGCCTGCGAGTGCGGAGCCGGCCGGGAACTCTCCGCTGACCGCCGCAGCTGCCGGGGTGCGCGGGGTCCCGGGAGGGTGGCCGGGGCTCCCAAGGGATCCTGACCCTCATCCCAACCCCCAGACACAGATGAATGCCAGGCCACGCCATGCCAACATCGCTGCGAGAACAGCGTGGGCAGCTACCGCTGCTCCTGCCGGCCTGGATACCACCTCCACGGGAACCGGCATTCCTGCGTGGGTGAGCACCGGGATGGGGCCCTTCCTATCAGTCCCGGGGGATAGAGGTGACCCTGAGCACTGGGCCTGACCCCCTTCCCTCTCTATGGCATGAATCCCAAGGGATGCAGGTGGCCATGAGCTTGTGGGCACTGTGCCAGACCCCCTTCCCTCATCATGCCACAAATCCCAAGGGATGGAGGTGTCCATCAGCCCATGACCACAGTGCTGCCACCTCATCCTCATCCCTGCGTGGGCCATGCTGAGGGCCCCTCCCAGTGCTCCGGGCTCTTTCCTGGGCCACGTCCCAGGGTGCAGGACCTCCTGCCACATTCCCTTATCCCGCAGATGTGGACGAGTGCCGGCGGCCTGGTGCACGCCGCTCCTGCCAGCATAGCTGCCACAACATTCCTGGCAGCTTCCGCTGCTCCTGCCGCCCCGGATACCGGCTCAGTGCGGACAGGGTGTCCTGCGAAGGTATCTGTGTCCTTCTCCAAGCTGGAGGAGCAGAGTGGGATGCTCCCAGCTCTCTGCTTGCCCCAAGTGATGTCTCTCCCTTCCTGATTTCCTTCCTAGGGTACCCCAAATCTATCCTGGCCCCGTCGCCCATCCTGCAATCCCTGCAGCATCCACCCACCCTTGTCCTGCTCCCTCCTGGCTCCCATCTGCTCCCGAGGGGCTCCCCCTCTCCCCACCTCCCTGTGGCAGCTCCTGGTACCCAGTTGCCTCCCTCCTCCCCATCCCTGTCCCCTGAGCCGTCCCCGCATGCCGTGGGAGCCCCCGGTACCTCCATCCCACCATCCCATCATTGTTGGCACCGGGGGATCCCTCGGGAGCCTGGCGCTCGCTGGACAGAGCTGGGATGCCAGAGCTGCACCTGCCAGGTGAGCATCCTGTCCTCCCATCCCTTCCCATGGCACCATCCTGACCTGGGATGAGCCACCGCGTGTCCTGGCAGGGGGGACGAGTCCTCTGTGACGCTGTGAGCTGCTCTGTTCCCTGCTCCCACCCGCTTCCCACTCCAGCTGGGGGTTGCTGCCCCACCTGCACGGGTGAGTCCCAGTCCCCCTGATCACCCCAATTCCCCGGATGGCCCCCCTGAATTCCCAGGGGGACATCCCTGACCCCCATGGCTCATAGGATGCCTGCACGAGGGGGTGGCCAGGGCCGAGGGTGATGTCTTCTCCCCATCCGATGGGAATTGCACCATCTGCGTCTGCTTGGTGAGCTGGATTGGGATGTGAGAATCCTCCCTCATCCCTGGGAACCTTCCAGCCCTTCAGACCCTTATCCCTGGGGACCCTTATCACTCTGCATCCTGGCTCAACCATGGATTGGGATGCTCTGGAGCAGATGACACCCTCCCATCATCCCTCCATGGGGAATCAGGGTCCTCTTTCCCAGCACCACGCTCCCCTCCACAGGCCGGAAATGTCTCCTGCCTCTCCCCGGAATGCCCCCCAGGATCCTGCCCTGGCCCCTCTCCGGCAGACTGCTGCTCCTGCAATCCAGGTGATCCTAGGACCCCCAGTCAGGGGGTGTGAAGACCCCCGGGCTGGGCTGGGGGTTAGGGAAGAGCCATGCTTGGCGCTCCAGCCCCCCTGCTTCCCCTTTTCCCAGAAAAGTGCAATTTCCAGGGACGCACGTATGCACACGGAGCCCGGTTCAGCCTGGATGGGGACGACTGCACCACCTGTGTCTGCCAGGTGGGTCCTGGATGTCCCCAGAGATGAGGGTCCCCAAAGCTGGGAAGTCCTCAGGGATGAGGATCCTCAGGGGTGCTCCAGTGCTTCCCTGCACCTGCTGGGTGCATTCCAGCTTTGCTCGGGGCTGGCGGTAGGGACAGCAGGTGACCCATTCCCGTGTTCCCAGGGAGGAGAGGTGGAATGTTCCTTCACTCCCTGCCCCATGCTGGATTGTCCCCAGCACCAGCGGCACCTGGGTCCCGGGCAGTGCTGCTCCCCCTGCCGGGACCCTCCGGCCCCCGCCGGTGAGTCGGGATGAGGGACACAGCTGGGAATGGGCAGGGAGGGACAGGAAGAGGGATGAGGGGAAAGGGCTGAGAGAAAGGGGAATGGCATGGCATGGCATGGCATGGCATGGCATGGCATGGCATGGCATGGCATGGCATGGCATGGCATGGCAAGAACAGCTAGGATAGAGGATGTGGGGGACCTAGGATGTGGGGAGAGTGGGATATGGGGATATTTGGCGATGGGATGTGGGGAAGGGCAGAGTGGGATGAGGGGGGACAGCTGGAGACATGGAGGGTGGGATGTGGGGGACACAAGTTAGGTGGGATGTGGGGATACTTGATGGTGGGAAGGGTGGGAGATGAGGAATACCTGGGCACAGGGATGGGGGAATGTTGGGAACCCCTGGTTACAGGAAGGGTGGGTTTTACGGGACAGCTGGGAACAGGGATCCTACCCAGGTTGCTTCCTGGATGACAACGGCGTGGAGTTTCCCGTCGGACAGATCTGGTCTCCGGGCGATCCCTGTGAGTTATGCATCTGCCAGGTGAATGAGAACCTGCTCTGCTTCATTCCCTCTTCCCTAGCCCTGCCCCAGCGCACAGCTCCTGCCCCATTCCAGCCCTCGGGATGCCTGTGGCCTGGCAGGCCCCAAATCCCCCAAATCTGGCGGGTTTGGGAATCCCGAGGTGTCTGTCAGGGTGTTCCCGCCTGCAGGCAGATGGCTCCGTGAGCTGCCAGCGCACAGATTGTGTGGAGACGTGTCCTTATCCCATCCACATTCCCGGGCAATGCTGCCCTGACTGCTCCGCAGGTGAGGGCGCGCCCAGAATTCCGGGATTCTGAGCTGCCCGGGGACCGCCTGAGCCCCTCTCCCCGCAGGCTGCACCTACATGGGGAGGATCTTTTCCAACAACGAGACCTTCCCGTCGGCGCTGGATCCCTGCCTGAGCTGCATCTGCCTGGTGAGGGCTGAGCCGGGCATTCCCATAGGATTTGCGGCTCCTGCCCCGTGGGCTGAAGCCCAGTTTTTGGCTCCATTGCAGGGAAAAGCTCCGGGGGCGTTCCGGGGTTCCTAACGCCCGGCCCTCGGGGGTCTCTCCCGTCTCTCGCAGCTGGGCTCGGTGGCCTGCTCGCCTCTGGAATGTGCCATCGTGTGCTCCTACCCCTTCCACCCCGAGGGTCGGTGCTGCCCAGTCTGTGAGGGTACGGGCTTGGGGGGGTCCCCAACATCCCCCTGAACCCCCCAAAATCCCCCCGAGCCCCTCAAAACCCCCTCTGGACCTCGGTCCCTCCAGACTGCAACTACCATGGCAGGAAGGTGGAGAATGGCCAGAGTTTCATCCCCGAGGGACAGCCCTGTACCCGCTGCACCTGCCAGGTGAGACCCCCTGCCCATTCCCATGGGATGCCCGTGTCCATGGAGTGCCTGTGCCCGTGCCACTGGATCTCAGGAAGGGCTGGCAGGGCTGGCTGATCCCTGTTTTCCCAGCTTGGAGAGGTGAGCTGTGAGGAGAGGCCATGCCCCCACTCCTGCTCGGAGCCCCCCACACTGCCTGTGGGCTGCTGCCCATCCTGCTCAGGTAATAGGATCACTGGATCCATCCCTGGGCACTTGGATGTGCCCTCTCTGGACTGGGGGTCCTGGGAAAGAGGGGTGCTGACCAAAATCCTCCCTCTGTCAGCCACAGACATCCGGCTCCTGCTGCAGGGCAGTGACTTGTCCCCATCCTCATCCCCATCCTCATCCTCATCCCAGTCCCCATCCTCACGCCCATCCTCATTCCAGTCCCCAACCCCTGAAGATTCCCCCCCTGGCCCCCCTCACCCCCCCCGCCACCGCCTGGCTCAGCTCCTGCTTCCCGCCACACTCCCCCTCGGCCCCTCTCCAGGGATTTGGGGTGCTGGGAAGCCCCCTCCAACCACTTCGAGTCCCTCTGGATACCCCTTGGCACCCACGGTGCCCCCTGACCCCCCCTGTGAAGCCACAGCCCCCCCTGATCCCACGAGCAGCCCCGAGGCTCAGGGATCCCCTGGGAATGAGGATCCCTCTGCGGTGCCATCGCACAGCCCCAGGTTCCAGGTGCCAGGTGTGCCTGGAATGCCATGAGAAGGAGGAGGAGGATGAAGGAAAGGAGGAAAAGAGGGTCTGCAGGACCAGCAGGCCTGGCCCTGGGGAGGGGGCAACTGTCCCCCTGCCACCAATAAAGTCACTCTGGTATTTATTCCCTGTCCCCTCATCCCTGCACCGACCAGCATGTGGAGCCCTGGGGCTTGTCCTCCAGGAATTTTGGGATGAGTGGTTTTCCAGGATGATGAGGGTGATGCTGGAGGTGTTCAGACCCCTCACGCTGAGTGGGGTCTGGGGACAGGAGAGACCTGTCCTGCCCCAGGTCCCCAAGGCTGGGAGCTCTCCAGGGATGAACCCAGCCACATCCAGGCTCCCATCCTGGGGGCACAGGGACATCCTTGGCGGATGCAGCTGAAGGTGGCACCAGGGACATGCCACATTCCCAGGGATGTGGTGGCCTTTCCCAGAGAGACACAGCACAGTGGGGCTTCTCCACACCTTTATTGTCCTCGGTGGTGGCAGGAGTGCCAGGATAGGGACAAGCCCTGCCAGCCACTGAGTTGGGAACACGTGGGATTCCCATCCCAGCTCAGGGCAGCCGGGACAGCCCCACCCTGTTGTTGGCCCTGTCGAAGACGACGTAATATTCCCGGATAAAGACATCTCCCAGGATCCAGAGCTCGCCCTCCTCCGAGGGCACATCCATGCCTTGCAATCCCAAGGTGCAGTACCCATTACTCTGCTCCAAGGAGATGGAATGGGGTGGTCACCAGCTGTTGGAGCCCTCCCTGTATCCCCACAAACCCATTCCCAGCAGGATGCTCACCCTTAACACGTATGCTCTGGGCGGCACCGGGAATTCTCTGCCATTGATGTGGAAGATGAGGTTGGGAAGGTTGCTGGCAGCCTCACAACTGATCTGGGGAGGACACAGCACGTTAGCAGCCATTACAACTGGGATCAAATATCCTAGGGAGCATCCTGAGGCCTCACCTCGCCACTGGAGCTGGCGCCGAGGCGCCTCAGGAGGGTCTGGAGGGCCTGGATAGGAACAGCCAACAGAGTGGTTCCCGTATCCACGATGGCCTGGCATCCCCAGGAACAGGCCACCGGAGCCCCATTGACGGAGACACTGGGAAGAGGGATGCAGGGTGAGCCTGGACTCCCCAAAACACCGTCTGGAGGGCAGGGAATACCGGGAATACCTCTCCATGGTAATCTGCCAGTAGGTTTCGGCGGAGAGCGGGATCCAGGAGATGCCATTGGTGGTGTAGAAGGGATCAATGGCACCGAAGAGGACAAAGCTCCCATCTTGGCTGTCTCTGGAAAGGGAGATCCATCCGGGGTGGTTCCCACCCTGCCAACGCCCCCATTCCCATTGGAAAATGGGGCCAGTGTGAGGAAAAAGGGAGAAATCCTCAGCAGCTCCGACTGGGATTTACCTGCTCAGGTAGACAGAGAAAAGACGCCTATCCACGAGGTTTTCCATCATCATGTTGTCAAAGACAGGGGTGGCTCCGGAGGAGGCGATGCTCGGGAATGCCAATCCCAGGATGCCGTCAAAGGGGGTGTAGTAGAAGAAATCCCCTGGCTCCGTCTCAGCCAGCCCGAAAATCTGGTTGCGGACGTTGATCCCGGAAACCTGGGAGAAGGGAGACAGGTGTGGATTGGGCACGATCCCATGGGATCCCATGGGATGAGGGGGCTGGAGTGCCTGGCCATACATCTACGGTGTCGTATCCCAGGATTCCGGTCATGCTTCCTGTGCCATAGGCGATGAACAGGGTGTCATTGGTGCTGAGGAACGTGGCAGATTCCATGGGATTGAAGCGGTTGTGATTCCCTGTGGGCGTGGGAAGGAGGGGGATTGCCTGATGTCCCTTGGGAAAGACTGAGCAGAGCCATCCAGGGCTCCCAAAGGACACATTCCAGCCTCATTCCAGACACCTACGGCAGGCTGGGCTGGAGCAGAAGACCGAGGGAACCCAGAGATTGGAAGAGCCGGTGTCAAAGACCACAGTGAATTCCTGGGGTGGAGTCCCAATGGAGATGGTGCCAAAGTACTCATCCTGTTGGAATGGGATTGGGAAGGGGTCAGTGGGATTGGGAAGGGATTCATAGGATGGGGAAAGGAGAATGGATAAGAGGCTAATGGGATGAGTTAAAGGGATGAGGAAGGGCCCAGTGGGATGGGGAGGGAGCCAGTGTCCCCCCGTGCTCCCTGATCCCAGTTCCCAATCCCAGCCGCTCACATCCATGTAGTTCTCCAGGGGCTCCATGGCAATGCCCGGGAAATACTTGGCAGCCAGGTTGTAGGGATGCTGCTTCAGGTAACTCTCCAGCAATCCCTGCTCCTGCAGCCTCTGCCGCAGTGACTTCATCTTCCTCAGCGGCACCCTGTAGACAGGGACCAGGATGCATCACTGGGATCATCCCGCATCCCACATCCCTGTTTTGGGGACCCCCTGGGGCTCACCTGGTCTGGAAGCCCTGGGCCAGGCCCACCAGGGTGAGGAGCAGGAGCAGCTTCATGGTGGGAGTTCACGGAAAATGTGCCTCCAATCCCGGCCCCGCTCCTTATATCCTGGCTCCGGTGTTTGGCCGGAGGCCCCGATAAGAAAGGCAAACTGCTCCTGGGATGGTTATCAAAACGTCCTTAAGGAAGGTGGGGGGGAATGTCAAGCCGGGGGATCCCCTATTCCTGGGGGAATTCAGGCCACAGGGATGTCAGGATGGGCGGGAAGCACTCCCAGTTATTCTGTGGGAGCTGGTGGGAATGCAGGGTTGTTTGTCCCCTGAACCCTCTAAATCCTTGCTGGAGGGTTTGAGCCAGACACTTCCAGGAATGGGGCAGCCACAGCTTCCCTGGGAAATCCATTCCCAAGAATGTCTCACCACCCTCACATGGAAGAATTTCTTCCCAATATCCCATCTAACCCTGCCCTCTGGTAGTAGGAAGCCATTTCGCCTTGTCCTGTCACTCCAGGTCCTTTTCCAAAGTCCCTCTCCAGCTCTCCTGGAGCTCCTTAAAGCACTGGAACAGGCTTCAAGGTCTCTTCAGATCCTTCTCCTCTTGCCAAGGATTCCACAAAGGATTTTCAGGCTGCCAGGTCCAGATTTTCCATTCTGGGAATCAGCCAAGACTTTCTCCTTTCCAGTCCCCTACAACACATCCCATCCTCCTTTTTTTCCTTAGAGAAAATCCAGTGCTCCATCCCTTTTCTCCCAACATCCCCCATCCAGGTTCTTCTTCATTCCACTCCCCAGGTGCAACCTAGCATCGTATCCTCGGATTCTTCTATCATTCCGAGCTGGGATGGGGCTGATTCCAAGGGAGGAATGCCAGCTCCAGCCTTAGGGAGCCTTTGATCTCCTCCAGGCCAAGGTGACCGTTCCAGGAGCCATGGATCCAGCACGTGGTGCCCTGACCAAAGCCAAGGTGCCCAATCCTACTCTGGTGACCTTCATCCAGAGGCATCTGGAGCTTGGCTTTCCCCCAGTTCGTCTCAGTTTTCCCCCAGTTCAGGGACTTTGGATGTGGGAATGGAGTGACAGGACAAGGGCGGGGGATGGCTCCAAACTGGAAAATGGGATATTGGGAAGAAACTCTTACCTGTGAGGGTGGTGAGGCCCTGGAATGGATTTCCCAGAGAAGCTGTGGCTGCCCCATCTCTGGAAGTGTCCCAGGATACATTGGAGAACCAACCTGGAATGAGTCCCTGTAGACTTTGGAGCTACCAAGTTTTCCTCCTTTTTTGGCCAAAATAGTAGAGAAAACAAAAATATGAAGTTTTCCCAGAGCTGTTTATCCATTGCATTCCCAGAACTGCCATCCCTGGGGATCAGGATTCCTGTTTCTTCAATGGAAAAAAAAAACCATTTGCCCAGTTATGGGAAATTTTAGGACAAGCTTATTGTGCTTCTGGTAAATCCCATCAAAGCAGAACAATGGATCCAACAGGGATGGATTTTTGGATGGATGATATCCACAGAGGGAAGAAGCTGTGGAATTCAAGACTGGGAAAAAAATTGGAATTGCTATTTTGCACTAACTAAATCCAGAATAAAATCTGGCAGGATGGAAAAATAACCCCTTTTAGGGCGTGAAATGGCTTCCCCGGAGAGAAATCCTGGATTTTCCCAGCCTTGGTGGGGAAATGGAGGGCATGAGATGCTGGATCCTGGAATAATCCATCCCGGTGCTGGGAGCCCACGGGATGGGAGCAGGTGGCCTCCCTGCCACAGCTTTCCTTGGCACCAGAGGGCACCACAGCATGGGGAGATCCCAAACTCCCCCCCCCAGCTGGAAAGATGGATCAGGAAGCTTTTCCTCCTGGTTGATGCAGCCGGGGCTGGGTGAGCATTCTCAGGCAATAAAACCCTCCCAAAATTTAGGCTTTTACTGGGAAAATCCACATTTTTAATGTCAGTTTGATGTGGAAACACCCCTTGGGATGAATTTAACTTCCACGGGAATCACCCTCTGGATCAAACAGGGATTTTCAGGTTTTTGGGACATCAAAACTCGTTCTGACAAAACTTCCTTAATTTTATCTCTGCAGCCTCCCAAAAAAAATTCCCTTATGGAGACAGATCTTATCTTGGGAATGGATTAAGGAAGTCAACTTTTCCAGGCCCTGTTCCCAGTTTTTCTTGTCCCTTCCCTAAAGGCTTTTATCACCCGGGTGCTTTATCAGAGCTGTCAGATGAAAGGAGGGAAATCTGACGCTCCTGAGGTGTCAAATTTCCGGGATTGGATTAAAAATATTTGATTAACTAATCAAGGAAGCCCAGGGATATTGGCTGATCCTTGTGGGAATGGAATTCTGCAGAATGGGACCTCAGGGTGCTCAGGTCACCTTTTTCCTACCTACTCTGGGTGATTTTGGCTGGGATTAAGATGCCATCCAAGGAAAAAAAACATGTGGAACCATCTTTTGTGAAAATTAAGGACATTAATAGGTAGATAATGGGAATATCATTCCAAAACCACCTGTTCATCCCAAATTTATTTCTGGATAACTCTTCTAAATGGGTATTTTTCCATTTCTTCCATGCAAATCCAAACAAAATTTTCCCTCTCCTCAAACCTTATTTTTTAATATAAAATGTTAATTAAACATTTTCCAGCGTTTCCAGGCCTGTGGAAACTGCTCCAAAAGAAGCCTGCAAAATGTTTTTTTCCCTTTGGAAAGTCAAGTCCCTTTTCTTTCCCATGGCACTGGGGGTTTGACCCGGTTATCAGCCACGCTGGGAACAAATTGTTCTTGATTTATCCAGAATTATTTGGGATCATATGACTCCCATTTGTTACACAACAGCTCTCAGGTGACGGGATCAGAGGTGCCTTTCCCAGATCCCAGCACTTCTGGAACAGCTGGGTGACCTTGACCAGCCTTCCAAAGTCTCCAGGAGCAGAAATCATGGATCTCTTCCCCTGCCTCATCCTTGCTTGGGTTTTGGGAATGTGGAGTTACGGGTGGAAAAGTGGAGCATTTTCCAAGCATACTTTGGAAAAGTTGGATTTGTGGAGGGGGTGATGGGATTGGAGCTTTCTCAGGAATATTCCTGTGTCATGCCAGAAGGAGCTAACCAGGTATTCCAGAGGAATTTGCTTTGATCTCTTGGATCCAGCTGGAAGAACCCGACATTTTATGAATTTTTGGGATGTTCCTGAGCTTTGTATGTGCTTCCTAAACCACTTCCAACCTGGCCTTGAACACTTGCAGATATGGGGTGACCGCAGCTTCTCTGGGCAACGTGCTTTGCCACCGTCACAGAGAAGGATTTATTCCCAAGATCCAACTTAAACCCGCCCTGTGTCCATGTGGAGCCTTTCCCCCTTTCCCTATCACTCCACGCCCTTCTCCAAAACCCCTCTCCAGCTCTCCCGGAGCCCTCTGCACCTCGGAAACACGAAGGATATGATTCCTAAAGCAGCTACAGCTCGGGGAGAGCCCCGCGGGTAGCCAAAGAGCGATTATTGATTAAAAAATGCCATTAAATTGATTCCAGCTCCCGCCCCCACCAACATGGCGGCGCTGGCAGGAACCACCTCCCTCACGCCCGGAGGGGGGGGCCCCGCGCCTCCCGCCCCGCCCCGCGATGGCCCCGCCCACTTCCGGTTTATACCGGAACCCGGAAGCGACGGCGGGTGGAGGGTTCTGGTGGTGCCTCGGTGAGTCCGGGAGAGGGCCGGGAATAGGAATAACGGGAATAACGGCGGGATAACGGGGATAATGGCACTGCTTCCGCCACGGCGCTCGCTGCAGTCCCGCAGGTGGGCAGCCCTTTGCGTCCACCTTCCTGAGCGCCTGTGGATGCTTCCCAGAGCCCACCCTGAGCTTTCGCACTCCCACCATTCCCGCTTTTCCCTCTTAACGTCCATGAAACCTAGCTAATACCCCCCATAAAAAAACAAATCAGGTGATTTCCGCCCCACACCTGCAGCGCGGGACTTAATTCCCAGTTTTTCCCTCGGACAGGTTTATCTGGATCGTGGATCGGGCAACCCTGAGCCTCAGCGTGGCTGTTGTGGCATTCCCGGCGTGATATCCTTGGGATGTTCCACGTGGATGAGAGGTAGAAGAGCTGGGAGCGAATAGGACAGCGCAGGTGTGTTGTGTTTTCCTGTTTTTTAGGACATTCCCACATTATTCCATCCCACCTCTTAGAATTTACACCAGACACGGGATACTTGCTAAATGTATCAGACAGCCGGGAATACTTGGGATAAATCATGGATATAATGCAGGAAATCCATAATTTCCCTGATCTTGTTGTTATTTCACCGAAATCCGTGGCAGGAGGGTGGAATTAGGTGATCCCTGAGGTCCTTCCCAACCCTGTGGGCATGGTGGGGTAGGAGCAGATCCCAGTTTCCTTGGTAGAATGGGAACCTGGGATGGGATGGAGTCTGGAATGAGGTGGAGACATCCAGCTGGAATTTGTGAGTCAGAGCTGTAAGTGGATTTTTCCTTGACAAAACATCCTGGGACACACAGAATTCCATCCAAATAGGCTTGGGAAAGGGGGAAAAAAAGTCTTTTCCCAAGCAGGAGTTACTGGGAATGTTGTTTCTCCCTCTCGGTTAACAGAACCCAGCACAGCAGCTCCAAGGGCTTTAACAAGCCTGGATTTTAATAGGAAACCTATTCCCAGTTGGGTTTGGGAATTGATTTGCCTCTTTTTTCCATGTTCCAGGAATCTGAGAGGATGGATACACTGAGGAACAGGACGCTGGAGGAGCTCCAGGAGCTGCAGGAGGATTCCCAGGAGATCGAGCGCTTGGCTTTGGAATCCCAGGAGGTTTGTGCCGGGAGGTGGCTCCGGGGTGTCCCTGTCCCCTTCCTACTCTCACCATCCCGAATCCCACAGGTTCAGGAGCTCCAGCTGGAAAGGGAGATGGCCCTGGCTGCCAACCGGAGCTTGGCCGAGCAGAACCTGAAATTCCAGGTGCCGCTGGAGTCGGGACGTAGCGACCTCTCCAAGAAATACCAGGAGCTGCAGGAGCTGGCTGGGAGGTGCAGGGAGCAGAAGGAAAAGCTGGGTGAGCACTGAGATCTTTTCCCAGGAAGGATTCTGCTTCCTGGAAAACTGATATCCCTCTTTTTTCCAGCAGCCGGAGAGATCGAGGATGTTATTCCTCTTGGATTTCCCTCCTTCCATCAGCAGCTCCCAAGCCTGTTCCTGTGGGCTGTTTGCTGGTTTTTCCCTGGTTTCTGTTCTGTGATAGTGATTTTTTTTTCCTTGTTATTTTCTTTTTCCCCTTGGTTTTCCCAGAGAAATTCTCGGCAGCACTGCAGCCTCAGACTTTGCTGGATCTCCTCCAGGTGGAAAGCCAGAAGATCGAAGAGGAATCTGAGGTGAGTTTAGGGCGTAAATCCGTTGGGAATTCCAGTGATTCATCCTCAAAGACTTGCAATTAAACCCAGTCTCTAAAATCATGGATTATCTTTGGAGTTTGCTGGGTTTTCTCCGAAGAACTGGATCCATCCTTGTTTGTCTGTGGGTGGTGCTCCTTGGGATATGTCTGGGAGAGACCTAAATAGGGATTAGGGAAGAGGAGCAGAAGGATGCAGGGCTGGAGCAGAAGGATGCAGGGATAAGCCTGAGGCTGTTGCTCTCTTCCAGAAAATGGCTGAGAAATTCCTGGAGGGCGAGGTGCCCCTGGAGACGTTCCTGGAGCAGTTTTCCGGAATGAGGAAGTTGTCCCACCTGCGCCGGGTCCGAGTGGAAAAGCTGCAGGAGATCGTGAGGAAGTCGGAGGGATCCCAGGAGTGCACCAGGGACTCTCAGCCTCCTCGTCCTCCTCCTCCTCCTCCTCACGTTCCCACGGATCCAACAAAACCCTTCCCATCGGGATCTCCGGCCTTCCCTCTGCCCTACAGCCCGGCTCCGACCCTTCCGCCCGGCCCCACTGCCCACGGAGCACTGCCTCCCACCCCTTTCCCAGGATCTCCGGTCTCTGTGGGCCACGTGGCTTCCTCGCAGCCCAGCTCCCAGTCTACCTTTCCCTACCCACTTCCTCCAGCTCCCGGATATCCAGCGGCTTCCGCTGCCGACTCTGCGCCGGGGTATCCCAAATCCACCTCAGGAGGCTTTTCCTGGTCTCCATCCCGGGGCCCGCCACAGCCATCACCCTATCCTGCTCCACATCCCTCTCCTCCCCCTGCCAGACCTGGATACTCTCCCTACATCCCACCTGGAGCAGGGAGACCACAGTGTCCCTACCCTACTCAGCCGCCTCTCCCGAATTTCCCGATCCCAACACAGGCTCCTTATCCTGGGACTCCCCCACCCTTTGGATACCCCCCGCCTCCGAACCCTCAGCGTCCTACCTGGCCTGGATACTAATCCAGGACTTCCAGGGAGCATCCTGTGCTGATTCCTCCTTTTTTCTGGGGACTGAGGAAGAGGAGGGATCCCAGAGTGTTGCTCCTGGATCCGTTGGTGCAAAGGAATTACACAGGATAAGTCACAGCTCTGGAGGTCGGAGTGAGAGGCAGAGCCAGACCGGCAAAAATCCAGAGAGGAGAAACCTTGGAGGACCTTCCAGTGCCTAGAGGGGCTCTAAAAGAACTGGACAAGGACTTGGACAAGGACTTGGAATGATGGGATAATGGAGAACGGCTTCACCCTGTCAGAGGATGGGTTTAGATGGGATTTTGGGAAGAAATTCTGTGTGATGGTGGTGAGACCCTGGAATGGATTTCCCAGGGAAGTCATGGCCGCTCCATCCCTGGAAGTGTCCAAGGCCAGGTTGGACGGGGCTTGGAGCAACCTGGGATAGTGGAAAGGGATTGGAAGTGGCTGATCCTTAAGACCCCTTTCCACTCAAACCGTTCCAGGACTGTCAGTGGGAGTTGGTGATTCCCACCTGGGCCTGGGCAGCTTCCAGTATTCCCGACCTCCCGTGTGGTTTTTTGGGCTCCTCACATCCCCCTTCTCAGGAAACACTTGGAAACGGAGGGAATGACAAATGATGGAAATGAGATTTGCTTTGCTCAGCACTTTATCCTACAAATCCTGCCTGTATCCCTGTAAGTTATTTATAAGGAACAATTACTAATGGACTAGGACGAGGGGTTGATGGAAGCAATTCCATCCCTGGGATAAATTAGAGTAATAAAACTGGATGAATTAATTGCACTCTGGAGTCATGGCCGTGGTTACTTTGGGAAACAACGGAACATCCAGATAAGGATTGATCGCTTTATCCCTTCCTGGCAGCCAACTTCCTTTGGATCCCATCAGTGAAATCTTTCACCCCCTCCCGAGACCATCTTCAAGCCTGCTTCAATTCCTGCATTTCTTGGGTTTATCCCTGGGATAAAAAAGCAGGGAAAAACATGTTTCCCTGTCCCACTTTTCCCTCCTGACTGGGAGTTTGGAATCACACTGGGATAATGGAAGGAAGAGGACGAGGTGTAATTAGTACAAAACCCCAATTTTATTACAGTTGTCGGTTATTAAATATCTCAGACTCTTTCCTAGTATTCCCACCCTAGCATCCCTGTCCTTTATCCATCATCCCAACTCTTTATCCTGGTTTGGAGAAGCTGGTGATCCCACTATTCCAAAGGGCTCCTCGCATTCCACTGCCTCTTAAATTCCTATAAATAGCTTAAAAAAAAAAACCCAAACCCCTCCTTTTCTCCCATGAGAAGGCTGGGAAGTGCTCCTGGAAGGGCACTGGAATGCCAGGATGCCCCCAAAACTGAGGTGGGAGATGGGATCAGCTCCTTTGGGAAGCAGAGAATCACACCCTGCGGGCGGAGTACAGGTCGTAGTCGCTGTCTGAGGAGTTATCCGGAGGGTTGGAACGCCGGCATGCTGCTTCCAGAGCTGTGGAAGGCATGGATGCAGCTCACTGGATGCACATCCATGGAAAAGGAGCGGGAAGGAGCCGCTTCCAGCACTTACCTGGGTAAGCGGAGAGCTGGGAGCTCTTTCGGGGGGGCTGAGCGTAGTCGTTGTCCCCTCCCTGTCCCCGAGGCCTCGGCGCGGTGCTGGAGCGGTGGAAAGACACTGGAAAAGACAGCAGGATTGGGATTTTGGGGTTGGAACAGCGTCTTGGAGGGAACAAACCCACCCTGGGAAGGAGCTGAGTAAAACCAATCCCTGTTCCAGGCCTGGATTTCCTGGATGAGTTATATCCCCAAAGGAAGTGAGATCCAGGGTCTTTGTGCCAGGATCCAGCGGGGAACAGCCTGCCCAGACCCAAAATCCACCCCCAGGAACTCTAAATCCCATTCCCAGCTCCCCAGGGAGCTGCTCCTCACCCGTCTGGTTGAGTCCCGTGGGTCCGATCCACTGGCGCTGCTTCCTCTTGGAGACTGGAAGGCAGAGGTGGGAAATGAGGGGGAATTGTGTCTCCAAGGATTTTCCTGATCCTTCCTCCGGCTGCTTCCCCCCTGCCAGCCCCATATGTCATCCCAAATAATCCCCCCCTTCCCAATAATCCCCCCCTGGGATCCTCCACCTGCTCTTTTGTGTCCGCTTGGAGCTTAATCCCTCTTCCCGCTCCCACACTCCATGTGGGACAGGCTTGGGGACAATGGGACAGATCTGGGGATAATGGGACAGGCTTGGGGATAATGGGACAGGGGGATCTGTCAGGCTGAGCAGCCAAATGCCCCCCCCCACCCAAGGAGTTTAGGGAAGCATCCATGGAGCTGCTAGCCCTGAGCTGGCACGTGGGGATGGCAGAGCAGGAGGAGGAGGAAAAGGAGGATGAGGATCCCGTGGTTGTCCCCTACTTCTCTTCATCAGCTTCCGGTAGGCAGGAGGGCCACAGATCAGGAAAAGGATGAGGAAAAGCAGCAGGGCCAGGCAGATGCTCACAACGGTTCCAGCGGATGTTCCAGCAGGAAGTGGCTTCGAATCCTGGCCTGGGAAGAGCATGGACGTCACTGGATGTGCCCAGCTGGAGGTTGGTGCCGGGTTGTGAATACCCATTACCCTGCCAGGAGCTCAAATCCCACGTGGCATCCCCCCCCCACCCCATCCCTGCCCATTCCATAGGTGTGGGAATTCCAGCTCCCAGCACCGCATGGATCACGTGGCTTACACACGACTCTGGTCCGGGAGCAGCTCCGGATATTCCCAAGCTTGGGCTGGCAGAGGTGCAGGGAACTGACCCCACAGGTGACTCCCGTCGAGGGAGGCTCCCGGATTTGCGTGGTGGAAGTGAGATTCCCGCAGCCTAGCTCCCGGCAGATCTGCCGGCCACGCTCGGCTCGCTGCGCTGCTCCGGAGTCACACAGATCCCGCCATTGTCCCTCATGGAATACCTGGATGTCCCCTTCGCATGGAGTGGGGCCGGCCGCCAGCCTCCGCAGGGCCCGCGGCTGGGAATCTGCGGGAGAGAGGAGCAGATCCATGGGGAGAGGGGTTGGATCCACAGGGAGGGATCAGACCTATGGGAAGGGGTGAAATCCACAAGGAGAGGGAGCAGATCCATGGGAAGACAAGGGTCAGATCCATGGAGATGGGTCAGACCCGTGGGAAGAAGAGCCAGATCCACAGGGGAAGAGGAGTCAAACCCACAGGCAGACAGGGATGAGATCCACAGGGACACCGCTGGCACATGCTCCTCCTTCTCCCAGCTCCTGGCACAGCGATGCTCCCAGCATCTCCCCTCATGTTGCAGGGACTGGGCCAAACCAGAGCCAGGCATGGAGGAGCTTTGAACTCTTCCCATGGGAAATGCAGCATGGAAGCTGGCTCTGCCAGCTGCCACAGCCCGTTAACCCCCCAAATCCCACGGGATTCCAAACTGGAGCAGATGGCAGGACCCACAAGGAGCCTGCTCCGAGCCTCATGGCTTGGCTCTCCATGCCATGGAGCTGGCACTGAGCTGATCTCCAGGGAAACGCTCATGGAATAGGACACGGAGTGGCCTGTGGCTGGGAGATGGTTGTGGCAAGGGAAAGATCCTTGTGGCAGGGAAGGTGGTCGTGGAAGAGCAGGGAGATGCCTGTGGCAGGGAAGGTATCCAGGACATGCCAGTGGCAGGGAGATGATCGGAGCAAGGAGATGCCCAAGGCATGGAAGTTGCTCAGGGTGCTGCCCACAGTAGGATGCTCACAGCCTGTTCCCTGCCTGTGTTCCCCACTCCCAGCTGGAATTTGGCGTGCTGCCACGGCCGCTCTCCCTCCCCAGCTCTTCCTCCTCAGAACTGCCGTGCTGGGCACTGCCGGGAACTGAGATTTCCTGTTTTGCCTTTGCACCCCGGAGAGGAAGAGCGGGAGTGGGTGGATGGGGCACATGGGGCAGGCAAGGATGGGGCTGGTTCCCTGCTTCGGCCCCAAAATCTCCCCGGGGTATCCCACCAGAGCAGGAAATCGTGGATGCTCCAGGACCACTCTCACCTGAGCAGGTGATGAAGGCAGGAGTTTTCCCCCGGGAGCTGGTCCTGTTGAAGCAATCCAGCAGGGAATGGCTCCCACAGGATTCCACGGCCTCCCACCTCACTGGCAGGTGGATCCCTGGATCTGGCTCACCGTGGCTGTTCCCAGCAGTGCCACAGCGCAAATCCCGGCAGATGAGGGTGACTAGATGTGGCCGGATGTGCGGGATGCTTGCCACAGCCCCCCACAGCCCCTGCTTGTGCAGCTCCAGGAAGCCGGAGCAGCTGAAATTCCCGTCTACCAGCCGCAGCCTGGGGGGTCCTGGAGAGGGATTGGTGATGGAAGAGGAAGTGTTACAGATTGGGATGGCATTTTTTCCCATTATTTAGCGGGAAGTCCCGAAATTTGAGGCTATGGATCCCTGGGATTGAGGTGCTTACCTGTGGGCTCCAGGGTGGTGGCTGGGGGTGCCGGTGGGGGTTTGGGAGTGGTTTTCACTGGCTCTGGAATGAGAAGAGAGGAGCCACGTGGGCATGGATGATCCCTAGGGACTGAGGTGGCTGGGCTGGGGGGTCCAGGCTCACCTCCACAGGAGACAATGACGTGCTCCGTGCAGTTTTCCAGCTCCCACTGGCATCCTGGTGGGTTTGGTAGCCCCCTGCACCTCGTGGCCTGACTGTGTGGCACCTTCCCACCAGGAATGATGAGCTCCAGGGGCTCAGAGGTGAGGGGGCCGCACTGCAGTAGCTGGCAGATCCAATCCAGGTCGTCCATGCTCACGCTCTCCCAGCAAATTTGTCTCCATTGATTTTCCCAGTTCACCTCCAGTATCCCAGTGCAGCGGCAGCCGCCTCTGGTGAGTCTCAGCATGGGTTCTGTGGGAAAGCACCAGGAAAACACCATCATTAGGGGCTTTCCTTCCCTTCCTGGTGGGTTTTCACCCTGGGAACGATGGAAAAGCCCTTGGCGGGGGTCTTGGGAAGCAGCACAAGGAATGGGAACGTGGAGGGGTCGAGGGAATGTGGGGGCCCAAGCTGGGACCCTGTGACGCCGCTTCCGGATGATGCAACTCCAGCACCCGCCATGCTCACGGAGCCGTGTTGGCATTCCCGAAGGGCTGCTCCCCAAATTCTCACCTCCAGAGATCCAGGTGGTTCCTCCATGGTCAAGGATGGCTGTGAGGAAGAGCGGAAATGGGGTGTCAATCCCGCGTCCCGCCCTGGGAACCCCCGAGTTTGGGACAGCGGCTCCACCGCTCGGCCCGTTGGTGGTTATTTTGGGGAAAAGGGGGATTTTGTGGGAAAACTGGGATTTTTGGGGGAGAAAGGCTATTTGCTGCCTCCCCATCCATCTGCTGGGGGACTTTTAGGGCTGAGAAAAGATGAGGGCCCGGCAAATTACCACTAATTAGCCCCACTCCTGGGTGGAATGTTCGGGAATGGTGCCACGTGGACTAAGGTAAGGGCGGGAGCTGGCAGGGAATGAGGATGTGGGGAGACCTGGCTGCCCGCAGCACCACTGGCTCAATCTCAGGGACCCTGGGGACCCCCAGAGTGAGGCGGGTGGGGGTTTAGGGGGTCACCAGGGTGGTGGTTTAGGTGCTTCCCACCCCGAGTCCCAAGCTGTGGCTCACCCAAGGTGCTGCCGTGACTCCATGGAGCTGATCCCGCCCAGAGCAGGAAAACCAGGGGGGGTTCTGCCGCGAGATTGGAGGGATGTGCTGAGGTCGGGGTGCCTGATACTCACCCCACATTCCCAGCAGGAGGCACAGGATGGGCAGCTGGGTTGCCATGGGCTCCGCTGGTGGGATGGGGGGCACGGGGGCTCCGGAGGCTCCGCCGCCTCCGCTGCCCGGCCCGGAGCAGGCGAGGGAGGGGGCTCGGGCAGGAACCGGCTGTTTTTCCTCCCTCTGTGGTTTTTTGACGTCACCTCTGGGCCCGTTTGAAGGCTCTGTTGCCTCCCCGGGTCCCGCCAAGCACGAGAGGAAAGGGGTGAGAAACTTGCGGGGTTCAGCCCCCACCAAATCCCGGGATATCCACAGCTCTGGGAAAGGGAGGTAGTGAATATATTCAGTGCCAAGGGAGATTTGGGGCTCCCTGAGCCCTCCAGGGCTGCAGAGGAGTTGGTGCCCATCCTGGCATCCTCTAAAACCCTGTGATTACCCCCAGGAATGGGATGGGGCAAGGTTTTATCCAGGCACATCCCGGGTTCTGGCATTCCAGGGACACCCTACACCCCTGCAAGGGCACGTGGAGCACCAGCAGTGCTGGACCTGGGGAGGGCAGAGGCATTAATTGATTGTGCCCTAATTAGTTGCTCTGAATCCAGGTCAGGCATGCTAATGAGGCAGCTGTTTTCCATTGACTCCATGGTATTCCTGCTGGATGGAGAGATGGATGGAGCTTCCCATCCCATCCTGCTCCATCATCCAGGGATGCTCCAGTCCCCAACCCTGGAGTAGGATCTCAGCATCTGGGTGCTCCCTGTAGCCATCACTTGTTCCCATCCCTGTTATCCCAGGGGTTCTGCTGATCCTGGTGGGAGCAGGCCTTGTTGGGATATCCCACACGGAGGTCCTGGAGCTGTCCCCCACCCACTTTGGCTTTGAAAATTCCCTGGAAAAGGTGTGCAATTCCCAGGCCGACTCCCACAGGACTCAGTGGAGGGTCTGCAAGCCCAAATCCTCCTAAATCAACCTGAAATTTGGGATTCACCCTAAACATCCCAGGATACTGTGCCTCTAGGAAAGATTCTGTTATCCAGGGGTGTGTGACCCCCATGGATATGGGGTGCCTGGGGTCCAGCCCTTCCCTCAGAGCCCTGACTGGCTCTGGAGGCCATGAGATCCCAGGGATAGGATTTGGGCTCAGATTGAGCATCTGCCTTGCCTCGGGCGCTGCGAGTCAGCTCAGCATCCTGAGCATGCCATGGCAGCTCAGGATGATTGGAATCCCTTCCCGGGGGGAGTTTGGGGGGCGCTGGAAAGTGCTGACAACGCTGCCTGCCGTGAGGAGCCTTTTAAAAAGCAGAAGCTGCCTTTGGAGCGAGCAGGAAGGGGCTTGTCGGCTATTGGCACGCTGCTAGGATCATAATGATGAGGAAAAGGGGGATTTTCCAGGCAGGAGCAGCTCGGAGGAGCGGTTGGCACTGATGTGGCTGTGTGGGGATGGAGGTGACATCTTGCTTAGGTGGGCGTGGGCTGGGTTGTCACACTCCAAGGGCATTGGTATCCCCAGGGAGCTGGTGCCTCCAGGGTGTTGGTATCCCCAGGGAACTGGTGCCCTCCAGGCCTTTGGTATCCCCTGAGAATTGGTGCCCCCCCGCCCAGGGCTTTGGTACCTTCCAGGGCTTTGTTATCCCCGTGGAACTGGTGCCCTCCCAGGAGTCAGCACCCTCAGGACACTGCTACCCCTCTGGACATTGGCATCCCACCCAGGACATTCATAGCCCCAGGACTTCGGGATCCCCCCACAGCATCAGGACCCACCTCAACTTATCGATCCCCCCAGGCCTGTCCATGCCACAATCCCACCAATCCCAACATCATCACCTCCCTCCCAGCCTCACCTGGCACCCCACAGCCAGGAGTGGGGCTGTGGCACGCCCCGTGCCTGCCCCGTGCCTGCCCCGTGCCTGCTCTGCTCTCAGCCCTCGCCTCGCACCGTGCCCTTTGTCAGGGTTTTGCTGCTATTTTGGGATTTCCTCCGTTGTTGCGGCTCTTTTGTGCGGGGCCTCTCGCTCAGCAAACAGCTGGAGGATGTGGAGGGGGCCACATTTTCCACTTGGGGTGCGGCTGAACCCCGACCTCCTCCCCAGGGGGACAGAAATCTGACGGCAGAGCCAGGGCAGGAGCAGCCGGCTTGGGATGGGCGGCGGGAAGTGGGGTGAGGGGGGGCAGAAGGGTCCCAATCCCGGGGTGATGGGTGGGTGCTGTGCCCCCTCCCATCTGGGAGCACTCCCAAATCCCAAAGCTGTGATAGTGCTTGGCTCTGGGAAGCTGCTTGGCTCCAGCTTCCTGCTGGGCTATGGATTGAGAGATGCTGAAGGGTTTGAGGGCTGTATCCCAGCCCCACAGGGCACCATCCAGTGGGTTTGGGGTAGCACCTCAGTGACTTCCCTTCCAGCACCTCTGGAGCCCCCCTGGACAGGATTTATGGACAGCATGTTCCCGGGATGGGGAGTGTCCCAGCGGGGTGTAGGGAAGCTCTGGGGGGACACTGTGGGACTTCCATGTCCTCCCTTCCTGCAATTTAATTTCCACCCCCGGTGCTATGGAGCTGGATCAGGGCCGTGCCGCCCCCTTCCGTGCTCCTGTGGCCTGGGAATGGGACATTTGGCCATCTTTGGGTCACTTAGCGGACAAGTGGGAGCACTTGGTGGCCCAGCCTCACTGCAAGGCTGGTGACACCCCAATGGACAAGGGACACAGTGGGAAAAGCTTTTAATGGCAGCACAGAGGAGATGGTTGAGAGAATTCTGGAGGAGATAGCCAAAGAATTCCAGGAGATTTGGCCTCTGGAGTGGCGGGACAGGCTCAGTAGGCAGAACCCTGGATGTCGTCGTAGTCGCTGCCCTCGGAAAAGTCGGGATCCTCCACGTGTTTCCCTGAGGGACAGGATGGATCTGACCAGCCTGCGGAGACAGAGCCCATCAGGATTTGGGAATTCCCAGGACTCCCTGTGTCCCCCACCTCCAGCACAGGATCCTCACCAAGATGTGAGGAGGGGTCTCCAGGGGGCTCAGTCTCCTGCGTGTTCTCATACCACTCCCCCGAGGAGGTGCTGGAGCTGCCATCGCAATCAGGATCTGCCGGAGCCGCAGGTACCCAGGGCTGGGAGGGCACTGGGGCAGGTGCTGCCGGGGGAACTAGGGGAACTGAGAGGAACAAGGTCACTGACTGCCACTTTCCACCCCTGCTCCCATTTCCTCACTGAGGTTGAACCCATCCCTGTTCCCATCCTTGGGGTTGTTCTATCCCTGCTCCCACCCCTGCTTCTCTCCTTGGGGTCCCTGAACTCCCATTCCCTCCCCATCTCTGTGGTGTCTGCATCCCTTGCTCCCATCCTTGGGGTCTCCCCATCGGTGCTCCCATCCCTTCTCCCACATTTCCCACCTGTGCCATAGCCGTGGCTGGTGGCTGCTGGGTGCCACTGGGTGCCATGGGCAGGGGGAGGAATGCTGCCATTCCAATATGGCTCCGTGGATGAGGATGAGCTGGAGGAGCTGCGGAATGGGGGGCCCAGGCTGGCCGGCTCTGTGGGAACAAGGCCATCAAATGTGGAAACAAGGATATTGGAACAGGGGGTGGCCACCCTCCCATCCGTGGGAGAGACCCGGCTCTTGTCATACCATCCTCAGGGAATGGCTCCATCCTGTCCTGGCTGGGTCTCAGAGGGAGAAGATCCTCCCTGGGATGCCGGCGCAGGGAGTCTGTGGGAAGGGGAGAGGGGTGGGAACATCCTGGGTGACAGAGATCCCGGGACAGGGTGTCAGGGATCCCAGAGGAAGAGGGATGCTCACTGTAGAAGGTGGACAGAGCGACAGGAGGCTTGCTGCTGAACTCATAATATTCTGAGTCGGAATCAGAATCCTTGGAAATGGCTGTGAGCAGAGGGTCTGGGGAGTGACAAGGGGATGTGGCATCTGTCACCAGCCAGGACCTCCTGCCCCACAGCCCACGGGGGGACCTGCCAGACGCACCTGATCCTTTGGGAAGGCTGGTGGGAGTCTCCCTGTAGTCGTTGGGTATCCCGGAGTGTGTGTTGGGGCTCTGAGAGCTGTGGGTCACCAGGACTGGCATGGGTATTCCCAAGGAGGACATGGCTGTAGGGACAAGTGGATGCACCCACTCCATGGCTGAGCTGAGCCCAAAACGTGGGGATTATGTCCCAATTCCGTGTCCAGATCAGAATTCCTTACCGTTCCTCTTCCTCAGCCTCAGCAGGGCGGCGGAAAAGGCCAGCACGGAGAGCAGGAGCAGCACCGCCAGCACCAGGCACAGGACAAAGAGGGGACTGTCCAGGGGCTGTGTCCCCAAGGTTGGGGTCTCCTCCTTGGCTGGGACAGAGAACGGACAGAGCTCATCCCACATAAGTCTTTCCTCCAGGGAATTTTACCCTGATCCCAGGGAATAACCTAGGGCTCGGACACTCACCCTGCGGGACAGTGACATTCCTGGGAGTCACCTTAGCCGTGGGCGTTGGCGTCTCCAAACCTTGGGAGCCTGGAAAGGGTGGGGACAGAAATGGGAGGCTTGGGAGAGGCCAAGACCCAGGCCGTGCCTCAAATCCCAGCAGGAAGGATCCGGTACCGTTGCAGATGACGCCGGCGGCCCAGGATTGGTAACACGGAGCGGATTTATTGAAGGTCCACTGGCACTGTGCCAGCGAGGGCTGCAGGCTCCCGCACTGGTACACCATCTTCCCGGGCAGTGTGTGTCCGAAGGAAGGCCGCTGGAGCACATTCCCGCATCCCAGCATCTGGCACAGCACCGTGGCCTCCATCTCGTACCAGGTGCTGTTACACACAGTGCTCCAAGTGCCACGGAAAAACACCTCCACCCTGCCGGCACATCCGTCCCGGCCTCCGGAGAGCCGCAACTCCTGGTGTTCTGCGGGAAGAGCACAGAGATGAGGATGTGCCATCCACATCCCCGGCTCCGGAATGTTCCAAACCCACCTGAGCAAACCACGCCGGCATCCTCCTTGTGGCTGCAGTCGTGCTCCAGTGCGGCCGGACATTCCCAGAGGTGCCCCTCGTGTCCCTTGCATCCCACCTCATCCAGGAGGATGGGGCCGTGTCCGCGGCCGAAGGTGGCGTTGCCGTGGGCTCTCACGGCGTGGCCACATTGGAGTTGGCGGCACACGACATCGGCGTCGGGAATGTCCCAGCCGTCGTCACACACTGTCCCCCACGTCCCCTCCTGCTCCAGCTCCACCCGGCCTTCGCAGTGGCTCCGGCCGCCCACCAGCCGGAGTGCTCTAGGACCTGGGACATGCACCATCAAGGGTGACCTGGCATTGTCCCAGAATCCCAAAAAGTGGGGGTAAGGATGTCCCTCACCCTCCCGCACTCACCTGGTGTCACTGAGGTGTTCCCAGTTGGAGTGCTGGGAGGTCCCGTCGTTTCTGTGGGGACTGTGGGGAGAAATGGCACAGGGATGAGGGACTGAGCCCCCCAGGATTCCCAGTTTGGAGGGGTGCATCCCAAACCCACCAAAATGTGGCCAAGAGGATTCTCCCAGCTGTGAGTGGCACAGTGGGAAGCCCGCCAGGCTCTGGCAACTTGGTCATGGAGTTGTTGCATCCCAAAAATCAATCCCTATGTGCCCCAGGATGTTTCTCAGGGCTAAATCCTGGTGCGGCATCTGCTGAGAGAATTTGGCCTTAAATATGGGAATACTGGGACAAGACTCAGCAGTGGAAGAGCTGAAATTTGAGATGTCATCCTGCATCCGTGTTGTTCCCGCCTTCCAGTTCATCCCTGCGGACACAGAGGGGCTGGACCTGACTGTACCCACCTGCCTACACCCAGTCCAGAGCCACAGGTGAGTGAATGATCCAGTTATCCCTAAAAATGCCCCATTTGCTTCCTCCAGGGGGAAGGATTCACCCCCTGAAGGGAGGCATCCAGGAGGCTGCTTGGGTGAGAATCCTGAAAAGAGCCACCAGAGCTGGTGGGATGTGGATTGGAGTTAAAATGTTCAAGGAAAATGTCAAGGATGAGGGGAGAAGGTTGGAATGAGCTGCTCCAGGTGGGGATGGAGGTGTGAGGGGCGGAAATGGGGTGATGGGGCCATTTCCGCATTGATTCGAGGCCTTGAGGTAGCTCCTGGCAGACATTTTGGCAGCCAAATCCTGCTAGGATGTGGGGGACAGGTGGCGTCACGTCCCAAAACCATCCAGGGGGTACATGAAAGACAGACAGGATGGGCTTCAGGCCCTGAGTGTCACCCCGTTCCCACAGGGAGTGTAGGTGGGATGTCTCCAAGAGCACTTTCAGGGGCTCAGGGTCCTCTTTTAAGGGTTCCCAGGGTGCTTTTGGGGGATCCAAGGGGGCCTAATCCTTAGGAGAATCTCTAAGCCTTAGGATACCCTTTTAGGGGATCCCTTTCCCTCCATCTCAGTGGGTTGAGGGGCAGCATCCTCCACCACTGACACCCCTGTTGGGCACCCCACAGGACCCCCAGTGCTCCCCATCCCGGGGAGGTGGCAGGTCTCTGACCCCCAAATCAGCGGCTCCACCACCCCGTGGTCCCAAGAGAGTGACAGGAAGGGCCAGGATGGGGACAGTGACGTACCTTGTGCAGATGCCACAGCAGAAAGAGCCACCAAAAGCAGACAGAGCCCCCCCATCCCGTCAGCGGGGCAGTCCCATGGAATTCAGGGGTCTGGGATCCTGGGGGTCTCTCTCTCAGCAGCTCAGGGACATGGCTTGGCCGTGTCCCCGCGCCCCGGCAGCTCCGGGAGTGTGGTGGAGGGCAGGAAGCCGACTCAGTGCTGCAGAGTGGAGGAGGGTGATGGGGTGGCTCCATCCTGCCCCGGCAGGGAGGAAACGGGGTTTTGGGGAGCACAGAGACCCTCTGGGGCACGGGAGCCTTGTGGATCTGGTGCTCCCGCCCTGGGGGACACAGATCTGGTGGAACCATCATGATCTGCAACTCGTTTGTGCCTCCAGGTCATGGATTTGGGGTGGTGGCATGGGGGGACTCGGGGTCTCCCGAGCTGTGGGCCATCTGTGGGGTGATGGAGAAGAGCCAGGAGTTCTTCTCTCTGTTTTTTGGAGTCACTGCTACCTGCATCTCCACATCCTAAGCATCTTCCAGCACATACAGGACCAGCCCAGGACCCTGCAGGAATATGAGGTGAGGGATAAGGCTGGAATTTCCATGGGCGGGAGGTGGGGAATCCCAGGAGATGTTGATGCCCACCGTGGGTGATGGCTGGGATCCAGCCGAACACCTGGGGACCTGGGATGCTGGGAAGGGGGGACAGGACTCCAGTCACCCCATCTCAGCAGGGTTTGGGGAAATTTTGGGAAGCTGGGAGCAGGGTGATGGGATGGGGGATCTCCTGCTGTTACCCAGGCTGTCTTGGAATTGCTGGGACTTACTGGGAAACTGGAAGAGTGGGAATCCCCATGGCACCCCTAAATAAAGGGATTTGCTGGCCAAGTCCAGTTGCTGACAGGACATTTGGGAATGTCGAGGACTGGCCATGGGGAGGACACGCAGGACTAGGCTGGTGTTGGGGCTGGAAGGGTGGAGGAGGAGGATGGCAGGAGAGGGAGGAAGGAGATCCCTTATCCCAAGGTGACCCTGGCTGGGCCAGGGCCAGGCCCAGCCCTGGATCCAATCCCGTGACCAGCTCCCACGTGGAGCCAAGGTCAAGGGCATGTGCCCATTCCTGGGAGCCTGGCACTGCCATGGGGGCAGGGTGGGACTCGGTGTCAGCATGAGAGGAGATGGCACAGAGGGGAATCCCAATCTTTTTTTTTTTAAATACTTTATTTTTGTAACAATGTCAGAATTAAAAATTTTCCATAAATATCAGCCCCTGGCAGCCCCTTCCCGCGTGTTCCCGGTAAAAAATGTGTACAAAACGGATGCGTGGCCAGGGTGAAGGTGGGGGGGATACGGGATCCTCCCCAGGATCAGACCACAGGAATCATCACCACCATCATCATCACCACTATGAACACCATGTCGCAATGAGACCCAAAGCAGTAAGAGCATACCAAATTCCTCCCCGGTGCCGCCGGGATCCAGCCCCCGCAAGGACGGGGCTGGGAGACGCCCCCCCTCGCCCTCTGTGGGCACCTCGGGGTGGTCCCAGGANCGCCCCCTGGAGCCGATCCCTCCTTGCGGGGCGGCGGCGCTCCAGGGGCCAGGGAGCCGGGGGGAGCCCCGTCCTCACCGGAGCCCGGGGGGCCCCCGCAGCCGCAGGGGGGGCCCGGGGGTTCCGGGGGTTCCGGCTGCCGGCGATCCAGCTGTGGCCGATCCAGCTGTGGCCGATCTAGTTGCTGCCGATCCAGCTGCCGGCTCAGCTCTTCCTGGTCGGTGCCCAGCCAGACCCAGTTGTGGGGTTGTGGGGCCGAGGGGGCCCCACCCGGCTCGGGCAGCTCCTTCTGCTGGTACCGGAGCACGAAGAAGATGCAGTTGACGAGGAAGATGAAGATGGCAAGGCAGAAAACTCCCAGGAGCACGTACATCCCGATTTCCAGGTCAGTCACCCGCTCTGGAGCCTTCACCATTTCCTCCTCCTCCTCCTCCTCCTNCTATGAACACCATGTCGCAATGAGACCCAAAGCAGTAAGAGCATACCAAATTCCTCCCCGGTGCCGCCGGGATCCAGCCCCCGCAAGGACGGGGCTGGGAGACGCCCCCCCTCGCCCTCTGTGGGCACCTCGGGGTGGTCCCAGGAGGCCACCAGTGGTCCCCGGCACATCCCGCTGGGAAGGGGGGTCAGTATCCCCCCAGCACGGCACGGGGAGGAGGTCGGGCCCTTACTGGTTTGCCCGGGAATTGGGGGGGTCCGGGAATGGCCCCCTCAGGGTCAGGAGCTGCCGCGGATCCTCTCCATGTAGCTCCGGAGCTCCTCGGGATCCCGCAGCCCCATGTCCTCGCACACCCAGCGGATGTCATCCTCGCTGGCCACCAGGATGGACTGGACGTGGGGGGCGGCAGNCGATCTAGTTGCTGCCGATCCAGCTGCCGGCTCAGCTCTTCCTGGTCGGTGCCCAGCCAGACCCAGTTGTGGGGTTGTGGGGCCGAGGGGGCCCCACCCGGCTCGGGCAGCTCCTTCTGCTGGTACCGGAGCACGAAGAAGATGCAGTTGACGAGGAAGATGAAGATGGCAAGGCAGAAAACTCCCAGGAGCACGTACATCCCGATTTCCAGGTCAGTCACCCGCTCTGGAGCCTTCACCATTTCCTCCTCCTCCTCCTCCTCCTCCTCTTCCATGCCGGCACGGTTGTGTCCGTAGCCTTCCTCCTCATCTTCCTCCGAGGAAGACCCCTGGAGCTTGGTGGCCGCTGGCCCCACGCCCGCGGGGTCCCTCCGTCCCACAGTCACCGCTTCCCCGGACATGGCACCCTCAGCCCGCGGGAAGGGCCGGGGGCTCCCGGGAGAGGGGATCCCAACCTCGAGCCAGGCGGTGCCGGTGACCAGGGCGGCCCCGCGATGCCGGCCACGCCGGCACAGATCCGGGGGGTGCAGGCTGAGCTGGAGCAGGGCCCCTCGGCCCGGCCCCTCAGCCACCACCCACGGGTGGGCGGCGGGGACCCCAGGGGAACCCCCGACGGAGGCGACAGCGCGGTCGAGGGACGTCACGGTCAAGGCCACGTCGTGCCACCCATAGAGCTCCAGCGGGGCCAGCGTGTGGTCGGAGAAGGACAACCAGATGGACAATGTGGCTTCCTGGCGGGATGACAAGTGAGATGGCAGAAGTTTGGGGGACACCAGGGACACCAGGGTGACCCCCCACCCATCTCACCTGCTTGAGGGCCCGCAGGGTGGGTATCCCAAGGGCGGTGGCAGTGACCACACCAGGATGATCTGGCTGTGTCCGCAGGGATAACGAGAGCCCAGCTACCACTTGGGCACGGAGCTCTGTCACTGTCACCTTCTCCTCTGAAACCACCAGCGTCTGCTCCCCCAGGATGGAGTCGGAGAGTGGGGAGCGCACCTGGAAGCACCTTGTGAGTCCTTCAACATTCCTCATGGCCACTGTGTCCTCCTCCCATCCTGTCCCAGCCCCTCCAGCCCCTCAGCTCCTTCCCTCTCTGTATCCTGCCCAGCTCCCACTGGGATCATTTCCAGCCCCTCAACTCCATCCCTGCAAACTTTCCACAGCCCCAAATCTCCCCAGGAACCCCTAAACTCCCCACAAACAACCCCTCTTTACCTCCACGGAGGTGACTCCAGGCTCCCGGCCCACCACTACGGCCCCTGCTTCCAGCGAGGCCACACGGGGGTCCTGGACACGGGTCCGGGCAGCCACCAGGTGGGTGACATCCAGGAGCCACTCGGGGCCGGGCAGGTAGGACAGGTGACGGCCACCGTCCAGGGGGTGGGCCACGAAGTGTGCCAGGACACGGAGCCCCGTGCGCTGGAACTGGGGCCGGCAGCCCCGCGCCCGCCGCTCCGACTCCTCCGCGGGGTCCTCAGACTCCACCACGGCACTGGAAACAGGGTGACAAGAGTCCCAGGATGGGGTGACAGGGGTCCAGGGGCAAGGGATCCTGGGACAGGGTGACAGGGATTCCCAGGACAGGGTGACAAGAATCCCGGGACACAGGGGTGTGTGGAGGCTCAGTGATGCATCCCCACATGTCAAGTCTCAGCCCCATTCCTGTCTCCCCTTTTTCCCACCATCTCATTCTGCAGGACTGACCTGTCGGGCCCCCCGGGCAGTCTCCAGCCACGGAGCTGCTCCAGGATGGGATCTCCCAGCTGGACACGGAGCGGGAGCAGCGGAGCCCAGACGGAGAAGCTCAGCTCTGCCCGCAGCCGGCGTGCCCAGAAATCCACGCGGGCGCCCCGCGCCCCCCGGCTCTCCTTGCCCCCCACGAACACCAGGTCGCAGGAATCTGACACCTGCAAGGGCACATGGAATTCCATGGGAATCTCCCAGGTGAGGCGGGATAATGAGGGGACAGCAGGACTCACCTGCAGCACCTGCTTGTCAGCGGATTCGCATCCCACGGGATCCGTGAGCTCAGACACTCCACCCCCTGCTTCCACAGCCACCAGTTTCACCGGGATAACTCGGGGGATCCCGGTCAGTGGTGCCGTGTTCAAGATCTGCAGGTCCTGGAAGCACAGCGGGATGAGCGTGCGCTTCTCACAGGTTGAGGGCTCAAATAGGATGGGGGCACCCACCTGCACCAGCGGGACGAGGGCACGGACATCCCGCTCTGACACCTGGATTTCCCAGACCAGCTTGTCCTTCTGCGCCTCGGGATCCTGGCCAGGATACTCCACCTGCCACGTGAGAGGCCGCGCCGGCGCCAGCCCCCCCGTCCCATTTTCCACTGCCACATCCAGGTGCAGGAACGCGGCCGGCTCGGACACCCTGCGGCACCGCACCGGGATCAGGGTGGAACAACCCGCAATTCCCAGCGGGATGGAGGTGCTGGGATATTCCCTACCTGGAGCTGTCAGGGATGGCAGGGATGTCCCCAAGCCGCCGGCACGTCACCACGGCTGTGGAGTGCTTGGGACCGCGGGAACGCTCCAGGTGCGCGCTCCAGGCACCAGGAATTGCGGGGCGGGCAGAGACAACCTGCAGGCCCTTCTTGGCCTTGATCCTGCATGGGCACATGGTGTCACGAAGTGTCAGATGGTGTCAGATGGTGTCATAAGAAGTCAGTCACAGTCACACAGTATCAAAAGGTGTCACACAGTGTCACACAATGCCCCAAAATGTCACACTGTGTTAAACAGTGTCAGATAGTGTCAAACAGTGTCACACAATGTCACACGGTGTCAGACTGTGTCCCATAGTGTCACTCACAATCACACGGTGTCACTCACTGTCACTAAATGTCACACAGCATCACACAGTGTTTGATACTGTCAGATGGTATCAGACGGTGTCGCACAGTGTCACTCACAGTCACACAATGTCACACAGTGTCTGATGGTGTTAGATGGTGTGAAATGGTGTTGCACAGTGTCAGATGATGTCACACAATGTCACTCAGTGTCCCATGGCGTCAAATGTCACATAGTGTAACATACTGCCACAAAAATGTCACAGATTCACACAGTGTCACTCACTGTCACAGTGTGTTACTCACTGTCGCACACTTTCACACAGTGTCACACAATGTCACACACTGTCACACAGTGTCACACACTGTCCCAGTGTCCCCATTGTCCGGGCTCTCACCTCAGGGTCAGGCTGTCAGCGGTGAAGTTGTGGTGCAGGGCGATGGTGGCCGTGAAGCGCTGCCCGGGCCGCAGAGGGACGTTGGGGACACGCAGCAGCACCTTCTCGTCCAGCTGCACCTCCTGCTGCCGCTCCGGCTCTCCTGCCCGCAGCTCCAGCATTCCCAGGAATGTGGCAGCCTCCCGCTCCCGGCCCCCACACTCCCCCGTGCTGTAGCGCAGCTCAGCCGGTTCTGGGTGCTCCGGAGGCTCCAAGGGGTTGGAATCCCGCCGGCGGCTCCGGTGGGAATGGAGGGATCCCAGGGAGAACCAGCGTGGAGGGATCTCCAGCTCCACCACACACACGCCCAGCGGGGCCTGGAGGGGAGAGGGGATCCTGGGATTAGGCTGGGGGGGAGCTGTGGGTTCCCAGGGTCCCCAGGGTGGCACTGACCTGCAGGCGACACGTCCCCCGGGCCACCCGCCCGCGGTGGTGAGCATGGAGGGTGACACAGGGGAGATCCCGAGCTCTGGAGTGATCCCAGTCCCTTGAGGAATCCCAGTTCCCAGGGTGGTTCTGCTGCTCACGGTGGTCCCGGTCCTTGGGGTAGTCCCAGTTCTTGAGGTGATCATGGGCCCCAGTGTGATGCCAGTCTTTGGGGTGATTCCGGACTCCATGGTGGTCCCACTGCTCAGGGTGGTCGTGGTCCCTGGGGTGGTCATAATCCCCAGGGTGATCCCGGTTCCTGGGGTGATCACGGACCCCAGGATGGTCCTGCTCCCTGGGATGATCCCAGTCCCTGGGGTGACCCTGACCCCCAGGGTGGTCTTGGACCTCAGGGTGATCCCAGACCCCAGGGTGGTCCCAGTCCTTGGGATGATCCCAGGCCCTGGCATGATCCCGCTTCCCAGGCATCCAGTCGGGCCCGTGCAGATGGAAGAGGACACGGGCCACGGGGTCGGCAGGGGACACGGAGCTCTCCAGGGACACGGTGCGGATGGTCCAGGCTGCTGAGCCAGGGGGGCTCTCCATCGGCACCTCCTGCAAGGACACCAGGATGGTGGTGGGAGCCAGGACACCGTGGGGTGGCCCAGGGGACACAGGGGTCCCAGTTACCTGGCGAGTGCTGAACGGGGGGTAGGTGGCCTGGACCAGGGGCTGGGATCCGGCACGGAGGAGCAGGAATGTCTCAGAGCGGGTGTGCAGGGAAGAGTTGGGGGCCACATCCTGATCCACCCTCTGCAGCCGGTAGGACTCGGGCACTCCAAGGACCTCCAGCTCAGCTGGCAGGAACACGGGATCCGGGGGGTCACCATCACCCTTCACTGCAAGGACAAGGATGTTTCACATCCCGCAGGGACACAGCGGGAATGGGGTGCACAGGGGTGGCACGTGGGGGTCTTTGTGCCCACCTTTGTGGCACCGCACAGAGTAACCCATTGCCTGGGCCACCCCATTCTGAGGTCACCCCTGCCATGGTTGCCCCATCCCTGCTTCAGGACTGGGGGGGCCACTTAGTTCTCCCAGCCCCAGCTGTTCCCTGTGGGAATGCATTCCTCACTGGGGAGACGGCTGGAACCGCGTCCTGCAGGGTGGGATCCAGGCTCGTGGTCCCCAGATCAAAGGGATCCCTCAGCACAGGGAGCAGATCCCACCTGGATGCCCGGCAGGGCTTCCTCACGGCCGGGAATTGATCCCACCTGGGCGATCAGGTGTGCGGGGAGAGAGGCGAGGCAGATCCCGTGATCCGGGGAGAAGAGGAGTCCCTCGGGCGGCGGCGGGTTCCCGTGGGGATTGTGAGGAGATTTTGCCCTCGAGATCCCAGTGGATTCCACGTTCCCCGGGTGACCCCCTCGGGATCCCAGGCGGTGGAGGGGGCGCGAATCCCCGCGGAATGGGGGGTGCGGATCCCGGGGAACGCGGGGAAGGAGGAGGAGGGGGTGAGGTCGCCCCGGCTCCCGGGATCCCGGCGGGAGGAGATCCCGGCGGAATGGAGGGACCCCGAGAGCGGGGAAAGGGGAGAATCAACCCCAGTCGTGGGACCACGCGGGAGCGGATCCCGGCAGGACGGCGGAGGGAGTACGGAGCGGGCTCGGCGCCGGTGCCCGGTGCCGTTCCCGGTGCCAGCTGCCGTTCCCGATGCCATTCCCAGTGCCATTCCCATTTACCCGGGGAGCAGAGCAGGGCGGCGGCCAGCAGCGCCAGCCGGGGCGCCGGGGCCATGGCCGGGGGGCTCGGTCCGTCCGCCGGTGCCGCCGCCGCCGGTGTCTCCCGTCGCTTCGCCGGTGCCTCCTGTCCCTCCGCCCCCGCGCCCAGACAATGGGGCCGGGGCGGGACCGGCACCGGCGCCGCCTCGTCCCGCCGGGTCCTAAATCCCGGCCGTGCCCGGCGCTCCTGCTCCACAGCTCGAGCCACATCCCACCCCACTCCCCATTCCCAGCCCTGCTGTCCATCCTCATCCTCACCCCGCTTCCCATTTCTAGCCCTGCTCGCCCTCCTGCTCCCCATTCTCAGCCCTGCTCCCCATTCTCACCCTTATCCCACTCCCCATCCTTATCCCTGCTCCTCATCCCATTCCCATCCCCACTCAGCACCGGACACTCCAGGCCACACGGAGACCCTCGGAGCAGGGCAGGAGGGTGGGTATTCTTCCCCCAGCTGCCATCCATCTTTCCCTGTTCCACCAAAGATACTGGGGACGTGGAAAGGACAAGAACATCCATGACCAGGGGCACAGAGCAAGCAGGAAGCACAGCAGGAACAGCTGGAGGGCAGTGGGATCCTGACATGGATAAACCACCCTCCTTCTCCTTTTCTTCCTCCTCTCTTCCCACCCTGAATGGACGGGGTGGGGCCTGCTCCGAGCCTGGCCCCCTTCCCATGGCAAAGCAGTGGGGCCAGGCCAGATAAATCCGTCTTTATTCCAAACCACATTATCAAAACCATTTAAAAAGCAGCTTAAAACCCAAAACCTGACAGTGGGAGGACCCCAAAATGAGCAGAGCCCCTGGGATGGGGAATGGGATCCCCTCTGCACCCCAAGCCGGCTGGGCTGGGACAACATCCCTGGCAAGCAGGGAATGTAGGAGCTCTTCTTCCGGATTTGGGGCCCATGGGGGCTTTTGGGGTGAAGGCACTTGTGGCATGTGTGGCAAGGCACGGCCCCCGATTTTGGGGTACTCCCAGAGGAATGGGGGGCTCCCAGGACCTCTGGGAGAACTGGGCACAGAGGAGGGGGCACAGGGGGCTCAGCGGAGCGAGGGAGACACATGCTTGGGATGCTTGGGATAACGGAGCCAAGCTTTGGGAGAGCTTTAGGGGGGCTCAATCCTCCCGGTTCCGGGGCCCCCCGAACTTCTGGCGCCGCCGCAGCTCCTCCACCTTCCACTCCAGGCTCCGCACAGCCGCGTCCAGCCGGGCGCTGGGATCTGGGGATGCCACCAGGCTGCCCAGGAGGGCGTAGAGCACCCACAGGCCCAGCAGCATTCCCGCCTGCGCCGTGGGGCTCTCCTGGGAAGCAGCCACGTGCAGGAAGGCTCCGAGGAAAAAGAAAACCTTCACCCCGCGGAGCAGAGGGAGCAGCAGCCCTCGAAGCCGGGATAGCACCCAGGATCCCACCAGGGCAGCCACTGCCCACAGGAGCACCCTCTGGACTTCTCCGGGAGCCAGTGCTGCCGCTCGGACCAGCCGGTGGCCTGGGAATGGGATCTGAGAGTCAGCGGTGGCACCGGGAATGGGGGCCGGAGCCGTCCCATGGGGTGAATCCCGCTCACCGTTGATGCTGGAAGCAGCCAGGAGATCCCCCAGGATCCCACAGAGTGTGGTCAGAGCTGCTGAGATCCCAGAGGAAACGATCCAGAGGGTGGCAGAGAGGCTCTGCAGGGAAAGATAGGGATAAGGGAGTGGGAAAAGAGAAAGTAGACCCCCATGTCCCTGCACAAGGAACTCCAGGGATGGTTTGGGAATCAGGATCCCACCTCCGCCACCATCCGCAGGGGCTGAGGTCCCACCCAGTTTTCCAGGGTGTCCCAAGTGGATCTTCCCAGCCGGAGCAGCAGGTCATCAGAGGTGGCGGCGTGTCCCCGGAATCCCTCCTGGCCATCCTTGGCTCCGTCCCCTGCTGATCCCATGAGGAATGGGATCCACAGCAGCAGGGCCAGCAGAGTCCAGTGCCCCACGGCACTCCCCATCCTGGATCCCGGGATCTGCAGGGAGAGGGAGAGCCGGGGGTGCTGGGAAGGGGAAACCCTGCTGGTTTTGGGGTCCCCCTTGCTGGTTTTGGGGTCCCCGAAGCGGGAGGGGAGGGCGGAGGCCTCACAGCCCAGTTCCGCCCCCGCCAGCACAGGCCTGGGTGTCCTGGCTATTTTTGGGATAGAAGAGAGTCAGCGGGACACAGCCAAGGGCACCGGGCCTGGCTGGGAAGGGGGGCACTCCTTCCCAAAAGAGGGAGCGGGGTGCTCCGGGATGGGACACAGCCACCACTGCCACTCCTGAGACCCCCCGTGCTCCCCCCTCCTCCCCAACCCCCTGGGATCCCTCCAATCCCTCTGTGCCCAGCCCCGCCCAGTTCCCCCCACT
>VZTF01005245.1:257624-272669 GCA_013397755.1 Cnemophilus loriae
CCCGCGTGAGCGCTCGGGAGCGGCGCGGCGGCCGCGCGCGCCAACCGGAACCGGAACCGGGACCCCGGACCGGAAAGGAGAACCGGAAACAGCCTCGGAAGGGCAGCGGGGCCGTAACCGGAGCGCCGCGACCGCCCGGCCTCCGCCATGGCGCTCATCTGCTCCAGTGAGTGCGGAGAGAGAGCGGCCGCGGGAGGGGGGGGGAGCGTTACCGAGTGGGGGATCCCGGGCTGCAGGGCGGGGACAGCCGGGGTCACCGGGGGATCCCCGGGAAGGAGCTTCCCAAACCGCCGTTCGCGTCCCATTCCATCCCATCCCTCCCTTTTCCGCCGCAGTTTCCAACGAGGTCCCGGAGCACCCGTGTGTGTCGCCGGTGTCCAACCACGTGTACGAGCGGCGGCTGATCGAGAAATACATCGCGGAGAACGGCACCGACCCGGTCAACAACCAGCCCCTGTCCGAGGAGCAGCTCATCGACATCAAAGGTAACGAGGATGGGAACAGGAATGGGAACGGTTCTCCCGGGGGAAGCGGCTCCGGGGTTGGGAATGGGGGTGCCCGAGGCGTATTAGGGTTTGCTGAGGCGGGGTTGAGATGCCAAACTCAGCTGTGGATGCTGGGAAAGGAAGGGATGAAGGAGCGGTGATGAAATGGGAAAGGCAGGGGATGGGAGCGCGGGGTGCTCCGTAGGGATAGCGAGGACAGGGGTGATGTGTCTGCCCTTCTTCCAGTCGCCCACCCGATCCGCCCCAAACCCCCCTCGGCCACCAGCATCCCGGCCATCCTGAAAGCCCTGCAGGACGAGTGGGTGAGTGCCGGGGGGGCTCCTGGGGCTGGGACCCCGCCGTTCCCTGGCTGACTCCGGCGCTTCCCGGCAGGATGCCGTGATGCTGCACAGCTTCACGCTGCGGCAGCAGCTGCAGACCACGCGCCAGGAGCTGTCCCACGCGCTGTACCAGCACGATGCCGCCTGCAGGGTCATCGCCCGCCTCACCAAGGAGGTCACGGCCGCCAGAGAAGGTGATATGGACACGTGGCGTTCCTGGGAAGGGGCGCTGGGAAGTGTTTTATCCCGGTTTTCCGTTAAACTTGTTGTGTCTTTGCAGCTCTGGCCACGCTGAAGCCTCAGGCCGGGCTCATCGTGCCCCAGGCGGTGCCGTCAGCGCAGCCCAACGTGGCCGTGAGTCCCTGCTCCCCATCCCAGCCCTTCTTCCGTTCATTCCCAACCCTTTTCCCACTCAGTGCACCCAAATTCCCTCTCTGTGTGTCCCCTGTGTCTCTGTCCCACACAGGGCGCTGGCGAGGCCATGGATCTGGGAGAACTGGCGGGAATGACGCCAGAGATCATCCAGAAGGTAAGGGGAGTCTTTCGTGGGTCCCCCTTTCCACCTTCCCATCCTGGAATTCCTGGTCTGTGCCCACCCTTCTCTTGTTTTCCAGCTCCAAGACAAGGCAACAGTGCTGACCACGGAGCGGAAGAAGGTGAGTGGCCTTATCCAAGGATTCTGCGGGAGCCAGGATATGCCGGGCTCCAACAAAGGCTGATGTTTGTCCCTGTTTTTTCCAGAGGGGCAAGACGGTCCCGGAGGAGCTGGTGAAGCCAGAGGAGCTCAGCAAGTACCGGCAGGTGGCCTCACACGTGGTGAGTGTCAGGAGGGGAAGGGACTGGAAAATTCCTACATGGAGCTGGGAATTGCTTCTTGATTCCCTTTGGGAGTGTTTTCCTGCTTGTGGCATTAATTTGGGATTCTCTTCTCACGTAGGGGCTGCACAGCGCCAGCATCCCAGGAATTCTTGCCTTGGATCTCTGTCCTTCCGATACCAACAAGATCCTCACTGGTAAGGGAGCTTTCCTGGGGATTTCCCACCTGGGAGTGGGTTTCTTTCTCTGTGTTTTTGGGAATTTGGAGGGGGCAAGGGACATGAGGCAGGTGGATTTGGAGTTGGCTGGCCCCACACTCCCGTCCGAGCCTTTCCCACTCGGTTTTCCAGGTGGAGCCGACAAAAACGTCATCGTGTTCGACAAGAGCTCGGAGCAGATCCTGGCCACACTCAAGGGCCACACCAAGAAAGTCACCAGCGTCGTCTTCCACCCATCCCAGGTGCGTCCAGCTCTTCCCGCTCTTCCAGGATGCCTCACATCTGGATATCAGGATCCTTCTCTAGTGGAATCTCCTGCCAGGAGCTCTCGGAGAGGTGAATTCTTCCCGTGTGAACCTTCCGGTGTCATCCTTGTGTAGGACTTGGTGTTCTCGGCTTCTCCCGACGCCACGATCCGCATCTGGTCCGTTCCCAACGCCTCCTGTGTCCAGGTGGTCCGTGCCCACGAGGGCTCCGTGACCGGGCTCAGCCTCCACGCCACGGGTGATTACCTGCTCAGCTCCTCGGATGACCAGGTGAATCCCTCCCCATCCCACAGATCCCACCTCTGCTTCCCACCCCTTCCATGTCCAACGTTTTTCCTCTCTCCCAGTACTGGGCTTTCTCGGATATCCAGACGGGCCGTGTCCTCACCAAGGTGACAGATGAGAGCTCTGGATGTGGTAAGCCTTGGAGTTGATTATCCTCATCCTAGGGATCCCTTGGCTCCTGCAGTTCATGGGAACTCCTTTGGGGGGGTCGTGGTAGCCTTCTCAGCCTTCCTGAGTCTTCCCAACTCTTTCAGTCTCATCAGCCTTCTCGAGTCTTCCCAACTCTCTGAATATGCCCAACTCCCTGAATCTTCCCAACCCTCTTCAGCCTTCCCGACATTCCAAATCTTCCCAACCCTTTTGGAGGTCTTCCCAGCCCTCTGAGTCTTCCCAAAGGCCTGATTCTCCCACTGTCTCCACAGCTCTCACCTGTGCCCAGTTCCACCCAGACGGGCTCATTTTTGGAACGGGAACGATGGATTCCCAAATCAAGATCTGGGATCTGAAGGTAAGGGCTGATGGGAATGTGCGGAAACAGGAGGTGGTTTGTGGGGGGGTCTGAGCTTGGTTTGGGGATCAGTCCAAGGAGCAGGACTTTGAGGAATGCTTTTGGAAGTTTTCTCCCAAAATCCCAAGATTCCAGCTTCAGAGCAGCCACTGGTGACACTGTGACTGCACAGGTCGGTTGGGTATGATGCCACATTCCAGTGCTGTGATTCCCTCTGACCACCTTGTCCCCAGGAACGCACCAACGTGGCCAACTTCCCAGGACACTCTGGCCCCATCACCAGCATCGCCTTCTCCGAGAACGGATACTACCTGGCCACGGCAGCCGATGACTCCTCGGTCAAGCTCTGGGATTTGAGGAAGCTCAAGAACTTCAAGACGTTGCAGCTGGATAACAACTTCGAGGTGTGTGATGTCCCTTTTCACTCATGGCCTCTCTGCTCCAGGGGTTATGGCATCCCAAAAAAGCCATTTGGAGCTTTTCCAACGCCTCATTGTGATTCTTCTCCACAGGTGAAATCCCTGATTTTCGACCAGAGCGGGACCTACCTGGCGCTGGGCGGGACCGACGTCCAGATCTACATCTGCAAGCAGTGGACAGAGATCCTCCACTTTACAGGTGAGAGATTGTGGGAATCATGGCAATGGCTGGGGTGGGAACAGGACAAACCCACTCGGAATTATGACCATGGATTGTTTTCTGTCCCCAGAGCACAGTGGCCTGACCACGGGAGTGGCCTTTGGCCACCATGCCAAGTTCATTGCTTCCACAGGCATGGATCGGAGCCTCAAGTTCTACAGCCTGTAGCCCTGGAAGTGGGGCTGGGATTTTTTGGGATTTGTGGTGGGAGGTGGGTGGGAATATCTGTGTGGGATTATCCAGGTGGGATTAAGCTCCTCTGTCGTAGCTGTTAGCACAGGGCAAGTTGGACATCGCCTTCCCTGTGCTCCATGAATTTATTGTTTAGTTTTTTTCCCAGTTCCGTGTGTTTTCTGCCTTGAGATTGTTTTGTGCTTGTAACTGGTTTGACAAAATACCCCAATCCTGGTGCTGGTGGAAGTTTGAGGCCGGGATGTGTGGAAGGAGGGAGGGAAGGGAGGAATGTGTGGGTTTTGTAGGCAGTTACTTAGTTTCAGTATGGAAATAAAGAATTATTCCCTGTCATCCCAGCTGGAAAAGACTGCTGTGAAGGGCTGGGGCGTAGCAGGGTGGGATTTGGGAGGCTGTGGCTGCTTCCAGCTTGGGAATGGGGATGAGGGACTCTTTCCTCCCCTCCCAAGGACAAACTACCCTGAGAGCCGTGCTCTGCACTAATTTATTTTTCCAGCTTTCCCAGAGACATCCAATGGCATCCAGGTAGAGGCTGGAGCTGTGAGGAGGAAGAGGGGCAGGAGAGGACTTAGAGGGATGAAGGGTTTTTTGGGATGAAAGGGTTTTTAGGGAGCAAAAGGCACTCACCCCTCAGCCTCTCTGCTGAGTTTCCCCTCTCCTGGGAACTTTAGGAAAGATGACGCATCCCTGAGATGTGACTGTCCCCACGCTGTCACCTGTCCTGCTGTCCCCCAGAGACCTCCGTGCTCCTGTGGGGAATAGCAGGTTGGCTTGGGAAGAGGGGGACACGCAGAGATCCCCCCAAATCCGTGGAGGCTTCCAGACTCACGTGAGGGCACTCCCAGTTCGCAGGAGGGCCGGCAGGGCTCCGGCTGGGCCAGGTGGCACACGGAAGCGCTGCAGGAGATGTACACCTGGGAGCCAGAGGAATGCCAGTGTCACCTGGGGATCCCCAAAAAGGGGCTCCAAGCCTTGGGGAGCCCCTCAAAAGGGACCCCAAGCCTTGAGGAAACCCCCAAAACCAGCGTGAGCTTCCCAACAGGAAGACACTGTGGGCAGGTGGAAGCGGGGTCAGTGCTGGGGTGGGTTTGGGGTGTTGGGATGAGGGATTCCCAACACAGGGATTCAGGGGGGTCCCACCTCACCTCCCCCTCCAGCACAGCCATGCCGGGAGGCTCCACGAAGGTGAAGGTGGAGATGACAAAGCGCTGGTAGTGGCTTGGAAAGGGCAGATCCGGAGAGGCCGGACCCACTGGAATCAGCCGTGTCCTGTAGTTGTCCCCTTGGAAAGGACACCTGGGCGGGAAACAAGGACACTGCGTCAGCACAGTGACACCCTCTCACTTCCGTCTTCCCGTCCGTCCTTTTCCACTCACCCGTCCACCAGGATTGGCCACTGGGGTTGGGATGTGGCATGGGAGCCAGGGGAGGCCCAGCAGTGGTGCAGCACCAGCACCAGATTGGGATCCGTCTTCTGGAGCAGCCGGACTTCCACATAAATGGGGTCCCGGAGCACCCTCACCAGGGGGTAGTCACCCACAGGGTGGTAGGAGCTGTAGGATTCATCTGTGGGAATGTTGGGAGGGGTTGAGTGGGATGGGGAGTGGGATGGGGAGAAGGATAGGGAGCACTCACCGGTGGCAATCCGCAGCTGGAGCCCCAGCGGGCCCGGCATGGCCAGGGGGGCGGCTGTGGGGGGCACGGCCACCTCCACTCCCAAGGGAAGGAGATCGCTGGAGTTGTAGATACACCGAGCTTGGAGACTGGGGAAAAGAGGGAGAGAAAGGTGGGAGACTCCCAAATCCTCCATCAGCCCCCTCAGCCCGTGTTGTGGGGACATCACCAGGGAAGTGGCAGGAGCGAGGGTTGGTTTGATCCAAAGGAGAATCCAGGCTCTCTGCCTGGATTTTTCCCCCCCTTTCCCTTACATGTAAACGCTGTCCCGGGTGATGGAGCCGCGGGGGGATCCCTGGACATCGATGGTAGAGATCAGCTGGTTCTCATAGATCAGCCTGTCCTCGATCACCTGCGTAGGGAACACGGGAATGGGAAACATCTTGGGGAATACATGGATCTCAGGATTTGAGGTGGGAGGCAGAGTGTGGGTGAGTTCTTTATCCTGAAGTTTTGGAGGCGGAAATGTGGGACTGGGAGCATCCTGGGGGCACTTCTATCCTGAAGTCACCCCACCATGCCCACCTAGGGGTTCTCCAGGGTTTTCCTGCCCTACCTGGACGGTGGTGCCGCAGTGGGTGACCGGGAAGCGGAACATGACGAAGGCCTCGGACACGTGGAGGGGCTCACATCCCGCCTGGCTGCTGGCCAGCCGCACGCTGTCCAGGTTGTACGGTGGGGTCACCATTCCCCGCGGGACCACCAGGACGAAGTGTCCCTCCAGCAGGCACTGCACGGTGGCTGCGACACCATGGAGAGGCTCCATCACCCTGAGCACCCTCTCCGGGCACCGGGGAGGGATTTCGGGATGTGCCTCCGGATGTCCTACCGGTATTCCCGTAATAGCAGGGTGTGGTACGGTCCATGTCGTCGTAGCAGCACCCGGCCTGCAGGCATCCATCCCGTCCCTGTGGAGCCACGCATGACATCCGGCCCACTGGTACCTGGCACTGCTCCCGCGTCAGCTGGGTGCCTGGGGGGAAGCAGAGAGGGGATACAGCATGGAATCTAGGTTGGAAAAGCACCTTGAGACCATTTCCTCTTGTCCCAGCATGCCTCCATCCCATCTTCCTGCCTTACCTGCCCCTGCTGAGGGGTAGAACAGCGCCGTGGACTGCAGCAGGCTGGGCTGGGAGTGAATCCCGGGATGCAGCAATCCAGGCTGGGGCTGCAGCCCTGGGCGTCCCAGGCCTGGCTGGGGCTGAGCCTGGAGTCCAGGGCTGATCAAACCCGGCCAGGATGAAAGTCCTGGGTGCACCAAAGCCGGGCTGGGATGGCCGGGATGGAGCAGCCCAGCATGGCCTTGGAGCCCGGTTTGGGAGTTGGAGTGATGACTGGGACGAGATATTCCCGGCTGGTTTGGGGTCTGAGCTCCTGGGCGCAGGAATCCTCCTGGAGCCTGGGCACCAGTGGAGGTGAAGCCAGGCTGGTTGTGGGACACAAGCCCGGGGCGAAGCCCTGGTTGGTTTTGACCCCCAGGCTGGTTGTGGGATACAAACCCTGGATGGAACTGCCCTGGCAGGTTTTGACCCCCAGGCTGGTTGTGGGATACAAACCCTGGACGAAATTGCCCTGGTTGGTTTTGACCCCCAGGCTGGTTGTGGGATACAAACCCTGGATGGAACTGCCCTGGCAGGTTTTGACCCCCAGGCTGGTTGTGGGATACAAACCCTGGACGAAATTGCCCTGGTTGGTTTTGACCCCCAGGCTGGTTGTGGGATACAAACCCTGGACGGAACTGCCCTGGTTGGTTTTGACCCCCAGGCTGGTTGTGGGATACAAACCCTGGACGAAATTGCCCTGGTTGGTTTTGACCCCCAGGCTGGTTGTGGGATACAAACCCTGGACGAAATTGCCCTGGCTGGTTTTGACCCCCAGGCTGGTTGTGGGATACAAACCCTGGACGAAATTGCCCTGGTTGGTTTTGACCCCCAGGCTGGTTGTGGGATACAGACACTGGGCGAATTCCCGGTTGGTTTTGGCCCCCAGGCTGGTTATGGGATACAGACCCTGGGCGAATCCCTGGTTGGTTTTGACCCCCAGGATGCACCACCCCAGGCTGATTTTGGGATACAGACCCTGGGCGCAGGTGCCCCGGCTGGGTCTGACCCTCAGGATGCACCAAACTGGGATGGTTTTGGGATACAAACACTGGGCGAAGGATTCCTGGCTGGCTCTGCCCCCCGGGCTGGGGGGCCGGCACTCCCGGGGGGATGAAGCTTCCCTGGATTTGGGTGGCAGGACGAGCCCCACCAGGCTGGGACAGAAGCCCTGGGTGAGCTGGACTGGAATGGTGCCAGATCCCAGGAAGCTCTGAGCTGGGCTGGTGCCGTCCCACAGCGTGAACCTGCTCCAAGTGGTCTCGGGATGAGAGCTGGGATCCTGTGAGGGTGAGGGAGGACTCGGAGACGTGGTGCAGGAGGCCAGTGTAGGAGATCGGGACTCTGTTGTCCTGGCCCTGCTCCTGGTTTCCATCTGGGAGCGTCTCAGAGCCACCTGGCTTGGGGCATGTCACGTTGACCTCGTAGGAGGTGACCGGGATCCCACTGGACAGCAGCTCATCCAGCTGCATCCACAGGATGTAGCGGTTCTCCTGTGAGGGGACATGAGGGACAGTCACCCCCATCCTGCCGGAGGGGACCGCAGAGGGGATGGGAGCGTCACCTTGAACAGGACGTGGCAGCCCTTGTAGCCGGAGGAGAAGATGATGGAGCCGTCCTCCCTGGAATTCAGCCAGTGGAGGCAGATGGAGCAGTTGGCCACGTCAAAGCGGGAGCCAAACTCGTCTAGAGTGACACCATGGACACGGGGAAGTGACACATCCAGGTGCATGGAAACCCCCCCAGCAGCAGCAACAGCGCATCCAAGCCACTGGGCTCATCCCACTGGGATACCACCGCCATGGAACACTCTGGTTTTAGGGGAATCCCAGGGAAATCCAGCACCCCAAGGAGATCCAGGGAGTCCTTCCACTCACCCAGAACCTTGAAGCGGACAGTGCGGCCGTGGGACGGGAAGACAAGGAGCTGCATTCCCAACTCTCCGCAGTCGTGGCGGTACTGCAGGAGTGCCACAGTGGCTCTGGGCCACAGGGACAGGAGGAAGAGGAGCAGGAGGAAGGAGCAGCTCCGTCCCATGGCAGTAGCATGGCCGGAGCACAGGGCTCTGCGGTGTGGATTTATACCCGCATGGCTGAGATGTGGGGGGGGGGGATCAGGATCAGCTGATCCCGTGGGATGAGCTCTGCCCAGGGCTCCTCGCTCCCGTGCTGCCGGTGACCTCAGTGCCCCAGCCCTGTGGTCACCTCCGGTGGCCGTGTCACGGTGACCAGGGACAAACCAAGCTTATCCTGCGCTTGGAGGCTGTCCCGGCGAATAGGGAATGGAGCTGGTGCCAGGCAGGATGCCCAGCTGGATCAAGTTATCCAGGGGGAAAGGAGAAGGCTGGTGTGTGCCCACTTCCCCAGACCCAGTGGGGACAGCAGTGACATCTGGACACACCACTCCTGGGATAGCCATGGGACCAAGGGACACAGTGGCATGGCCCCCACAGGGTCTGAGGGACTGGGAATCAGTCAGTTATCCCAAATCCCTGCTGCACCATGGCTGTGCCCTGCCAGCAGTGCCACAAGGAATCCAAAGTCCTCCATGTGCATTCCCTCTGCCTCCCTTTCCCCAAGTTTCCCTCCTGGGATTTATCTTTACTGCAGATTAAACTGCATCACCCCTCCCCACCTGTCCCCGAGTGCCGGTCAGGCCGCTCCCTGTCCTGTGCCCTGGGGGTGGGAAGAGGGTCACGCCAGCTCCCAGGGGTACGGAGATCCTGGTGAGAGGGTGTGAGGAGCTGGGGGCTGGATGTGATTCCCTCAAACCTCCTCAGGAAGACAGGACAGCTGCAGAGAGAACAGTGTGTCCCCAGAGCCACAGCTGGGCTGATTTGTGGCCATTATATGTTCTGTATGTGCCTCATGGATGTCCTATGTCTATGTCTGACATGTTTTATATATGTGCTATATATGTCCAATATATGTCTGAGCTGTCTGTCCTGTACCCTATATATGTTCCATATGTATCCAACATACATCCTATATATACACCCAATCTATATCTGATATATATCCAATATATATCCCAAATGTCCAGTATATAGCCTATATCTATCCAATGTATATCCTATATGTAACCAATATATATCCGATGTATCTCCCAAATATCTCCTAAATAGATCCTAAATCTATGTCCAACCCTTGTCCCACACATCATCCCCCAGGAGCACAGGCAGGAGCCGCCAGTGGCACTTTATTCCCAGCACTGACAATCCCGGTAACCCCAATTCCTCTTCCCCAGCCCTCACAGCTTCATGGTGGCAACCGACCCCAGATGGAGCTCTAAGAACTGCAGGATCTCCTGCCAGGAATGTTCCTGGGCCCGGGCGTGGGGCTGGGGCTCTCCTCCCCACACCACCGGCCTCGGGCTCCCCCGGATGTTGGAGATGCTGCACAAGGGGGATCCGGGGGGCTCGATCAGGTGCCCAGCCCCAGGATAGGACAGGATCCGGCCTCTCTCCGGCAGCATCCGTGCCACGGCCAGCTCGGCGAAGAGCTTGCTGTTGAAGTTCCGGTCAGCCTCTCCCACCACAAACAGTACCTTTCCCCGGATCTTCTCCACTGGGATGGCTGAGGCACGGTAGGCAGGATCTCGGGGGTCGGAGAAGATGGCCGAGTTCTCCATGGCTCCCAGCTCGGTGATCAGGATGCGCTCTGCGTCGTAGGGAATGGGAGGGATGTGGAGCTCCTTGTAGACCAGCGGGGTTCCATGCAGGAAGGCTGTGCCATTGATCCACACCGTGGCCACCACCTGTGGCAGGAAGGTGGCCATGGACAAGGCCACCTCTGCGCCTTTGGAGACGCCCACCACGCCCAGGCCGGGGCCTCGGACCTGAAGCGAAAGGAAATGGAGCCAGCTGGGATAATACACAGGGATAATACACTTACTGGGACATCCCTGAGTGCCAGGACAAGGATGTCCTCATGGGATATCCCCAGTCGCCAGGACATCCCGCTCACTGGGATATCCCCAGTCCCTGGGACATTCCCGGTGCTTGGGACACCCTGGGACATTACTCCTGGTCACCAGGATGAGGATGTCCCCAGGACATTCCTGGTACCCAGGACAATCCCTGGGCACCTGGATGTCTTGCTCACCAGGTTGCCCCCAATCCCCAGCACATCCCAGCTCACAGGTGCCTTTCTCCACGCTCCAAGACTCACCTTGGGATGCCGGAGGAGCAGTTCCGCTGCTTCCTCAAAGTATTCCAGGTCCACCTGGGTCAGGACTCGGGGCAGGTCGTCGTAGGCGAAGAAGGCGAGGGCCAGCACAGCAAAGCCCCGGCTGGCCAAGAGCCCTGCCCGGAACTCGATCAGCCCCCCCGCGCCCCCAAACATGTCAATGACTCCAGGGAAGGGGCCTGGACCTGCAGGAAGACAGGGAGAATGTCAGGGATGGAGAGCCACCGGTGCTGTCCTGCATCCCGCAGGTTCCGTGGTTGGGCATCCCAGGGGTCACAAGGTTCAGTATCCTGGGGGTGGAAGGTTGGGTATTCCTGAGGCTGGGCATCCCAAGATCCTGAGGTTTGGGATCCCAAGGATCTCAAGGCTGGGCAACTCAGGGGTCCCAAGGCTGGACAACCCAGGAATCCTAAGGCTTGGCATCCCACAAGTCCCAGCGTTGTTCCCCAAGGGTCCCGATGCTTGGCATCCCCATGATCCCAAGGTTTAGTATCAGTATCCTGGGCTCCCAAGGTTCAGTATCCCAAGGGAATACCGGCTGGGTATCCCAAGGCTCTCAAGAATGAGCATTCCCAAAGTCCCAAGGTTTGATATCCCGGAATTCCCTGCTCCCCAGTGCTCACCAGGAGGCAAGAAAAGGGCGCCACGGACCCTTCCCTCACGGATGGGCACCCGCTGCACTCCGGGGCCCACATACCACCGCTCGGCCTCGCAGGATCCCAGCGGCTGCTCCTGGGGATCCATGCCCAGGCAGAGCCCATCGAACACTTCCAGCCGGACACGGAAGGGGCTGCCGGCCACGTCCCGCTTGACCAGCCGTCGGAAAAAGGTGTCAGGCTGCAGGAACCAGAAGAGCCCCATGGGCCAGACCCCGGAGTAGCTGCCCCCCCGGGCAGCATGGAGCCCAGGATCCACCTCTCCTGCTCCGTCGGCGCGGAAAAAGGCGCGGGATTGGAAGCACTCGCCCTGCTCATCCTTCAGCCATGCCCGGAGGGTGACAAGTTGGGATGGGGACAGTCCCCGTACCCGGATCTGCACTGGCTGGTCAGCCAGCGAGGACTGCGGTGTCACTGTCACCTCCACCATGGTGCACCTGGGAACGGGAATCCTCCTGAGTGTCCCACAGGGATTGCCACACCCAGGAGGGGGATGGCAGCAGGCGACTGTCCCCAGAGATCCTCACGGGGGACCCCCAGGATGGGGTTTGTGGTCCAGATAGTCCTGCTGGCATCCCTCCTTCCCATGTCCCCATCCCCTCGTGGTCCCTGTCCCTTCTTTTCTGGTGCTTGACCCCTCCTTCTCTGGTCCTTATTCCCTCCCTTCCTGGTCCCCTCCTTACGTGATACCCGTCCTCTGCTTCCTTGTCCCCATGCCCTCCTTCCGTAGTTACCGTCCCTCCTACCCTCCTTCCCTTTTCCCTATGCCCTCCTTCCCAACCACCTCCCACCCTCTGACCCCAAACCCCTGCTCCAAAACTCACCCGGCAGCTGGGACACCCCTTTTCCACGTGTCTCGCAGCCCCGGCATTCCCAGCACCCACTGCCCCCCTTCTCCTTATCCTCCTCCCCACCCCGAGGCTGGAGCAGGGTGGGGGTCCAGGGGCTCCGAGCCCCCCAATCCCGTGTGCACCCCGCTCCCTCTCCGTGCAGCACGGCAGGCTGGGAACAGGGATGTTGGCCCAAATCCAGCCCTGGGAGGAGACACGCGGTTCTGTCCCACATCCGTCCCACCAGGAAATCGGCCCCTGAGGGCCTGAGCTTCCCCTTCTCTTACCCCGCTGGGCAAAGCCTGGGCCGTGGGCTCTGCAGAGGGAGAAGCTCGAGGATTCCTTGGAAATCATTAACCCAGGAATAGTGAGGGCAGAGTCCTCCTGGCCCACGACCCCGTGCCTGGCTGGCACTGGCTGCACTCCGAAATTCCTGCCAGTCCCCACTCTCCCTGTGGCACCCCCTGATCCTGGACATGGATGAGACACCCCATTCCAATTGAGGGGCCCCCCACAAATTGTCACCCCAGGATGAAGCTCCAGGGCCCCGTATTCCCATCTCAGGGCTTCCCACTGCTTCCTGCAGCCCCATTTTCCACCCAGTGCCCCACTTCGTCCCCCCTGTCCCCTCCATCCCAGCTCACAGCCACATCCCTCCCCAGGAATGCAGAAAGGGGTGTTCACGGAGCAAGAAAAACCAGGAATGTGAAGAAATCCACGTGAATTTCCCACTTCCAGCCCCTGCCAAATTCCCAGTGTTGCCCCCCGCAGGAGGGTGTGTGACACGGTGTCCCCTTCCTCGGTGACAGGCTCCAGGGCTCATTCCCAAAGGGAATTCCCTCTTTGGAGAAGAGGGAAGTGCAGGTAAGGAGGGGCCATGGCACACTCCAATCCTAGGAATGCCTTAGGGAAGGCCCCAGCTGGAGCCACCAGTCCCCGGAGCCACTGGAGGCGAATCTGTTTCAGTTCCTAATCATTTTTATAAGGAAAAGGCAAATTTGGGAAAGCAAAGTTCTGTTCCAGCCTCTGGCACCGGCCACATCCTGATTCCACAGGGATTAGAGGATCCAGCAGCTGATTCCTGTGGAATAACACCCCCCACCCCTGGCTCTGTCCTGTTGTTTGTCCAACACTGAGGGTCCTGGCAGTGATTCCTGCCTGATGAGCCCAGGAAAAACCCCTGGAAAGGAGGAGGATCCGGAGGGATCCCGGCTGCACGGCCTGGGCGTGGCAGTATCCCGATTCCCGCCTCATTCCGTGGCCGTGCTGCGCCTCACGGGCGTCTTCTGGAGCAGGGCCAGCGTATCCCGCTTTTCTACCCGCCTCAGCTGCTTCTTCTTGGCCCGCTTGAGCTTCAGGGGGTTCCGGATCTGGGAAACGGGAAAAGAGGGGATTTCATGGAATCGTGGGATGCTGGAATGGTTTGGGTTAGAAGGGTCCGTAAGGACGATCCAGTTCCACCCCCCGCCACGAGCAGGGACACCTTCCACTAGCACAGGCTGCTCTAAGCCCTGTCCTGGAGCATTTCCAGGGATGGAGCAGAGTGTGGGAATGAGGCAGGATGGGCATGGATGGCTCCCAGCCTCCCACCACCAAGGATTCAGGATTTAGGAGCGGATTTATCCCAAAACTAACACCATAGGTCTTCACCACACCCACCCTGAGCTTCCAGATCTCCTCCTGATGGAAAAGTGACGATTTTCCCACACGGACCCCCATCAGTGCCACGTTTTCCTTGCTCTACCACCCCGTTATCCCTCAGTTCTGGTGTTCCCGAGCTTGGGAGAACCCAGGACACTCTCCCAGCGTGCCAGGCTTTGCTGGGAACCTCCCAGTCCTCCCAGTATCCTCCAAAGATGGGGACAAGGAGAGGAACTGGAGCAAATTAGAGGCTGATCCATGGGGGGCTGGAGGCTGTGGGGTGTTCCCAGTGCTGTTCCCAGCCGGCAGAGGGGACTCACCACTTGGACAATCTCGGCTTTCCGCTCGTTTTCCAGGCGCCGCTTCAGGTTTTCCTCCCTCCGCCGCTTCTTTTCCTGCAGGAGCGGCACGAAAACATTCCCTGAGGATCCCTCCCTCCGGGATTAAACCCAAACCAGGGCTGACCCCAGCTCCAAAACCCACCCAAGTGTGAAATCTGTCATTCCAGCAGCTTTTCCACCCCGGGTGAGGCTGGAACTGACCCAAGGGGTTTATTCCGAGTCAGTGACTTGGAGCATGTGACCGTCACTGCCTGGATTTGGCACCAGGACAGAGAATTCTCCATCCCAGCCGCCCTTTTCCTGGGCTCTACCACAGCCCTGATGCCCGGGATGAGGGCAAAGACATGGGATTGTGCTTGGCAAAGGTGGGAATTCTCCAGCTCCCGAGCCCCGTTACCTCTTTCTCCCTCTGTTTCGCTTCCTCCAGCTGCCGTGCCAGATCCCGGACCAGCTTCCTCTCCTGCCTTTCCTTAATTTTCCGTGCCCAGGAGGTGCGGAGCGCCTTGTCCTGGATCATGTGGGAGAACCTGGGTGGGCACACGGGAGGTGTTGGCTCCCCAAAAACCCCGGGATGCAGACGGGGCCACTCCAGCTCCTCTCCAGAATTCCATGAAACTCCACCAACCTCGGAGCATCCCACGGCATCCTCAGCTCCTCGGCATCCCCTCCAAGTCATCCCTCTGGATCCTTCCTAAAGCCTGTGGATACCTCCGGAGCCCCTTCACAAGCCCCTCGAGAGCCCCCCAAACAATCCTGACCCCCTCGAAATTCCCCCAGATCTCAAGACCCCCCCAAGAGCCCTTCTGGAGCCCAGAGCCCCCCACAAGGTCTCCCCCTCCCCAGTCCCTGCCTCCCTTCCCACCTCT